>OZ023264.1:85929935-86337435 GCA_964006375.1 Tillus elongatus
CTCGACAAGCTTCGCCGGGCCAAGTACATCAGCAGTCTGGATTTGAAGGAGGGCTACTGGCAAATCCCTCTGACGCCGACAAGTAAGCCCATCACCACCTTTACCGTCCCGGGGAGGGGGTTGTATCAGTTCAAGGTTACGCCTTTCGGAATTCATTCGGCTCCAGCGACGTTCCAGCGGCTGTTGGATACTATAATATGCCCCGATATGGAACCGCACGCTTTCGCCTACCTGGACGAGGTTATCGTAATGGGAGAGACCTTCGAGGAGCACCTGGGGAACTTGAGGGAAGTGTTCCGAAGGCTGAGGCAGAGTAACTTGCAGCTGAACCCGGAGAAATGTCACTTCTGCAGGAAGTCGCTGAAATATCTTGGGCATGTTGTGACGTCGGATGGCATCAGCACCGATCCGGATAAAGTGAAGGCTATCGAGGCCATGCCGACCCCACGAACTGTAAGAGACGTCCGTCGATTTTTGGGGGTCGCCTCGTGGTACCGCCGTTTCATTCCGCAATTCTCACAGGTAGTGACCCCCTTGACCAAGCTATTGAAGAAGAAGAATCGATGGCACTGGGGTGAAGAGCAAGAGAGGTCGTTTAAAGACCTGAAGAAATTACTCACTCAGACGCCGATATTGACCTGTCCGGACTTTTAGAAAGAATTCGTCCTGCAAACTGATGCCAGTGATAATGGCTTAGGCATAGCTCTGACTCAGAACATCGATGGGTCAGAGAAAGTCATCGCGTATGCTAGCCGGACGCTCTGCCCTGCCGAGAAAAATTATTCTGTGACGGAAAAAGAGTGCCTAGCGGTGGTATGGGGGATTGAAAAAATGCGCCCATACCTGGAGGGGTACCATTTTACAGTACTGACAGACCACCAATCTCTTAGGTGGTTGCAAACGATTAAAACCCCGATTGGACGTGTGGCCAGGTGGAGCGTATTTCTACAACAATACGACTTCACGATAAAATATCGACGAGGGGCACTAAACCGTGTAGCGGACGCCCTCTCCCGTTCACCGTTGGAGAGCTGTGAAGAGTCCGCGGAAGAGAATATTTGCTTCACAGAGGAGGAAGCAAGCTGTTCCTGGTACAGACGTAAGTTGGACCAGGTGGAAAGGAACCCGGAGGCATTTCCCGACTATTCCATCAGGGGCGGAAGACTGTACCGACATTTTTGGGACGCATACAACTTAAGCGAGCCCGAGCTGAGCGATCCCTGGAAATTGTGCATCCCTAAGAACGTGCGTGGCCGAATTCTACGAGAGAACCACGACGAACCGACCGCCGGGCACATGGGCATTTCAAAAACCATTGCCCGTATAGCTTGTCATTACTATTGGCCAGGGATGTTTCGGGAAGTTGCGAGTTATGTGAGGCAATGTAATCGCTGTCAGAGGTTTAAAGTCTCCCAACAACAGACCCCCGGGAAGATGCAGCCTTCCTCGGACAAGACACCATGGGAAACCGTCTGCGTCGATTTAGTGGGACCCCTGCCTCGGTCCAAAAAGGGGCACAATTTTATTATTGTCGCCCAAGACCGTTTTACGAAATGGGTAGAATGCCAACCGTTGAGGAAAGCCACCGCCCCCGCCGTCAACAAAGCGTTGTTTGAGATGGTCATCACGAAGTTCGGCTGCCCCAGGACACTGATCTCGGACAACGGGAAACAACTAGTGTCTCATGAACACAAGGCCTGGCTGAAGGAGTTAGGGATAGCCCAGAGGTTGACCCCAATATACACTCCCCAGGCCAATGCTGTGGAGAGGGCGAATCGCACGCTGAAAACCATGATCGCTCAGTTTTGCGAACATGATCAGCGACAGTGGGATGAAAGATTGCTTGAACTGGGGTTCGCCATCAACACGGCCAAACAGGAATCCACCGGATTCACCCCAGCCTTCCTGAACTTCGGCCGAGAGCTGACCGTCCCCAGCGCGGTGCACGCTGAACGCGAAATACCGCCGGAGAGTCAGACAGAGAAGTCGGAGACGACGCCGGAAGAAATAGAAGACCGTCATAACCGTCTGAAGAAGCTACGAGAAACATTCGAGTTAGTAAGAATGAATCTGGCAAGGGCGTTCACCCAACAAAGTCGCCACTACAATTTGCGTCGCAGGGAATGGCAATGCAAAGTTGGTGAACAGGTGCTACGCCGGGAACATCCGTTATCCCAAGAAACCAGTGGTTTTGCCGCAAAGCTCGCTGCGAAATATTCTGGGCCGTATGCGGTGGTCAAAGTAGTATCGCCGGTGGTGTATGACCTCCGGGATACCAAGGGCAAGCTGCTGAAGCACATACATGTGAAGGATTTGAAAAAGTTTCATGCACCACAGCAGCCAGAGGCCGTAAATACGTCGCCGCCGCCAGAACTACACTTTATCCGTGCATATGCAGCAGCAGACGCATCCAGAATCGACGAAATTGTTCCCGTAAAACCAGAGTATTTACCGATGGCAGAGAAGAGTTTCTTATGGAGGGGTGGTCGGTCTGGACACACCCGTTACCGCTGTGAGTAGCCGTTAAATGCTCCCAAGGTGGGAAAGTGGGCAGTAGCCCCGAGAATGTTCCTGTCAGGACCCAGGAAAACCAAATGTGGTCAAGGAGAAGAGGAGTAGCGACAAGAGCCATGCAGCGTACGCCCCAGGTTGCAGGTGTAGCTACCCAGTGTAACCTGGTGCTGAACGACCGAAGCCATGGGAACTGCAGGAGTTGCCAACCAGCAAGCCCGAACAGTTGGAGGCCACCTCAAGGAATGGGTGCCGCTACCAGGGCAGGCCGTATCGCCTGGTGCCAGCCGGCGCTCCATGGACCCGACGCAGGGGGCCACGTGCGGCTGCACGACTGGATGGACAGGCGACAGGTACTAGGTGCAGTGTGTGACACGGGAGTGTGGGACACCTCTAGGAGTGCCACTCGATGGTGCACAAACGAGGAGACAGTGGGTGAGACTATCATTGACTATTATTTAGCTTAAGCATAGTGTATTCAACCTAATCCTCAGACATTTTGTGCTAAGTTCCGTTCAAATAGCTCCCAATTCATTTGAGTCGAGAAGCTATCAATTTCGGGTGTGGTAAATCTGAACGATTTGTTTATTTACGCTTAGGAACCCTGGTTAATTTAGTTTTAACTTGCATTTTCCTTTTTGATTATTTTCTTAAATTAAGCGATATTGCATATAGACGCGTCGCAGTGCCTCTACGGAGATAGCTGTTCCGTATTTGTGTTTGGAGCATTGTTTAAATTTAGCTTAAGGATATATTTTATTTTCTGTTTACTTACGAACTTTAATTATTTAATTTTCCGTCCGAAGATGCTTGATTTAGTTTAAGGATATATTTTATTTTCTGTTTATTTACGAATTATAATTATTTAATTTTCCGTTCGAAAGTGCTTGATTTAGTTTAAGGATATGTTTTATTTTCTGTTTACTTACGAAATTCAATAATTTAATTTTCCGTTCAAAGATGTTTGATTTGGTTTAAGAATATTTCGTTTTTTTAATTATGAGATGTTGCGCATACCCAGGGGTTATGATGGAAAATTTGACAATATCATTTCCCTGGTGCGCCTTCTAATTATCTAATTTTCCTTTGAAAAACGTTTCACTTAGTTTAAGAATATATTTTTTTTAATTAAGAAATTTTGCGCATACCCAGGGTATATGGTTGGAAATTTGATATCATTTCTCCGTTACACATACTAATTATTTATTCTTGCTTTGAAAGATGTTTGATTTAGTTTAAAAGTGTATTGGGTAGGACCGCTTGCTTATATGGAATAGGAAAGACAAACTTTTCTTTGAGGGTACATTATGTGCATTCTTTCTCGACATATTGGTAGGCCTGTTATTTTCTTGTATTATTATTGTTATATTGGGGACCAGAGGACCGGCGAGGTCGGGATGTGGAAGAAAAAACTTCGTTTTTTCTTTCAGGAGAAGAGAGGCGGATGTCACGAAGTGACGTAATGGCCATTAGAAATCTAATTAGTTAACAGGGAAATAGATCCGTACCATCTGTATTTAATTTAATTTATTTTTGTTATTAAAACATTCAATAAAGTATAATTTCAAGAAAACGTCGCGAGATCGGAGGAAGGGTAAGGAGTATAGCGGGTTGAGGTCGCCCAGGCGGGTCCTGCGGTATGCGAAGCGATGAAAGCAGGGACGGATGGGCTGGTCCACTGCATACCTATGCGCACCTCGCAGCGCATACTTTGCGAGCCGTGCGAGAGCCAGGAGATCCACCGTGACGCGCTGAACAAGTTAGTTCTTTTTCAGCAGTCGCAGGGGCCGTCACGGAGAGTAACCAGCCACCGTCCGCGTCTTGATTCTTGGTGTTTGGTTGTATTGTGTATTTCAGTAGCGAATCCAGCGGAGCCAGGTCACAGAGAGGAAGCAGCCACCGTCCGCGTCTTGATTCTTGGTGTTGGGTTTTATTGTGTATTTCAGGCCGGCCGTGGAAGAGTACGCCGCGATTCGTTACGTGCACCAGCTTAGTAGAGTTAGCGGCTGTGGCAAGTGGAGAGCGCCGTCTTCAGCAGACCGCTCATTTCCGCTTCGTTTGGGTAGGTCGCTGTCTCTATAGCTGTACGGTGAAGGGTCTGTATGAAAGGGGTTTTCCACGGATCGACGACTCTCTCTGGCGGCGAACACCTAGGCGCGCTTGGTGGCCTTCGCCAGAGGTGACGTTAAAAGTCCAGGTGTGGAAAAGATATTGAATGTTGTTGTGTTTGTTAGTGGTTTTATTTCAGAGAGACGGCCGCAAAGGAGCTTCGGATAAATAGGTCCATCGTTCGCTTCTGTCTGTATCCGCGGAGCGACCTGGGGGAGCCGGGGCTCGCGTTCCTGGGCTGAAGTCTTCCCGAGAGCGCGAGAGCATTAGCAAAGCGGCCGACTGCACGTTGATTTGAACCCGGGGGGCGGTCTAGCCACGATCAAATCATCCCAAAGCGGTCTCCCGTGGCGCAGCTCTCGTGCTCCTGGATCTGGACGCCAGCAGGGATATTTCGGGCTGCAGTAGGTCTCCACCACTCCTGGCGATCGAAACAGTCTGGCGATACCCGGTGTCCCGACCGTCCGACTGACATTATTGGGAAAACCTTGTCGTTTCCAGTCTTCGGGGGAAAAGCTTTATATGTTTCCGTCGGGAGGCGCAAAGGGGTCGCGTTCCTGGGCTGGAGTCTTCCCGAGAACGCGAGAGTACTAGCGAAGCGGCCGACTGCACGTTGATTTGAACCCGGGGGGGCGGTCTAGTCACGATCAAATCATCCCAAAGAGGTCTCCCGTGGCGCAGCTCTCGTGCTCCTGGATCTGGACGACAGCAGGGATATTTCGGGCTGCAGTAGGTCTCCACCATTCATGGCGATCGAAACAGTCTGGCGATACCCGGTATCCCGACCGTCCTGAAGGCACCGTCTGGAGGCTGTGTTTTCTTTTAACTTGATAGTGAGGACTTCCTTTATTTTGTCGAGGGGAAATTTCCATCTCCCTAGGGAGACACTTCCTCCGGTCGTAGAGAGTCTGTATGACTGCAACGCATGCTTGAGGGTCCGTAATTAATATTGCATGCCCGCTTAAACCGACCACCTGTCCGGTGCCTTGCTTTGGCGATCCTGGGACGCTTCTGCCCGCTTACAACCCGCTAGTTTACCACCCCTATTCGTGATACCGTCCGTATAACTCGCGAATATTTCAGTTTCTGCCTCTGGTCTCTAATAAATTGATTAGTTGTCAAATAAGTTAGTTTAAACGTGGGGTATACCGGGAGAATCCCTTGTGTAAATATTTCTTTGTATATATTTTGTAAATATTTCCCCACCAATACTTTTGTAAATAGATTATTTGTTTTATACGGTATTTCATTTAAAGCTTCCCAACCAATCCACCCCAACGTAATACGTAACATCCTGATCTCTAATACATAGGCCATAATTAAGGAGTCCTGAGGGACTTCGCCTGAGGACTTAGGTGAACCCTGTCTCCACTGAAGTTTACCCCGGGTCCGTGTAGCTGTAAATAGCAACCGAGGACAGATATATAGTCCTGAGGGAGCGCAGTGTCTTCCTTTAAACCCACGCTGCTGGCGCCTGAGCAAATCCCGTAAATAAAGCCGTATTGATAAGGTTATCCCGTGGGAACCTCCCCATATTAGGGAAAGATAACCTTATCCCGATTTGACCCCTCATATATATATATATATATATATATATATATATATATATATATATATATATATATATATATATATATATATATAGTTACATCCCTGTTTATTCTCAACATCATACAAAATACGATGAACCCGGAAACCATGCATCATCAGTTTACTGACTTCTGGAAGAGTGCTGATTAAGACGTTCGCATTTATGTTAATTCTGTAGAACATTATTTGATTCAATCGCTGTAACTAGTTGTTCACCAGATGTTGTTATGAATCACATATTTTATAATAAATTTTAAGACTGTAATAATTGTACCACTTAAATAAATAAATAAAATGTTTCGGACAATCGCTTACGAAAAACCTAATTGGCGCTGCGAACAGGATCAGTATTGCACAACGAGCCTAATTTTTGCAAGCTTTAAATCTTCGTAAAATTATTTTCGGTCTTTTTTCTAAACGTTTATGTGCAACATCGAACATCCACACCGGTGCAAATCAGTCCACACTGCCAGAAGGAAATCAGCAAGAAACCAATAACAGAAGCACCCATGAGCTTCCTGTAAGTTTCCTCCAATATTTTTATCTGTGCATTCATATCATATATATTTTACATTTATACCTTATATAATTTTGTTCAATCATTCCTATTCGCGCTCTATTTTTCAATTCACCCTGTAATACTTAACAACCATTACTTGTTCATGTATGTTGTGTAATGATAAGAGAGATCGCCTATTAGGAAATGAGAACCTATATTAGAATTAGAGGAAGACAATTTTAATCAATTAAGTTTAAATATGTTAGAAATGGCAAATAATCACATTGCCGAATTTTCACAATCTGCTATCATGATCCCCGAATATTCCGGTGGACAGAAGCATCTTGCTTATTTTATTAAACAATGCGAACTTTATATTACTAGTTATAGAAGGCCAGAAGCCGAAACACACGCAAATCGAATGTTACTAGAATTTATAAAAGCTAAAATCACTGGTAACGCTCGTGACGTGTTAATTAGTTTAGAAAACCACACATGGGAAAATATAAAATTTGCTGTAAAAAATTAGTTTTAAGATCCCCGTTCAGAAAATCTTTTATTTAATGATTTAAATACTAGCTTTATGACTAAATCACAAACTATTCAGGAATATTTCAATTTAATTAAAGAAAAGCTAAAGATCTTACTTGAACATGTAGATATACAAGATTTAGTTAACGATGTAAAAACTTACAAAAAAGAATTTTACCAACAAAATGCAGTGGCAGCATTTAAAGCGGGTGTAATAGAACCTTACTTCTCACATCTTAGATCAGTTAGTGTTAATACTCTTGATTCACTTATGTTAGAATGTAATAGGATAGATAACGAGATTATACAGTCGAATTTCATTAATAGCCTGAGAAACAAAAATAATACAAAAACAAATCATAACGCACCTGTACAACATAGACAGACATATACCCAAAAACCAATATTTCCAGCATTTCCCCAAAATTACAACAAACCACAACAAATCACACAACAAAGGCAACCGTTTCCTTCTCAGCCAATTTCTACCATAAGACCCGTTCTAAATTTTAATAGAAATATACAACACGCTCCAACTCAATTAAGTAGAGGAACGACACCCATGTCAATAAGCAACCAAACTCCCTTAAGAAATACACGACAAATGCCCCAAAGAAACCACTTTATACCCCAATCTAGGCCCACGTTTCAACATCAAGAACTCTTTAACCAAGAGGACCTACCACTAGATCATTCTGACGAATGCCCTTATGACGACCAACCCTCTGACGAAAATATAGAGCTACCAGAATTTTCTGAACCAACGGAAACTTTTACAGATTACAACAGAAATCCAAATCGGGATTTTCACGAAACAGCCTCGGAAAACTAATCTATTTAGATATAAATAATATTGTTAATACCCCTAAATTACCGTTTTTTGTTATACCAAGTCTAAATTTAAAAGTATTGATTGATTCCGGAGCGTCAGATAGTATCATAAATCCAGGACCGGCTTACGAGTTGTTTAAAAAATTTATTTATAAGGAACCATTTTCAATGAAATCAGTTAAGCAGATAACCCATGGTGAAGACAATGTAAGGTATCCTATTTTACAAGAATTTAATATTAATTATCAATTTCCAATGCGTGTCATGCATCCATTTGACGCGCTTATAGGGTCAGCTCATCTTACAAAATTAAAGGGAAATATCGATTATAATCAATAAATTTTAACTCTAGGAAATCAGGAAATACCATTTTACCTTGAAATTAATCCACTGAATGAAATTTGCGAAAATTATGTATCAGTCCCTGTAAATATAGAAAAAGGCATAGTAGTTTTACCACGTATTGAAGAAACAAATGTTTTAATTTACAAGTCAATAGCTGAAGCAAAAGACGGATATTGTAGAGTGCCCATAATAAAGAAAAATCCAAATTCAAAATTTGTAGAAATACATTTTCAGGCACAAATAGATGTCGATCCATTACAAAATTACTCTGACGAACTACCTAACATTTCAAAACATTTTGATGTAACAAAAGTTTTAAGAACAGATCATTTAAATACAGAAAAATATGAAAAACTTACTAATTTGTGTCGAAAGTATAATGATATTTTTTATCATGAAGACTCAGATCTCTCTTTCACCAATGCAATTAAACATAAAATAAGAACTAAAGACGATGAAGTTGTTCACACTAAATCATACTGGTACACTTTTCATTTACGTGAAGAAGTCCAAAACCAAATTCAAAAACTCTTAGACAACAAAACAAATAGACTCTCAATATAACCCTACTCAAGTCCGATATGGATTGTCCCGAAGCGTCAAGACGCTTCTGGAAAAAAGAAATGGCGCTTAGTGGTCGATTACCGTAAACTTAACGAGAAAACGATCGATGACAAGTACCCATTACCTCGTATCGAAGAAATTTTAGATAATTTAGGACGCTGCTCCTATTTCACGACTCTCGACCTAGCACAAGGGTTCCATCAAATTGAAATGGATCCTGGCAGTATCGAAAAAACAGCATTCTCCCTAAATAATGGCCATTACGAATCGGTCCGCATGCCGTTCTGGTTGAAGGGGGCTCCCAGTACCTTTTCACGCCTAATGGATAATGTATTAAGACCATATTTATACAAGTTTTGTTTCGTATATATGGACGATATTGGTATCTTCTCGACATACCTTCAAGAACACCTTTGTCACGTAAAAAATATATTTGATAAGTTAAAAGAGTAATCTAAAAATTCAGTTGGATAAGTCAGAATCTTTGCGTAAAGAGGTTGAATTTTTAGGCCATCTGGTCACTGTCCGAGGGATCAAACCGAACCCATCAAAAATAACTGCCATTCAGAATTATCCAATACCAAACACAAGTAAAGAAATAAGAGCATTTTTAGGATTAACAGGCTATTATAGACGCTTTATTCCAAATTACGCCAAAGTAGTATTCCCCATCAATAAATATTTAAAAAAGGATACCTAGATAAATATTCACGACCCGGAATACGTTGACGCATTTCAAAAAATAAAAGAATTAATTACAAATTCTCCTGTCCTGACCTACCCCGACTTTTCTAAACAATTTCATTTAACCACTGACGCAAGCAATACAGCTATAGGAGTATTGTCAAAAAATAATAAACCAATTGCGTTTTACTCAAGAACACTAAATTCAGCCGAAAGAAATGACTCGACCATTGAAAAAGAGTTATTATCCATAGTAGAAAATACACAAAATTTTAGACCTTATCTCTTTGGACAAAAATTTGTTATATAAACTGACCACAAACCGCTTGTTTGGCTATTTTCCATTAAGGAACCAAACTCTCGGCTAGTTAAATGGCGACTAAGATTAGAGGAATTTAATTACGAGATAAAATACAAAAAAAGGCGAAGATAACGTAGTGGCTGATGCCTTATCGCGAATCGAAATCAACGCGATCGAAGACGACTTTGACTTGGAATCAATAATTAATAATGTATACCCTGACGAAGACAGAGAAAGAGAAATAATTAACGAACTAGAAAACGACGCAAACAATGCATCTGCTAGCACGACTAATGACCCACCTGAACGCAATGACTCACAGACACAACACTCGTCTGCAGAAAATCAAATCTTCAAAATAGCTATATCAGAAAATCCAGTCAATTATTTTTTCAGGCGAATAATTTTAGATTACGGACCAAAATATGACACACGCAAATTAAAAATATTCAAGCTTGAAACAATACATGTAAAGGTTCAACTCAATTACGAATTAAGACAAATAAATGACTTCTTGAAACAATTTATTGATCCAGAATTCACTTACGGAATTTACTGTAAACATGATAGACTGTTCAAATATTTCACTGCTGTTTCTTCAACATTATTTAATAGTTCTGTTAAAATAATAAAATCTAACGAATTTTTACAAGACGTTGAAAAACAAGAAACTCAACAACAAATTATAGACGAATATCACACACGAAACAACAATGGCATTAACGAAACGTATCAACATTTAAAACAAAAGTATTTTTGATCTAACATGAAAAATTATATAAACGCTTTTATTAATAAATGCTCAATTTGCCTTCAGACAAAATATGAAAGAAATCTGTACAAACTACCATTTTCAGGTCCCCTTCTAGCTAAACGCCCTTTTGAAGTGATACACATTGACACCTTTAGTTTCGATAATTGTAAATTCCTAACCATCATAGATTTATTCTCCAAATATGCGCAGGCATATTATATAACTGATGGATCCGCAATAACTGTGTTAAATAAACTTCGACACTATTTTTCCCATCATAATCATCCCCTAAAAATAGTGGCTGGCAAAGAATTATCGAATATCACCCTTAAAGAATACTGTAATTTATTTAATATTAATCTTCACATAACAACCCCCCACCCCCCAAAATCATTATTCAAATCCACCAACAGAGCGACTTCACTCAACTATTGTAGAATAATTGCGAATTCTTAAATTACAAAACCCACAAGAGAGGCCTGCAACCCTAATGATAACAGCAACCATTATTTACAACCAGTCTATTCATTCGACAACTGGGTATTCACCATTTATATTACTATACGGCCCCTACGACGACTTACCAACAGTCACACCTGAAACTACCCTTTACGAGGAATACAATAACAATAGGCTCAAAGAAATAATGCCTTTCTTCGACAGTGTATATCAGTAACAAAAAGTAAGTGGAGAAAAAAGAATTTTTAAAACAAATGCGGACAGACAAACGACACCAGATTTTAAAGAAACAACACAACTAGCTATTAGAGTACCAACAGTAAGAAAAACAAATCCTCTTTATAAATTACGATCACATCCTAAACAAAAAGAAAACATTGTTACATTTTCTAAACCAAAAGCAAAAGCTCACGTTTCTAACATAAAAAGAGTAAGAAAGACTTTTTCGTTACAGGACAAAACTACTACTACAACAAACAACGATGACTCTCAACCTGGTCCATCCACTTCAAATAACACCGATAAAAACTAACGGATATTTAAAAAAATATTTAGGCATAGCAAAAATACTCAAACATTATCATACATTTTATTTTTATTTTAATATTACCGATATAGAAATTAATTATAACATATTATTAAAAAATTATAACTTTTTAAACACTGGACAAATGTCTGCAACTAACGAACAATATTTACTAATTTTAGATGACCATTTGTCACGATTAAATAATGAACTACATAAACTATCAATGCACAGAACTAAACGCGGATTAATAAACGGAGCAGGCTCTTTAATTAAAATGATAACAGGAAATCGCGACCAAGAACACTTAAAAGAAATCAATAAAAATTTAGATAACCTTTTCCAAAATCAAGAAGATATAATTACCCAAATTGATAATTTAAATTCATTTGCTAATATAATTACACAAAGGTACGAAAAGGACCAAAAAATTATTAATCAAAATCTAGATCATATTTGTCAGACCTTTTCCACTTTAGATAGCGAAAGAGAATTGTCGAGTAAAATTCATTTTCAATTTCACGTAGCTGTTAAATTGCTCTATAATATAGAGATAATTCAAAGAACTATTTCCTAAAGTTTTAACGAAATTACTAATATAGAGCTCTTTACCACTAGTAATCTGCTAAATATTATTGATCACTTAAAAGTTAAGTCATGACAGAAATGAATTGATCGACTTTGACAAAAATCATGTTTTTAAAGTTGTAGAATTTACCAAATTTCATATATTATCGGCTAAGGATACGATTGTATGCCTTTTACATCCCAATCCTGGTTCTTATTTTCGTGTTTATTCCATACCACAAAATTATATTCTCCTGGTACCACCCAGCTCATACTATTTAGAAACACCCTCTTCAAATTTATGGACCCAAGAGAGGTGCCCCTCTATAGAAGGCGTGGTTATATGCAATAATCGCCCACGAGAAGAACATTGTCAGCTTGACACCTTACAAAATTGCACTTCTGCCAAAGTAATGAACCCCTACGAAATATCAACTCAGCTGCAGAATGGTCAGATCCTAAAATCCACTAGCTCAGCACCACTATTGTCGAAAATTGCGAAACATCGTTAGAACGAAAAATCTTCCAAGGAAACGGTCTAGTAACATCCCTCAATTCCTGCAAAGTCAAGATCAATGAGGCAATGTATGAATACGTTGCTACCAATTTGACCCTACAACCCATAGAAGTCGAAGTATTGCAACCCACACCTCAACATCATATCCATTTTAAGCCAATTCATTTGAAAGAAAAGAAAAAGATAAAAGAAGCATTGTCTCAAATACAACAGCATCCATTTCATCTCCGACCGTCCATACAGTATTCCCACTTAGGCATTACCATTGGTATATCCAACTTTGTTACTATTGTACTTCTGTTTCTTTTAAGAAGAAACATTCAGAGCATCCTATACAAGTCCAACAGGAAAGCGCAAACAGAAGAAGTGTACAACAATTGGTGTAACTAGTTGTTCACATGTTGTTTTGAATCACATATTTTATAATAAATTTTAAGACTAATAATTGTAGCACTCAAATAAATAAATTAAAATTTTCGGACAATCGCTTACGAAAAACCTAATTATATATATATATATATATATATATATATATATATATATATATATATATATATATATATATATATATATATATATATATATATATATATATATATATATATATATATATATATATATATATATATATATATATATATATATATATATAAATTGAAGCTGACCCCGGATATGTGTTCTAGGGGGCCTAATTAGCGCTTATTTTTTTCATAATTCAAAAGTCGGGATCTCCTTATTGGTGAATTTTTTTTTAAAGAAAATTCACTAAAAATTTCAAATTTATAGGCTTTTGTCATGTTTTCCTAACGTCAACTAATTTAAAATGACGGGTAGCCTATTTGTTTATAATGATTTTTTAGACATGATAACTTTTAAAATGCTTAAGTGAAATGGCCTTCTTTTTAGCACGTATTTCCAATCCTTGTTATTTATAGATAACCTGTCTAGATAACCAGTCACACTACAAAATCTTCAACATGCCTTTTGTATTTATTTTCTTAAATTTTCTAAAAAGAGGATATCACTGAATAATTGGTTTATTATATCATCATTTATTACATATTTTGTAATATATTTGTTCTATCTACTAGTTAACTAAACGCAATGATAAAAGTTACAACGTTGATTGTCGCCGGACCTTTTATTTCATCTAATTAAAGTAAACATTCACCGGCTTAATTGACGATCGGAGCAAACTAAACTAGATATCAGATATCACTTACTTCTGCATATAATATTTAAAAAATCCAAAGTATTTACTTGACAGAAACCTAATTTTAAACATCAAAAATAATCTTACTAAAACTCTAATGTGCCAAAAAAGAAACGGTTTCTATCCTACACAATATTGCAAGATTTATCATCCGCATTGTATTATATTTTACCCAGACCTTATCTAGGGAAGATATAAATTCTCGGTGACGTTACTATTTTTTTATTATACTTGCTGTTAATACACGAGAAAGAAAGTGTCACGAGATGAATAAATATTATTAAAATCATGTTCATTAATTAAATTTCCCTCATAAACTGTCAAGTTGTTCGGTGTTGGAAAAGAGAACCGATCTCACTTTTTCAAGCCAGTTGATACATCTAAGCTGAATGGAAATTCGACAAAAAATAATCAGCTCCATATATCAGAGGCTTCCCTTTGATGTAAACTTACCCTGGGACGTCGTATCCCTCCATTAAAAAGTATGAGACCATTAGCTTCATTTGTTCGGAACTTGAAAGATATATTGCCCGATTTCTTAGCGTTCCATGGAGGCAGGATCTGAAAGTAAATCAAAATTTACAATGATGGTATCTTTTAAAATAATTTAATGCTCAGTTACATTTTAACATGTTTTCTATTAAAAAAACTGTACAGGGATTTACCTAAAGTTAATTGAGGTAGTCTATTACAAAATAATAATTACAAAGGGTTTTAAACAGGGACGTTTGCTTCTATCGGCGTGGAGAGTGATCTAAGTACGTAAATTTAACTTTGTTAAATTTCCTCTTTAACGTGTTAATATAATAGTTAAAAGAAATTTCTTTAGAGTGCGATTAACTTTTTTTAAATAATGCCAGGTATTTTGAGATATAAATTAAACGATTTTAAAACCCATTATGGGATATAATTGATGCACACAATTGCTGTCTTAAAAACTTCAGGACCTAGGAGACTACTTAAATGAGCAAAGTATTTGCAAATTTTCTGCCAAGTTTACTTTAAAGAACACAACGCTCCAAAACACATTTTTTAGAACTGACGATCGCTTCGCTAACAAAATTAGGTTCGTTAGAGGATGATGAAACTAACTTTATTAGCAAAGTAATCTAAAAATATTTTGTAGTAAATATGGTTGTTCAAATTGTAGATATCTGTTCTCATCACAAATTACTAAATTAGCTTTGATAACGAATATTTATTCATTAACATCAAACGCCGATTTTTTATTCATCATATTCGTTTACACATTTCAATTGACGTAGTGAAGATTGAAGCCTGTGGTGAGCACTGACGACTAGTCTACGTGAACCCAAATCATCACAAAACATTTTCTGAAAACCTGACGGTTAAATTAGGGTAGAAAGACTTTCCGGTAAACAAGCAGTGAGAGTTTGTCGGTTTGAATCACCGTCAAAAGTCCAGGACCGAGCAAATAATATAAAGACAGTTGTAGTCGTCAAAGGGTTTATTTTTCATCCTCTGATGAACTTAACTTGGTTAGTGAAACGATTCTCAGGTTCTTTAAAATGCATTGTGATGTTTTAGGTTCTTCAAGCGTGCTTAATATTTCAATTTGATTAAGGTAGTCATATTGAAACTTTAGCTTGGCTAATCACGTTTGAAAATAGCTTTTCAAAGATACATGTTCCTAGAGCAATTTAAGTACATAATGTTACAAAAAGGGGAAATTTACTTTGTGTAATGAAAGAATTCAATGGCGATTGAAAAAATAAATTACTTGCAATTCACTGACAATTAAGGTTGCTTGGTGGAACTAAAATAATAATAAATCATATGCTCGAAATTGTTCCTGGCAATATGCAAGTGAATCGACACGTTTTTGTAGCACATTATTAATGACTCCTGTTGGCATAGAAGCTATTTATTAGCGACTTTTATCTTTAGATTTTCTAAATTGTTTGACCTGTTCTTGTGAACTTTGGATGCTAGATATCCCCATAAGAAAAGATCCATATGGATGACATAAGGAGACCTTGGTTGTTCCTCTATAGATCGTCTTCTTCCAGTCCAGCTTTTCGGAAATATTATCTTATATTCTTTACTAACCACAATCATCCCATATGTTAATACAAAAAGCTTTAGCTGAGCTATCCCCCGAAAATGTTTTTAGTGCCACTTTATAAATCATGAACTTTAAATTTTAGCGTACAACAATATTCAAAATCATCTCTGCTTAATATTTATTTATGTTACAATAGTTATAGAATATTTTTGCTCTAAGTTCTGCCAAACTTACACATTTTGTAAAGAGCCAAATTGCACTGACTTTTGCTATGGCAATTATAAAAAATAATTGATCTTAGTCAGTACAGGCAAAAGCTGCATAGTGTGGAAGTTCTTCATCCTGTTGCAAAAAAGGTGGTTAGCTGTGTAGTCAAGCTCTCCTTGGTCTGCATATATGGCTGTCAAGTAAAAAAAATCTCGGGACGCAGCAAGTGCGTTATGGTAGTGAATTTTTATTAAATGCTTTAAATTTGAATTACTCAATTTTCTATAAACTTAGAAAGTTTAATTTTAGTATGTAGTAAGGCCTTTTCTAGGGCAAAATATCCGCCAAATATCATTAAAATAGCTTTGTAATTTTCGGAGAAAAAATTTTTTTTCGAAAGAAAATTTAAAATTTGAATAACTCAATTTTCTATAAACTTAGAAAGTTAAATTTTGGTACTTGATAAGGTCTCTCCCAAGGCAATATATATAGTAAATTTTATTAAAATTGCTTTGTTATTTTTGGAGAAAAAAACCCCGTCCGATTTTCCTGGCTAACGAACTCATCCAAGCCATTAATAAAAGAAAAAAAAAATATATATATATATATATATATATATATATATATATATATATATATATATATATATATATATATATATATATATATATATATATATATAAACATATAAAAATTGAAACTGACCCCGGATATGGGTTCTAGGGGTCCTAATTCGCGCTCATTAGAAATTTTTTTTGCAAAGTCTCACCATCTATACCTTTCTATTAGTGAGTTTTTTTTAAAATAAAAATTCACTAATTATGTCTACCTGAAGATAATTCAAATATCTCTCTCCTGTTAGCATTTGATCAAAAAGTAAGGACCCTGGTCTGCATATATGGCTGCCAGGTGAGTAATTATGTACACCTGAAGATAATTCGAATATCTCTCCCCTGTTAGCTTCTGATCAAAAAGTAAGGACCCATGATTCAATCATTTACTATGTCACACTAGATATTTGTCTTCAAAGGATGCTGAATGTCTACCGTCATCGTCCACACCGGATTTTCTGTAGCCCAGTATCGGCAGATTTGTTTATTGACTATTCATCTGAAAAGATTAGGCTTTTTTTGAAATTTGAAATTGCAACACACATCTGCTCATTCGTTCACAGACTGATTCCTGGGATCGAAGTCGTCCCCAGATAATTCTTTCACCGAGCAAACGGATTTTAGTAAGCCACATGTGGACTCAGTATCTTTGAGCGAATTATGTGGATCATCAGGCAGATATAATAAAACATGTAACTGAGGGTCTTCAGTTTGTGGAGGTCTTCCAGATTTAGCCTGATTCCCTAAATTGTTTTTAAACTTGCTCACTTTGCTTTAAGAAACTGGTAGATGATCCGGGTAAGTGTCATTAAATGCTTTCACTCCATTTCACCGGGCACAAATTCGGTCATCCAAGCCAATCATATTTAATATTATGATACTTTATCTTCAAGTCAATTTCATCTTTTGCTCAAACATATTCAATAATTGTTTTAACAACAACTGGTGACACGTAAGATTTTATTTTACGGAAGGTTTATTAATACTAACTTGTGCAAAACATGGTCAAATGTGATAATCTAAGTTATAAAAATGAGAAAAAATTGGAAAACAAGCATGCAAGGTCTAATCTGCTTGAAATATTTTGTGACAAAAATTACGTATCAGTCGCAAAACAGAATTCCGAACATTGTTCGTTACTATCTAAATTGACAACAAAGTGTTATTTTCAAAATCAAAGATTGGATTTAACACCACATGTTTAAAATTAAAGTTGATATTTTCTTCTTAAATAAAGTATTAACAAAGAACACAAATGTATTGCTTGCTTTTCGGAAATAATAAATTTTTTGGACATCATTGAGCCAAAGTGAACATTTTTTATATTGCTGCATATACAATTGGAGTGTAGTTACCATCAAGTTATGAGGAGGGGGGGGGGGGGGTTCTTCGTAAGAATAATTTCTATTTGAAACACGGCAGTTGAAAAATGCTGGTTGAGCCTTTTTAGAATTTCTCTCAAAAATTCCTAATAACAAATAATATAAACGTATTCGTTACTTTTGAAATGCACTGTATAAATATACAAGACATCATAATTTGCGTTAAATGGAAGTGGAGAGCGTCTAAAGTGTATTGGCAGTTAACGAACAAAAAAACGTCTGTCGTTCCGTGCCTTAAAATTTGAATGCCTTCTGGACTCCGAAAGTCATGCACTTCATTTTTAGCAGTTCCCCAACGTAATAATCAGAACGCGTGATGTCATTAGAACAGTAAAACCAAAATACAGGTGTTGTACTATATGACAAACATTTTTGCTGTTGTGAGTGACACAGCAGCCATGTTGCTATTTTAATTCGCTGACTTTATTTTCCGTGAAGAGTTTCCTTATTTCAACTATGTATATATATATATATATATATATATATATATATATATATATATATATATATATATATATATATATATATATATATATATATATATAGATATGTTAACTTTTGGAAAAATTAACAAATCAATCAATTTACGGAATCTTTGATGTTAAGTAGCGAGCATGTAGCGGAGAAACAAGAAAAATATGCTCAAATTTTAACATTTTGGTGGATTTTGTCGTTTTTTTTTTGGTTGTGTGACGCTAAAGCTTTTATGATAGTGTGAATTGACTGTTGTTTTTGTGGTGGCATACTTTACTGACGTCGCATTTTAGAATATTGCTGAGTAATTCGTACTTCAACTGTCATAGATTTGCAATTTTCAAACAACTAGGTTTATACAAATGCTCTTAGAGTAATTAAAAAATACTATTACTATGTAGAAAGAAAGGACTTTACGCTGTTTTTTCACTTTTGTAACCGACCTCGTAGGCGATTTTAATGAATGTGCCGAATGCAATGACTACCAGTGAAAATGAGAACAATGACAGGCAGAAACGGAAGGGGTTGTTATAGGAGTCCTTATTGTTATACCCCCTGTGAAAGAATATCCGAGATGTTATTATGATCCTTAGATTATATATTTCCCTTTTGCCGAAACATCTCGCAAATCCCTTATTATTTTACGACGTCTGCCGACTCATTTTAGACGATTGCTTAGCTTTTCTAGTTTCTTTTTTGCCAAATACGATTACCGTATGCTTCTTTGTTGAATTATTATAATGATCTGCTATGTCTGCTTATCAATTCCTTGTAGTGAACTTTCGTAAAAAAAAATCACCATTGGAGAGATCTCGAATTCTGAAACAAAAAATCAGATGTGCGCAGACTAGGCCCCTAGATCCGAGGCCAGTTTCAATTTAGATATGAAAAATTAAAGCAATTTTTCCTTCTTTTTTTTTAGTATTATTGGCTGCGGCATCTCAGGCCATTAGCACATTCTTTCCCATCATTAATATTATTTACAAATTTTCCAGACAAAGTCAACTTGGCTCGCCCGGGAATCGAACCCGGGACCTCTCGCTTTGCAGGCTGGCACCTAGCCACCTGCGCCACGAGGGCGTCCAATTTTTCCTTGAAAATATTTTTAATTCTTTCAGAAAGTTTTGTATCTCCAAAAATAACAAATCCGTGATAACCAAATTTAGTACGCAGGTTTATATTATAAATGGTGTACTATGTACCAAAAATCTTTGTTTCTAAGTTAAAAGAAAAAAGAGCTACTTGTAGACATTAAAATTTTTTTGGGGGGCCAGTCTTGATCAGCGAATGCCACAAAAGCAAAGTACTTAATGTAGTTAACAAAACTCTGCTGAATATTAAAAATATTACGTTTTCTTGGAGCAAAAGATCAAGAAGTATCAGAAAAAATACTACGAAAATTTTATATTTTTCTTCTTAAAACGTCAAATTCGCGATTTGAAACAACAAAATTGGCAACTTTTAAACAAACGTGCTGCAACGAATACGAACAATGTGGCAGAAACGTCGTAAGAAATGCGTTTTACAAAGCCTTAAGTTTGTGTTTCAATAGTCATTGTCCTTCACTTTACTGAAATATTTGCAGAAAATAAATTTCAAATGGGCCTTTTTTCTAATGCTGTGGAAGTAGTTAAGAGTAGATAGGGAGCCACCTGGGACCACCCCCTCCACTTTTTTTCTGCGCGTGCGCGATGACGTCATGCGCATGCACTGACCTGTGACAGTTGACAGCTGACCTGTCAGATTTGACAGGTGTCAATGTCACATGACCTGACAGCTGTCAACGTCAGCTGTCAGTTTTGACAGGTGTCAATGTCACCTGACCTGACAGCTGTCAGCTGTCAGACCTGTCAGATGTCAGATCTGACCTGTCAGATGACGTCACAAGCGTTCCAAGATGGCTGACCTGTCATAGACAGCCGCAACCCGGGTCTCTATGGAACTGTCAGATGACGTGAGATGTTCCAAGATGGCCACCTCTGTCCATAGATAGCCACAAGTCAGGTTAGGTTTCTATAGAACTGTCTTATGTCTGACCTGAGATGACGTCAAACGTTCCAAGATGGCCACCTCTGTCCATAGATAGCCACACACACAGCCCCAGGTTAGGTTTCTATAGAACTGTCTTATGTCTGACCTGTGATGACGTCTACCAGATGTCTGATTGTTTATTAAGGTTATGTTCGTATGACAGGCTTATTACCAATCAGCTGATTGTTTATTCAGGTTATGTTCACACACGTGTTGATTACCAATCATTTGATTGTTTATTAAGGTTATGTTTGTATTTGTTATGTCGTCAACGTGCTATCTGTTTGTTTATTAAGGTTATGTATGTATTTGTTTATTAAGGTTATGTTCGTACACACAGCTGTATGTTGTTTATTGTGTTGGTAAGATGTGTTGTATTGAAGTTGTTAGGGTATTTCGTTTTTGGCGGGAAATTTGAATTTGTTCGAAAATTAGCATCTGTTATGTCCAGAGATCTGACTCTTCGAGCAAGGGAACATTCTATTTGTAAATTGGTAGAGTGAGAGAATATTCCCTTGCTCGAGCGGAGAGGTCTGTTGGACACAGTCATTCGGCATAGCACACACATACATATATGAGAAAGATGTAGTGGGGTAATTTGAAATATGATTTTGTTTAAAGAAAAGCATTCGCCTGAAATTAGATTTGAACCCCCGACCATACAACTTCCTCAGATATGTACTGCCCCTAAACCAATCATGCTATACAGACTCACACGATAAAGTTTGTTTACGGTTGTATATATAAAACAAAAACCTGTTACATATGATAATTTAAAACGTGTTTATCAGGCTGATGAGTGTGTGTGAGCGGGTATCTCTATTACATTCCAATTGTAACCTAATAGGAACGGTAATTTTAAAAACAATGGTATATATATATATATATATATATATATATATATATATATATATATATATATATATATATATATATTTATAGTAAAAGACATTTAAACACGTTCCAATTAACATATCTAATATCAAATTCTGAAAACAAAAACGTTTTAAAGTAAACTATTAAATCAATAACAAAACGTATTTACATATAGATATGCTAATCAACCTGTTTAGTATGTAATAAAACTGAGACCGGGTTTTACGTAGGCGTTTGTTTTATCTGAGTGTTTTATATCACAGTGAATCTGAATTTATTTTATATAGGGAGTGACCAAAAAAAACACAAGTAACAAAACTCGATTTAAAACATGAAAACTAAACTTTGATATACGAGGATTGTTTTATAAGTATTGTTTGAATGCAAACATATTGGTAAATAATATAAGAGTGTACTTACATACAGCAAGAGACGTCATACTTGTTTCACAGCGTAACACCTACTAAACAGGTGTGTATGAATTTGGTCTTTTGGTTGAGCTTGTACACGTTGTTTGAAAGCATAGAACACACACACACACATAGGTCATGACTGCACGAAGGCTTTGCTTAGACTGACAGACAGAAAGGGGTTAATCAAAAAGCAACAAAATAAAAATAAAACAACTGATTTACATACAATAAAAATTTATTAGGATTAATTAAGTTGTACATATTGATACATAAATAACATACTATTATTACATAATGGCTCTAACGATGCCCGTTAGAGGTTTATATTCCAATACACTGTCATGAATAACCAAACAATAAACACGCGTATTTTTAGGGAAGTTGGCGTGACTCATAAACTCCACCTTAATGTCCACCGTTGAAGACTTGATCGACTCGTTCTGGTGCTGACAGTCAATCACAAATAGAGCTCGGTCTTTAAACTCGTCATAATTCAAGATAGGCTCCGACATGTTTTTATAACAGAAGCTTTTTTGAAAATCTGTATACATGCTATAGGCTTCTGCATATTTCGATTTCTCAAAATCCATATTCATAGATTCATAAGGGTAGCATTCTGAATTTAGAAACACTCGGAGGTCCAACATACCAATGTTATCGAAATAGTCTGGCCTCTTCTTCACGTTGTCCATACGATCTGTTTGAAATGCTATAATCACATATCGAGGTCTTTCCAAGTTGGTTGCAGTTTTAACAGCCCACACATCTCTGTTGATATCTCTGAGTGCTGGTAACTCATATATGTCCCATTTGCGGTATGCGAGAAATATAGAGGTGTCTTTTGCTATTTTATCCATTAGTTCCAATTTCATTTTATCATTGGGAAAGACATGTTTTACCTTTAAAAACATATTGGTTACGGTAATTTTTGCTCGTGCCGTACCTGTGCTGTAATAGCCGTTGGAATCGTTTCGAACTCGTGTAAAGCGGAAAGTATGTTTGCCACAGAGAACTCCTTTGAAATGATGAAAGAAACTGAAGAGGAACCAAACAGGTATGAGCATGTGAAACTTGTTATCATTTAAGGTGATGTGCTCCGACGACACATTCAGACCGGCGTTGCTAAGAGATTGGGCTTCATTCTTACTGAACGATAGCAGACTTTTGATGAGTGTTGTGGTGTATGGGTCTCGCACTCGTTCCACTTCCTTGTTATTTAACTCATAGGTCATGGATTCAAACAAAGCTGCTCCTCCATTATTTGACAGATAACAAGCACCAGTGGCATTTTGGATTGCTACAGGTTCCAGAGCACCTTCGATTATTAGAGCTGACTCGGCCAGACATACAAACGCATCTTGTTGGTTGATGGCTATTTCAA
This sequence comes from Tillus elongatus, assembly GCA_964006375.1. Taxonomy (NCBI): domain Eukaryota; kingdom Metazoa; phylum Arthropoda; class Insecta; order Coleoptera; family Cleridae; genus Tillus; species Tillus elongatus. Next base: position 85,953,338 of record OZ023264.1, read on the forward strand.
TTTCATCGCTGTTACCAAACGATTTAGTTGGTGAATAGTAAGAGCGCAGCTCTTCTCGATCGATGGCATCATCAAACACGGGGTCTTTGAATATTTCTAGTTTTGACGACATGATAACCCAGGCTTTGCAGGAACTCAATATTATCGGGACGAAGCGTACCCTTTGACGTGTCTGACTCAACTGAATTTGTTGTGGTAGATGCACTTGCTTTTATATCTTTAAAGACCAACATACTAAGCAACTTTTATAAGTTTCAAGCGAACAGACACCTCTTCACCTTGAAAGTTGACAGGAACTGAATCTTGGTCGACGATGTCGATGCTTATATTGGAAATCTCTTGCTTGTTCACCGGCAAGTAAATTAAATTTTTAGGTTCTATGTCGATTGCGTAGCCAGGATCAACCATCGGAGCAAACTCATACAGCGTATGTGAGGGTTGTCCGTTATAATAGGAACCAGACACAATATTGGTTTCTATGCGAATCTGTCTAACATCCACTATTTCAACAGGTAAATCAGATTCATAAAAGGTGTCCGGCTGAAGAACTTGTTTTGAAAAGCCCAACATTCGCCCAATCGAACCATCAAATTCAAAACTGACATTTGTATAACACTTTAGTCTACATTTGATGGTGTTCGGATTAGGTCTAAGAATCAGAGCCTGTTGCTTTTGTTCGTGTGTTGCTGTAGCACCAACAAGTTCATTTTGAAGTAACTCTTCCAAGTGTGTTATTTCATAAGCACCGGTGGGTATCGTGATGGTTCGCCAACCGGTTCCTTCTTTTACATGAAATTTGTTTTTACCTTCATAGATGTTGGGTATGTTGTTGTAGGTGTGAAAGCCTATCAAGGCAACAGCATAATTACCATCCAAAACAATTGGTGGATGGTAGTCTGACGACAGATGGGAGCTGCGGTCTTTCAACACGAAGGTGTGCGCCATGACTGATACACACAGGCTACTGTTTGAGTCTTTTATTGCAATGGTTTTTGCAGATACAACCCATAACCGTAGCGCTGTTTCTTGAGATACATGCCTTTGCCCAGTCTCTTGCATTTTGGCTTAAATTTCAAGCCACTCCCTCTCCTACCCATCGCGATGGCTTCCATTGTTTTGTTGTGCCGTTCTTCCTCCTCCAGTTTCTGTTTCGCAGACTTGGCATCGTTCACGGCTTTGACAATACCTGCAGCACCACCACCCAGAGCTCCTAGTGCTGACAGCCCAACAAATATCAGAGGCAACAGCGGAAGGAAGCCTCCGCTTTTAGGTATTGGAATAACTCGAGGTTTCTGCACATTCTTACGTCCACCAATGTTTCTAACGATTGTATGAGCTATATCAAACACGGCGTTCTCTGTTGGAATAAGGTTTCTATCTTTTATAACTTCCTCAATCAGACTTAGTATGTTTTTAAAGGGAACCTTCTTCTTTGGCTTCGAGTTGATTACATAAAGCCCCTCATCAAGTTTTCTGTTAACTTTCATGTTGTTTGTAACGCCCCGCAACGTTTCAGCAAAACCTGTATCTGTCTTTGTTAATAACAACCCACACTCTGTGACACCAACATGCATACTGACTGGGTGTCTCACTTGCATTCATATATATACACACCCAAATAAAATATAGTTTAGTTTAAGTTAAGATGCGTACCAGCAAACACGCTTCTGCCTTACCCATTACAAATATAGACGATGTTGTTACGGACACAGCTCAACAACAACTGAGGCATGGTCCTCTCTTTCCAAACACCGTTCGCTGTATCATATGTGGTCCGAGTGGGTGTGGTAAAACTAATGTCATGCTGAGTTTGTTGTTTGAAGCAAACGGTTTAAAATTTGATAACGTGTATGTGTATTCAAAGTCTCTGTATCAACCGAAATACAAGATGTTAAAGGAGGTGATGAATGCAACAAAAGGTGTTGGTTACTATCCTTATAGAGAAAACGATGAAATATTAGATCCGGAAGATGCCAAGGACAACTCTGTGTTTATATTTGATGATGTAGCTTGTGACAAACAAGATAAAATAAGAGCATACTTCAGTATGGGCAGACATAAGAATATTGATTCATTCTATCTCTGTCAAACATATACACGAATACCCAAACATCTGGTACGTGACAACACCAATGTTATTGTGTTATTCAAGCAAGATGAAACCAATTTAAAACACGTGTATGACGATCATGTGACCACCGATATGGACTTTAAACAATTTAAAACTATCTGCTACCAATGCTGGAAAGATAATAAGTATGGTGTGTTGGTGATTGTGAAGGAAAACGATGTACACAAAGGCCGATATAGAAAAGGATTCGATAGATATATATTATTCTAACAAACAATGATAGACAGGGCAGTCAGCTGTCTAACACAGCTGCCATACAGCTGTCATACAGCTGTCATACAGCTGTCATACAGCTGTCTAACACAGCTGTCTAACAGCTGTCATACAGCTGTCATACAGCTGTCTAACACAGCTGTCTAACAGCTGTCATACAGCTGTCTAACACACAGCTGTCTAACACACAGCTGTCTAACACACAGCTGTCTAACACACAGCTGTCTAACACACAGCTGTCTAACACACAGCTGTCTAACACACAGCTGTCTAACACACAGCTGTCTAACACACAGCTGTCTAACACACAGCTGTCTAACACAGCTGTCTAACACAGCTGTCTAACAAGACAGACGGATATCGTGATAAATAAGAAGACATGTACCGTGACGGAGTCAGTATATGTTAAACCACCACACAACCTGTATCGCTCAAACAAATGATTAGACCAGCTGGTAATACCGACCAGTTGTAGCACAATGGAAGTGTTGGGTAAGGAAGAGCGAAAAGTTAAGAAAAGGATTTTACAACTTGCTGACAATATTCGAAAAAAACATTTAATGCTTAAACTTAACAGAGCCGAGAATGATGATGCTCTGCAACGTTTATATAAACCACTTGTTGAGCCCCTAAGTGAAATATCTAAAAACACAGCAGCACTGCAGCAGCAGCCGCAACCACCAAAGGCTGAACAAATCAAAGACGAAGTCGATATACCAGAAACGAAACCCCAAGTAGAGTTCCTGAAAGACCATGAAGTTTTTGAAGCTGAACCAAGGGAAGAGGCTGAGGAGACAAGTTCCGATGAGGATATCCCAACATTAGAAGAGCTTGAGGCAGACCTACAAACTGTCACATCTAACCCTGCATATCAAGAATTTTTGGAGCAATATCCTGACCGAGTTCGATATTATGTAGACAAGTATTTTACTGAACCACCAAGGCTCGGTACCATTGATCAAACGTATGGTGCCCGCTACGCTAAAGATACCGGTAGCTGGAGTCTTGGTAACAAACACTTAGACTTTACTGATGCTGAGATTCAACTGGGCCAAAGGAGATACCCGCAAACACAAGGTCTGCTAGAATTGTTATTTATGAAAAGACCCCGGGGGTATACTTATGACGATCTTCAACACTATAGAGATATTCTAGAAGCAACTAGTGTTCATAAAATGAACTATGATCCTAACGCCCGAACCAAGTGTTGTTCCTCTGAAAAGTATCTGACTCTAATAAAACCAGTGATAAATCAACGAGGTCGTAGATCCTCAACTCCTCAAGGTTTTGGTTACACCTACGAGGAAGACGATGACGACAGCAACGCCGGACATCTTAACAAAAAACAAAAGACTGAACTTAAAACTCAGAGTGATAAGAGCAGCGATAGCAACGGCATGAGCCCTAACAACAACATCAACACCAACAACTCTATGATACAAAATAACAAACAAACAGCCTATGTGTATTGGAAATACATAAACGAGTTGGTTGACAGACTTAGACTTTTAGTGGCTTCCCAAGTTGCAGGTAATAATGCTCATAACAACGAAATTCAGTCAATCTTGGAATAACTAAAAGAAGCTAGTGTTATCACCTAGTAAACCCACAGCCATGAAGAGACACCAACGACAACAACAACAGCACCAACGCAACACTGAACCATCTAATGTTAATAATTCTATAAATGTATTCCAACAAAGAGTTTACATACTTGTACTTAGAATCAAATAAAAGTCTTTGTTAAAATTACTGTGTTTTTATTTTGTAATACAATTTAAAAGTATGTCTTAAAGCAATAATATCCTGAACAAATTTATCTTGTGGTACATCTGCTATACGTAGGTTGTTTCTATGTGCTGTAAGGTATTTCACTTCAGTCTTTATTCTGTTAAAGAGATTTACTGAATTTGGATCGTACAGCTTGTTTAGGATCACTTGGGCGTCGGGGTGTTTATTTTTAAAGTTCCTCACAGCCCTGGGGAAACTTTTCTTTTGTGTTCTTACGGCATGATATGGATAGGGGGCGTCTTTCTCGTTTCTTGCAAGTAAACCAAACACACTTATTTTTCCCAGGTTACTTGGCTTTGGGGATATATCTTCAAGATATTCTGTGACTTTAGCATTTGTTTCTCGCATACGCTGCAACTCATCATTTATCTCGATTAATTTTACTTCAATCGCATCTAGGCTGTCCCTGTATTTCTGATCAAATTCGTTTAGGAAAAAATCATAAATAATTTGGTTGCATTTGGCATAGAACTGATTGGATATCCAACAAGCCAAATTTAATATTAAATCTTTACACACATATGTACCAGATATCAAGTTGTTTTCAGCCTGTCTCCCACCAAAGTCCACCACATATGTAGCTGTTGTTGGTATTACATGAGTTGTTGCTTCCGTTTTTAGGGGGCCAGTAGTCCGGCTCCCTGGCGATAACTCTAAGTGGGCTCCCTCGGTTGAAATATTTAGGGTATCAGTATTCCGATACCCTGACTCTTCCTTTAGCCGACTGTTGTAATAGGCAATCAACTCTTTAGTTTTCTTATTTTCCAACCAATGATACATTTTTTTATTACTAGTTTTACACAGTTTAGTTGCATTAAAATATCCAGTGTTTTTATCGATAATAAGTTGAAAGTCTCCAAATAGACCATACCAGAAGTTGTCTTTAATTTGCTGGTAACACACATCACTTAATGTAGTCATTTTGAAACAGATTTGAGTAGAGCAAACTGAAGCACGTCTTTTCTCAATGACAACTGAATTGTGAATGAGCTTTAGAGTGTGTGTGTAGCCAATTTATATATATGCTGCCACAATAACCGTTTTTAAAACTATATTTGTTTTCACAGAAACCTTACTAAATGTGTGTGTGTCTACAAATACGTTGTTTCTTATGGGAAACCGTGTCAAAAGCTATATATTAGGCTAAAATACATAGAATCTTATGGGAAATAGGAACGATTTAAGATGTGAGGAGGGGCCTTTTCTACAAACACAAATAATGTGATGATGTCATCCTTACGGTTATGTCTGTATTCTAGACAAGCTCAAACACGACTGCATGGGGTGATTCAACAGATATAACACAAGATAACATTCGCCAAGGTCATCAACTGACACGTAGTTTACCCTAAGTGGGCCTCTCTCTTGCGTATATTAAACAGATACACAGACAAGCTCAAACAGGATCAAGGTTAACAACTGTAAAACGTTGTTTATCCTTTTGTAAGGCCTCTCTCTCTTACATCAGTTTTGTTTCCTCAATACAAGAGAGACACTTGTTCAGTATGTGTTAAGCTGTGAAACAAGGATGACGTCTCTTGCTGTATGTAAGTACACTCTTATTATTATGTCTGTTTGCATTCAAAATAACAAATACAAACATAACCTTACTAAACAATCAGATGATTGGTAATCAACATGTGTACGAACATAACCTCATATGTAAACAACAGCTGGTTTTGTTTTATATATACAACTGCGAACAAACTTTTAACGTGTGCGTCTGTGGAGCTATTGGTTTAGCGATAGTATATATCTGAGAAAGCTGTCTATGGCCGATTCGAGGTTCGTGGGTTCAAATCTAATTTCAGGCGAATGCTTTTCTTTCAAATACACATGCATCTGTCACTCTAAGCAAAGACTTCGAACTGTCATGACCTACGTATGTTATATCCTTTCAAACAGCATGTACAAGCTTCAACAATGGCAATCAGTTGTCTGTCTGTCTGTCTGTTTCCTGAACACAGAAGACACCTGTTCAGTAGTCTGTGTTAAGCTGTGAAACAAGGATGACGTCTCTTGTTGTATGTAAGTACACTCTTGTATTATGTCTGTTTGCATTCAAATAACAAATACAAACATAACCTCAACAAACAATCATATGACTGTTAATCAACATGTATACGAACATAACCTTAATAAACAAATACAAACATTACCTTAATAAACAATCAGATAGCGGAGGAATCAACATGTATACGAACATAACCTTAATAAACAAATACAAACATAACCTTAATAAACAATCAGATAGCGGAGGAATCAACATGTATACGAACACCTAACCTCAATAAACAATCAGATGACTGGTAATCAACACGTGTGTGAACATAACCTGAATAAACAATCAGCTGATTGGTAATAAGCATGCTTATGTCATACAACACATACATAACCTTAATAAACAATCAAAATGGCGGGTAATCAGCCTGTATACGAACACCTAACCTTAACAAACAATCAGACATCTGGTATTCGACAAACACACATGGAGACCTAACCCGACTTGTAGATATCTATGGAACATCATGACAGGTCAGACATAAGACAGTTCTATAGAAACCTAACCTGGGGCTGTGTGGCTATCTATGGACAGGTCAGACATCTTGGAACATCTGACGTCATCTGACATAAGACAGTTAATACCTAACCCGAGTTGTGGCTATAAGCGGTGGCCATCTTGGAACATCTGACGTCATCTGACACTTCCATAGAGACCCGGGTTGCGGCTGTCTATGACAGGTCAGCCATCTTGGAACGCTTGTGACGTCATCTGACAGGTCAGATCTGACATCTGACAGGTCTGACAGCTGTCAGGTCAGGTGACATTGACACCTGTCAAAACTGACAGCTGACGTTGACAGCTGTCAGGTCAGGTGACATTGACACCTGTCAAATCTGACAGGTCAGCTGTCAACTGTCACAGGTCAGCGCATGCGCATGACGTCATCGCGCATGCGCAGAAAAAAGTGGAGGGGGTGAGCCCAGGTGTCTCCCTATCTACTGTTAAGTTATAGACTTTTGTGATTTAATTGTCTATTATTATTTTAAGGGAATTTTTGTAGAAAAGAACATTTTGCATGAATTTTTTCAACGCAGGGCGAACTAGGACTCCTAAAACCCATATCTGGGAAGTCTTATATATATATATATATATATATATATATATATATATATATATATATATATATATATATATATATATATATATATATATATATACATATCTAATGGCTTGGATGAGTTCGTTCATCAAATCTTAACGGCCAATTTTTCTTAATAAAAAGTTAAAAAATAGTTTTTTAAACGCAATATTTCTCAAGTTGTTTAAGTGTTTAAGTGATAGAAACGAAGTTAGTGATTATTTGAAAAAATTTATATTTTATATGGAGCTAAAATTTTTTAATTTGGTCTTAGATATAATATGTAAGTACTGCAAGTGCCTTTAAAAAATTGTGTTACAAATTTTATTAAGATTACAAAGGTTTTTAGAAAAAAAAATTACAAAGGGAATGTACCTGTCAAATTAAAAATATGGCAGGTATTTTCCTTATTTATTGCTTGGATCGTTTCGCTTTAGCCAACCCATCCACTTTTTGCAAACAATTATTAGCAACAACAAAAATTTCGGGATGCAGCAAGTGCGTTATAGTAGTGCATTTTCATAAGAATTGTACACTAATTAGTAAGATATACTATTAAAACTAATTCTTGAAATTTAAATCGACCTTTGAGATCGGTTTTAGAGTCCTAGGTAGCGTTTTTTAAAACAAGTTTGTAGTTATCCGCGAAGCTCGTTATGTTATTTTTCTTTAGTTTATTACCCACGTGTGTTTACATAGGTGTTACTATGGTTCAAGATTGAAGATGCTAGCTTAATGGGAAATTTATTGAGCTATCAGATTTGAAATATTTTTACGAACATTTTCTACCATAAGATAAAAAAACCTTTTTTGTGGTCTATTGTTTGCAAAACTGGATGGGTTGACTAAAACAAAACCATACAAGTAATTAATAAGGAAAAATACCTGCTACATTTATAATTTGACAGGTACATTCCCTTTGTATTGTATTTTTCAAGGCGTTCTTGACACGAGAGTTTATTGGCATCCAGGGCACAAGCTAATGCTTATTTGTACAACAGATTGTATAATTCTATACCAAATATATAACTGTTAACTCTTAACTATTTACTATAGTGTTCAATACATAAGTCTAACCGTTTTTGCACATTTCAAACCTTATGCCACAAATTATCTTTGCAGACCAAAATATAATTTTTAAGTTCTCCTATACCCATACATCACAAGATATTCTCAAAATGTTCTCACAATGTGAGAACATTATTCTTTTAAGAATATTTGTTTCGGAATGTTCTAATAACATTAATGGAATTTCAAACTTCAATCTTGAATATTCTGAGTACATACATTCAATCACATCCTAAGAAAATTCTTCATCAATATACTGAGAATATTTGAATAGATTATTATACCGAATATTTGCTCAGAATGTGCTTGAGATGTCCTTATAATATTATATAACTTTAAAATTTAATGAAAAAGATAGATGGTGATTACGGTATAGTGGTGATAATTATAATTGTAACTATTTTGTATGTTTGATTCTGTTACCTGTCTATGGTAAACATATCCGAAATTTATATTTAGGCAATCCATTCTTTAGGCATATAGCGCATGTTCATGACGCCGGGAAGAAAGATTGCAAGATGGCCGCTATACGTAAATAAAATGTAATGTCAAAATGAATGGTCTGTAGTCAACGTTGTATAAGGTTATATTCTAACATAATTAATTAAAAATAATAATGTGATGTGAACACGGAGAACTGTGCAATTGCAAATAACATATATTTAGAGTACAGAAGCAACTAAAACATGGTGAGAGGTTATCAAGAACTAAGACGCACCTAATAAAGAAAACAAGTTTTAAAGCATCTCCTGTAGTTCACACTCATGATGGGTTCGTCAATTTTGCTTGACACTGGATCATCTTACTAATTAGGTACACCTACATTGTATAATATATAATTTTAAAATTGTGTTATTTTCAATAGTACCTAAGTCATGCAATATAAACCGCCAGAGTTTGATGTGGATGGACTGGAAAAGTGCAAGAATAATTGTCTAAGCCAACATCCCAGGCTTTTTACTCATGTGGAAGAAGTTAATGCTGTAAGAAGTATCACTATACAGTGAAGAAAATGTGGACCTGGACATATGGTAGGAAGGTGAATGTACAATAAAACTTGCAATTTATCAGATACGGAATCACTTTGCCAAAGTATGCCTTTACAACCAGAATATCCATGCTCTTGGTGACAAACATTGGGTATTGGGATATTTATATAGCTTTAGAAGTCAAAATCAAGTCTGCGGAAGCAGAGCAGAAAGCAACCATACAAGGGAAGGGTCAAAACGTCTGACCGATGACAGTTGTAGTTTTGTGTAAGTGCAAGTTAGTGTGATTTTGTGGCATGTTCTGTCCAATTTAGTTGTATTCTATAAAGGTGTAAGTACTATTGTGTAATGAAATTGCTTTAATGCTACACTGAAAGATTGTAGGATCAATAGTCTAGCCAAATTTCAAGTTACTTCAGTGGAGGTAGCCGTGATTATTCATTTCGGAAACTCTGTATTTGGCTATTACATTTTTTGGCAACTCCAAGAACGGTATCTCTATTTGTTTGATTTTTATGTTATTGAAATTTTAATTGTTTTATTAATATTTTATTCAGACATTTCTTTGTATTCGTTATAAATACATACCTAATCTGAATAAACGTGCAATACCCGAATTATTATATATCTTAACTTGAGTTTACAGGTGTGTGTAGCCACTGGAACAATATGGTAACCTACACAAGGGTAAGTGATTGAAGTTCAAATTCTAGCCTATCGAGCTTGCTTATACGAAAATACATAAAAGGCCAGTTAAATGGTGGAAAATCGGTAAATTTTGATGAGAAATCCAATATTTCATATCTTTGCATTTTATCAATTTCTGTATCATTCAAAAAATGTATCAGGGTGTTTCGCATGAGAACCGACACAGGGCAGGGGCATGTAGGTAAATTTAAAATATGGTGATTTAACGCAAGTTACCCCTATATTAAGTTGCACCCCTGAGAAGTGGGCTTTCAAATTTCGAAAAAAATCAATATCTCTGTAATACTTTAACTTAGAAAAACCAAGTTTAGTACCGGTTTTGAGTGTACCAAGAGAATTAATCAATGGTAAGTAGAGTTCAATTAAGGCATTTGAAAGGGTTTATTAGGGGTGATGCACTCTTAAAATGTCACAATTTTTTAACAGATTGGTGGATTTAAGAACATATTTCATTTTATGAGAAATTTTACTCTAAAACTTTGTTACTCCTGTTATTATCAAAAAACTTTGTTGTTTTCAAGAAAAACACGGATAAGTAAAGAAACATATTTTATCAATCTTACTAAAAATCATCGAAAATTCAATATTTGGCTATAAACTTATGTATAAGTCAAATTTGACAATCAGGAAAAAAGTTTGAATAAGTATAATTTATTAGAAAACAGACAACTCAAACAACAGAAATAAAAAAATTGCTATCGATGAGTTATAGAATTTCTTCAACATGATAATTTCATAGGCATCTATTGAATTTTTGATGATTTGAAGTAACATTAATAATATATGTGTCTTTAGTTATTCGGGTTTTTCTTGAAAACGACAAACGTTTTTTGAAAAATAACATAAGTAAAAAATTTTACAATTTACTTCCCCATAAAATGAAATAATAATATTTTAGATCTGCCACTAGGTTAAGACATTCTGTCATATTTTATGGGTGCATCACTATTCAACCCTTTAAAATGCTTCGATTGAACTCTACTCACCAGCGAATACTGCTCTTGGTACACCCAAAACGAGTACCAAATTTGGTTTTTCTAAGTTGAAGTGTTACTGAGATATTGATTTTTTTCGAAATTTAAAACCGCACTTTGAAGGCCTATAACTTCTTAGGGGTGCACCTAAGTATAGGAGTAAGTTTCTTTAAATCACATATTTTAGGTTCCCCTACATGCCCCTGCTGTGTCGTTTCTTATGCGAAACAGCCTGTATATCTTTTTTTTTAAACACAATGTTCCCATGACTATATGTATGAACATTTTGAGAAGATTCATTGAATGTTCGTGGAATATGTTCAGAAGATACTGGGAGCTCCTAAGAATATTATAAATAACATTCTAAGAACCTTATTAGTATGACATAATCTGTCCAATTCTCATGTTCTATTAATATATATATATATATATATATATATATATATATATATATATATATATATATATATATATATATATATATATATATATATATATATATATATATATATATTATATTCTCAGAATGTGTCTGTTCTGTCTGGGTACGAAAGCTTCTATTATTTAATTTCAGTTCGTTTCCTTGTGAGAAAGGATTTACCTCAGTAGATTTTATGTGATAGTTTGTTAATTATTGACACAGGGTGATCAAAATAACACTAAAAATTCAATTTAAATAGATAAATAGACCGTCAAGAGTAATCTTTTCAAATGCAAACCCCTACTTTTATAATCTCATCTTATTCAGCATTAAAGATGACGGTAACCTTGTAAAATATTGTATGTTCCAAAAATTTGTAATATATATATATATATATATATATATATATATATATATATATATATATATATATATATATATATATATATATATATACATACTGGCGATTTCACATTTTTCTATTGAAAAAATGATACTCAGTTGGCCATGACGGCGTCAGACAACAATCAAATAATCAAATTCGACAGAAATGTTACTACTATATACAAAAAAATGTTTCACCAAAGGTTCAAAATTCCTGCTGAGCACGTTATATAACTTCCAAAGAAATTAACCTTACAAATTATTTGGTCGCTTGAAATGAATTTGGATTTGAAGTGACCTCACAGAACAAAACCCAGGAGAGGTATACCTGGCGGTTCTATGTATACTCTTATCCTAATTCGCTCTGTTGGAATATTTTTCATACAAATGTTTCCTTCCCTACAGCAGCATTATAAGGAGGTGCATCATCTTGCAACCAAATCATATTTTGTAGTACATTAGGACACTATGATTGTGGGGGTTTGACTTAAATTTGCAAAAGCAGGCAATAGTTCAAGTTGCAAAAATGCAGGGGCATGCGGTGGGTTCTCAAATGGAGGAAGAAATGGATTATAGTGGCCAAATTTCTCATATCGAAAATAAGAAATTTAATTGTGATAACATTGTCGTCAATAAATAAGTTTCATTGGGAAAATTTCCAATTTGTTAGTGCGGCCATGCACTATAACCATTGAAAATGACAATTATATTGTCAAAGCACACTTACTCATCTACTTATAAATTAAATCAATGCGCCATTTCTCTTTTAGAAATTCTTCTATGAGGTCGTCGTAAAATTGGGGACTTTGGGAAAGCGTTTTAATAAATGCCTTTTTAATGGATATCACTGCAAGATTTGGAAGTCGCTCTTCTCCTGTATAGTTTCGAACGAAACTTTTTACGCGTTTGAAAACTGAAGAATTGCCTTCAACTGACGCACTTATAGCTGATATAGTTGATACTAATTCACAAAGTTTACCGACTTTACAATACACAGTGTGAATTTAGCTTTAGCTGTATAAGTTTCTGTAAAAATTCGTAAAATTCGTCCCTTTTTATGTATGTTATCCATAATTTCCATTAACAAGCGTTTATAGAATGTGTGAACATCCTCAACATCAACAGTTCATAGTCGTTTCTGCTGTACTTACATGCATGTTTGGCTGTTTAATTTTCTGTAAAAATTTGTAAAATTAGTTCCTTTCTTCCAAGATTTTATTTTGAAATTGATTAATTTTATTGACACAGTAACCAATGTCGTTATTGTTTGAGATATCAAACAATACATCTGTATGTGGGAAACTTGACGCAAATAAAACCAGCAGAAAGTTAAAATTGTAATCTTTCGATAATAGGTCTCATTACAATGATAGCAACAAAAAACTATTAATGGCTGCCTATACTGATATGCCTACTAGGATCCACATTACCGCATAAGCAACAACCTTCGCGCGGACTGCAGTGGTACACGCAGATGCAGTAGACACAGTAGACAGTAGAAGATAAGCGATACCTACCTCAGATTATCGAATTTGCGCGCTGCCTGGCGTCTAGACATCGCCAAACTAAATTAGTATTCCAAATATTTACCTACAACTAAATTCAAGTTAATAAAATAAATAAATAAAAGTTAAAAGAGAAGATACAATCTTACTAGAAATATTTAGGGGAAGTAGTGCTTCCATGGACCGCACGCCACTGCAAAAATGAAAACATCGTTCTGCGTTGATGATCTCGTCACAGAAAAATGGTAGCCACATTTAGCTTTCATACGATTCCAGCCAATATCTACATTAATTTTCTAAGGACACTGGGTGGGTACGTCCTACATACTGTAATAATATTCTTTTACCCGCTATCTACAAATTTGTTTGTTGACACTGCTATTCAAATAAAATGTCGTTTCATCAGAAAATACAATGTGTTTGATACAATTTGGATTAGGATGATTATTTGCGCCACGAATTTGGTCACAGAATTGCATTCGTCTGCCAAAATCATTTTCAATAATTTCACCAAGACATAAATTTAATGCGTGTGGAACTTAGTTTCTAGAAATACTTAAAATACCGTTTTTGTTGCCAAACCATTCCGATAAATGTCAGAAATATTACATGAGAATGCTCTACAGGTTCTAAAACCACATCTCTGTAATTTATAATCCAATGATTTTTGCGATGATTCACTCTTGGATAAATCTGTTACATGGCCACATTTCCTTAATTTTGTTGACTATATTACTTACTATGTATTGATCGGCTAATTGGTGGTCTTTCAGAATGCCTTTCATTAAAAAAATGACTAACTTCTTAAGCTACGTTCTATCTCAATGACCAGGCTTCAACAAAATATATTTTGTTTTTCTGTTACTTTCATTTTCTAGTTATTCAACACTGAAAGTAGGTACACTATGCTGACACTCAAACCAAAATTTTTCAACACAGCACTCTAAATAGTATAAGTGATAAATAGTTCCTTCTTTAATTTTATGAGTATTCATTCAGGGTGGTTTTGGTTAAACCAATAACACACTTTTTCTTAAGTGCGCATGCAATCCCTTTAACCAATTATCGTCAAAAATGTGTTTTCTTTTTCTGTTAATTTCACTTTGGTAGTTACTTGCCAATGTCAACTACAACATATTGACGCTAAGACATACAATTTTCAACAAACCAACATTCTAAAAACAGAATGAGTGATAAACGCTTTCTTCTATCAATATCTAACATAAAAAATTATTAGTTCAAAATTCTTAGCAGTTTGGGTTTAGTTTTCTGTAGGTATCTCAAGATCTTCTTATACGCGTATCTACATTTGCCGCAGATCTATCAAAAAGGGTTTTTAATCATCTATCAAAATCTATAGAAATATACAGGTTGTTCGATAAAAATAAAAAGTCTGATGTTATTTCCAGTTGAAATGAAAGTGATTTAGAGTTAATATTAACGCTGGAGAACTGATAATCTTAGTTGACATGTCCCAGCGGTTTTGAGAACAAAAATCCCCACGATATAAGTAAAATTGTTCCTTTCATTGTAAAATTACTATGTAAGTATATATATATATATATATATATATATATATATATATATATATATATATATATATATATATATATATATATATATATATATGTATATATATATATATATATATAGTTAGTTACATCCCTGCTTATTCACAACATCATACAGTACGACGAACTTGGATACTATGCATCCTCACCACCATGCACCAAGGTAAGTGACTTTTACAACAGTGCTGATTAAGACGTTTGCATTTATCTTAATTCTCTAGAACATTACGGCATTCAATCGCTGTAACTTTACTTGCTCACATGTTGTTTAAAAGCACATATTTTTATAATAGATTTTACAGTGTAATAATTGTACCACTTAAATAAATAAATGTTTTCGGACAGTCGCTTACAAAACACACTGTTGGCGCTGCGAACAGGATTGCACAACGAAGCCTAATTTTTGCAAGCTATAAATCTTCGTAAAATTAGTTTCGGTTTTTTTTTCTAAAAGTGTCCATGCAACATCCAACATCACACCTGGTGCAACTCAATCCACACTGCCAGAGGGAAATCACCGAGAAACCAATAGCAGAAGTACCTATGGGCTGTAAGTTACTTCCAATATTTTTATCTGTGCATTCATATCGTATCTATGTTACATTTATACTTTGCATAATTTTAATCAGTGATTTATATTTGTGCCCTATTTTGAAATTCACTCTATAATAGTTAACAACCATTGCTTTTTCATGTATTTTGGGTAATGGAAAAGAAAACCTATATTAGAATTAGAGGAAGAAAATTTTACGCAATTAAGTTTAAATAATTTAGAAATGGCAAATAATCACATTGCCGAATTTTCACAAGTGGGTATCACGATCCCCGAATATTCCGGTGGACAAAAGCATCCTGCTTATTTTATTAAACAGTGCGAACTTTATATTACTAGTTATAGAAGGCCAGAAGCCGAAACACACGCAAATCGAATGTTACTAGAATTTATAAAATCTAAAATCACTGCTAACGCTCGTGACGTGTTAATTGGGTTAGAAAACCATACATGGGAAAATATAAAATTTGATTTCAAATATCAATTTTCAGACCCCGTTCAGAAAATCTTTTATTTAACGATTGAAATACTAGCTTTATGACCAAATCACAAACTATTAAGAAATATGTCAATTTAATTAAATAAAACTCTGGACGCAGCAAGTGCATTATGGTAGTGAATTTTCATAAAAATGTTTTTAATAGGAAACATGTGTATTTTTTAAGAAAGCAGGCATCAAATTTGGTTACCAGTATAACCTATATAGTAAAAACAAGGTGCCATGTTTCATCAAAATAACTTTATTGTTTGAAAATGTACAAAAATGTCTGAAAGTAAACTTAAAGTGTTCCCGAAAAAACTATTTTCTTAGTCAACCTTATAGGTTAATAGCAAATTGAGCTATTCAAATATGAAGCATTTGATCAAAATTCGCAACCATAACGCACTTGCTGCGTTCAGAATTTCTTTTCTTACAAACATGCATTATATTTCGATAGAAAATGCAATAACATAAGGCAAGTTTGATTTAAAAAAAAAGAAAATTTGTGGCTTATGACTTATGGGCCATCCTGTGATTGTAGAAATATTTTTTTAAGATGTAGCTCAAGACACCCTATAACTAATATATACAATTTTTTTTTCATCATTTATATAATAACGGATATATTGAGCTTTATTGATTTTTTACGAAAATTCGACAAAAATTATATTTCATTAAACCATAAACTCTATAGCTAAGGCTACTGCCAAGCATTAGAGAAGAAGTCTATTTAAAATGAATTTTCTGGAAATATTTTAGTAAAATGAAGGACAATGACGGTTGAAACTAAGACTTCAGGGTTTGTAAAACCTTCTTCTTGAGACATTTTATTTCCATAGTACGTATTAGATTCAAGTTCTTTGCCTAAATGTTGACAATTTTGACGTTTTAAATCGCAACTTTGACGTTTTGAGGAAAACCCCAATTTATTTTTCTTTAAATGCCCATAACTTTTTTGTCTTTTGACCTACAGAGCTAAATTTTAGTAGGTAGCTTATGTATAAGGATATATAAATCCACGTACAAAATTTGGTTGCCCTTACCTTGTTAATTCCGGAGATATAAATTTTTTTCGAAAGGAAACACAAAATTTTCCCGGAAAACTTGGGCCGATTTTCCTGGATAACGAACTTATCCAAGCTATTTGCAAAAGGAAGGTATTCACCAAATTTTATCAAAATCAGCCCATTATTTTTTGAGTTATCGGTGTGATACATACATATAGATATATATATATATATATATATATATATATATATATATATATATATATATATATATATATATATATATATATATATATAAACATATAAAAATCGAAACCGACCCCGGATATGTGTTCTAGGGGGCCCAATTAGCGCTCATTTGAAGAAATTTGTTCAAGTCGAGATCTCCTCAATAGTGAATTTTTTTTAAGAAAATTCACTAACAGTGAATTTTTTTAAGAAAATTTACTGAAAGCTAAAAAGCCTAATTGAACATGTAGATATACTATATTCAGTTAACGATGTAAAAACTTACACAAAGAATTTTACCAAGAAAATGCAGTGGCAGCATTTAAAGCGAGTGTAATAGAACCTTACTTTTCACATCTTAGATTAGTTAGTATTAGTACTCTTGATGCACTTATGTTAGAATGTAATAGGATAGATAACGAGATTATACAGTCGAATTTCATTAATAGCCTCAGAAACAAAAATAACACGCCCCAGCTCAGTTAAGTAGAGGAACAACACTCATGTCAATAAGCTACTAGGCTTATCTAAGAAATACACGGGAAATGCCCGAAAGAAACCATTTCATACCCCAATCTAGGCTCACATTTCAACATTAATAACTGTTTAACCAAGAGGACCTACAACTAGATCATTCAGACGAATAACCTTATGACGACTAACCCTATGACGAAACCGTAGAGCCGCTAGAAATTATTGAACAAACTGAAAACTTACATTTTTACAACACAAATCCATTAGATATAAATAATACTGTTAATACCCCTAAATTAGCATTTTTTGTTATACCAAGTATAATTTAAAAGTATTGATTGACTCCGGAGCGTCACGTTTTGAATAAAACCAGTTAATCAGATAACCCATGGTGAATACAACGTAAGGTATTCTATTTTACAGGAATGTAATATTCATTACCAATTTTCAATGCGTGTTATCCAATGACACCATCGATTTGACGCGCTTATATGGTCAGCCCATATTACAAAATTAAAGGGAAATATCGATTATAATGAACAAATTCGAACTTTAGGGAACCAAAAAATACCATTTTTCTTGAAACTAATCCACTGAATTTTACACCTTTCAAACAAATTTTTGAAAACTATGTATCAGCCCATGTAAATATAGAAAAAGGCACATTAGTTTTGCCCCGTTTTGAAGACAAAAATGTTCTAATTTACGAGTCAATACCTGAAGCAAAAGATGGATATTGTAGAGTGTCCATAATAAAGAAAAATCCATATTCAAAATTTGTAGAAATAAGTTTTCACGAACAACTAGATGTCTATCCATTTCAAAATTACTTTGACGAACTACCTAACATTTTAAAATAATTTGATGTAACAACAGTTTGAAGAGCAGACCATTTAAATAAAGAACAACATGAAAAACTGCTTAATTTATGCCGAAAAAATAATGATATTTTTTACCATGAAGACTCAGCTCTTTCTTTCACCAATGCAATTAAACATAAAATAAGAACCAAGGCGATGAAGTTGTTCACAGCAAATCATACGGGTACCCTTTTCGTTTACGTGAGAAAGTTCAAAACCAAATTCAAAAACTCTTAGATAACAAAATAATTAGACCCTCAATATCACCTTATTCGAGCCCGATATGGATCATCCCGAAGCGTCAAGATGCTTGTGGAAAAAAGAAATAGCGCTTAGTAATCGCCTACTCTAAACTTAACGAAAAAACGATTGATGACAAATATCCACTACATCGTATTGAGGAAATTTTAAATAATTTAGGACGCTGTTCCTATTTCACGACTCTCATTATTAAAGGAACAGCTACTGTCTGACACACTTTAGATTTGTTACAAGATTTTTTTAATGAAATTCCAAATTTTGGATGGGGCGTGCCTATATTTATCGAATTGAGGAAATTAAGCCAACTTTGTTTGGATTTTTGTCTAAGAAGTTGTTTGGATTGAGCTTTATTATTTTATAATTAATGAAAGTTGAAAAATTTGATTGTCTTTTATAGTTGGAAAGGGCTTCCTTTGTTTGTCGTATGGCATCCTTACAGTCTTGATCACAACATGGGCTGTCTGGGTTTTCTATTTCATGGTCTATTTATAGGCATATATAAACAAGCTGCTTCACTAATGATTTGATAAAAGGACGTAACAGATTCTAAGGGGTCAGCTGCATTTATCTTATCCACATTACAAGTGTAAAGATTGTTAGCTATTTTCTTGAATAAGTCCCAGTCGGCCAGTTTATCATTCCACTCAGTGTATGGACACAAAACGCGTTACCAACGCATTCTTCCCCTTCATTATGTGTGTTAGAGCACAACTTGCACCGGTCAGTTTTTTATTTACAAAGTTTCGTGGTGTGGCCATAACGCATGCATTTAAAACACTCAATTATTGGTTGTGTATATGGTTCGACTATTAAGTTTGATAAATTGATCTATATGGATTGAGGAATTGAGTTGCCTAAGAATGTTAATGTTAATACTACCATTTGTCTATCGACTAATTGCGGTTGGCCGTCTTTGTGTGTTATTTTGCGTTGTAATCTTTTAACGTCAATAGCTTGTTTTGGCCACACTATTGCTTGCTTTAGATATTCTTCTGTAAAATAGGTGTCAGCATGTTTTACTGTACCTCGTTTTTGGGTGTAAAAAGTGGGAATGTATGCAACTAGATTATTTTCTAATAAATGTTCATGACCAACTAATTTATTAACAGCACAGTATATTTTGCATATTATTTTAACTCAGTTCATTCCCACAGATTCAATATCTACTACATCATATTTTATGTCAGTGTCACAGAGTAAATAGTGACCGATTCTAACAGAAAATACCCTTCCAAAATTATTATACAGGTGCTCTACAAACACAAAATATGGACCAGAATCATCTGAATTATATTTATTTGCTAAATCAAAGGAATTTAAATCTTTTATATTATTATTATTTGCAGACTGTGATAATCTATTGAGTTCATTGTCCATATCAACTGTGATAAGGGGCGAGCCTCCCGAGCCGCCGGAGTTTCTATTTATTATTATTAATAATAACTTACCTTTCTTAATTATTCATACAATAACTACATAAAATAATTTTATGGTTCACAAATATGATAGTCGCTCACTGTACCTGTTAAATCGAAGTAATATAAATAAATACCTTACACAAAAATATCCTTAATATCGGCACTGTAAAACTCACACCTGTAGACAGCTTGGCTGTCGATACAGAACTATTATTATTATTATTATTATTATTATTATTATTATTATTATTATTATTATTATTATTATTATTATTATTATTATTATTATTATTATTATTATTATTATTATTATTATTATTATTATTATTATTATTATTATTATTATTATTATTATTATTATTATTATTATTATTATTATTATTATTATTATTATTATTATTATTATTATTATAGTTATATTATTATGGTTTACTTCGCTTTCTGTTTCGCATAATTACCACCACCTTTATTAATTTTTGTATGGTAAAAATATGAATAAGTCCATAATATAACAATCATTGCATGTAGTTGCATTCTATAAGTTTTTGTGTCGACACATTATGTATTGACGGGGATAGGATCAAAAAATTTGCATCGCGGCTAGCTCATTTCATTTCTGATAATTCTATGCAAATTATTGTTAAAACAAACATTTATTAGACGGAAGTAAACTCAAACAATGGAGACGTAAAAACTGTGGACTTCCTTGTTAAATAGACGCTCGGGTGTCACCTGACATTGTTCACATGCTCTGTGCCTCATACAGTGACAATCTGACTACCATTATTTTTACAAGCGAAACTAAAACAAACCACTACAACTCAAAAACTATTAACTGAAGCTACAGGAAAAACTACGTCGATGCAGAATTTAATAATCTACCTGACCAATCTATAAAAAAATATGGTGTTCCGTTTGAAAAACACTAGTTATAACACTTTAAAGTTAGATATGTTGTAATCCAAAAAAAGACACCATGTATAATGATGATAAATTATTCTTTAACTATTTTAAAGTATTAAATGTCGTCTATGGATATATCGAATTTTAGGCAACAAAACTTAAACTCAGCCCACAGCATTCGTTTGAAGTAACATATAACTCGGAGCTAAACAAAAGGAAGTCGTAATATGGTACACAAAGCCACACTTATTTTTTAATTCTCTATCCAAAAATGCAACAAAAAGTTTAACATTCTATTTAAAATGACGAAGTTGATAGCTACTTCCGGTGTAACCGGAAGTTTCACAAAGCTGAAGATATTTTCTCAATGCACCCTAGATAATCACAAGAAAAGTTTGTTGTACGTTTTTTCGGGTGGCTCTTAGGGTGAGGGCTATACAGAGCAATTACACAATATTGGGACACCCATATGTATATGGATACAGCGTGATTCAGGTAAAACGCCCAGGCCACATATTTTGGTAACGAGTATAAATGCTTTAAAGTTTGTAAATAACAAATGACTGCGGCCATCGGTGGCTACGTTTAGCAGACTAACGTAGATATGTGATATGTAGATTGTAGGCGGCGCTGGGGTCGAAAGAAATTATTCTATGGCAGGACTTTTAAAAGTATTTTTTCGATATCACCTATCATTTCTTAACAATTTTTGTTCTACCGAAACTTTTAGAAAAGTTAACAGATGTTGAGGTAATAAAAGTACAATTACGAAATTCTGGGAGATTACAACTTGAGGACGAAAAATAATGTTTGTAATCCGTGAAAAATTAACGACCTAGGTGAACGATCACTTTTGCTTAAAAGCTTAAGCAAAAGTGCATTAAACGTAATTTCTAGGTGGCGTTGATGTAGAATAATTTAAATCATTAGATTCTGCAAAAACAGATATAGTTGATTTAGAATACAAAGTAGTCGTAAACATATTGGTGTTTGGCTATTTACTGCAGATAAAACAAAGAAAAATGATTTCTCTAGTATTTCAGCTAAGCATATCTAGTTTGAAAATTCTAAATATTTTGCCACATACAGACTTGAAGACTACTTTTCTGGCTTCACTGTTGGGCTTCGTTTCTGTAACTGAAGGACGTACGCGGCGCGTAAGATAACTAGAGCAAGTGGCCCTTCTGAATTCTAGATGTTCTTTAACGTTTCTGTAACACGTAATCGAATTTTTGTCTCTCTGAGGGTGCTGTCAGGCAGCGAAGCCGGTCACGGAAACGTTGAAGTGCATCTATATTTCAGAAGGGCCACTTGCTCCAGTTAGCTTACGTACTGACTACGCTCTTCACTTACAGAAACGAAACCCAACAATGAAGCCAGAGAAGTAGTCTTCAAGTCTGTAATATGGTCCAGTTTCACCAAGTAAGGGCAATAACAATCAATGAAATATTTTGCCGTTGAGTGACTTCCCTTTAGAGCTGCATATTTACACTACATCACTCATATCTATCTGGTGTAACTCGCAATTGCCTGTAGTAGGTTTACAACAAAATTTCTTGGTGACGTGTTAGAAATACAAAATGTTAACAACACGTTATAAGACAGTTATTCAAGTAAAGAGGTAAATTATTATGTTTATATTCAATTTACAAACGAAGAAAAATATAACATGATTGTTATTTATGGGGAGTGTAGAGAAAATGCCAGTGCAGCTGTAAAATTATATTTGAGGCGATACCCGAACAGAACGACCCCGGAGCGAAAACATTTCAACATTTGAAAATGAATCTGATTGCATACGGAAATTTCAATCAGTTAAAGCGAAATCGTGCGTGTGTTGTCAAGAAGGAGCAACGTTCAACAGAAGTGCTACAGCTTATAGAAAATAACACGCACATATCAGAAGTATCTCCGATGAAACTGGTATGTCTTATTTCTCATGTCAAAAAATACTTTCGAAAAATAGGTTCCACCCATATAAAGTACACTTAGTGCATCATTTACGACCTGGAGATTCTGAGAAAAGATTAAGCTTTATATTACAAATGTCTATGATGGTAGCAAACGACGACGATTTTTTAAAATAAAATTGTATGGACTGACGAAAGTTATTTCCAAAATAAGGGCCTCGTTAACAAACATCATTACCATTACTCGTCTCGTAGCAATCCTAGGTTGACAAAGGTAACAGGAAATCAAAATAAGTTCGTAGTGAATGTTTGGTGTGACAGTTAAAATCGGCATTTGATTGGTCTCCTTTTGTTTGAAGGATCACCAACAGGCGAACGGTACCTAGGGTTTCTGAAAAACTATATTATTTGCCTGTTAGAGGAGGTCCCTAGTAACAAGGCGTACAATGTGGTGGCAACATGATGTGGCACCTGCTCATAACACGACTTCCATTACCAACTATTTGATTGGTACTTATCTTGGAAGATGGATCGCAACTAATGGACGTCTCGAGTGGCCAGCGCGATCGCCATATTTAACAGCAAACGATTTCTTCTTGTTGGGTTTATTAAAAGACATGGTGTATGCTGAACTGATGGAATATGGCAGACCTGGTTAATAAAATTTTTGCCAATTGTGAGGCTATAAATAGCCATTATTTGTTAGATTCTTGTAATCAGGCAATATGGCATCGTTTCGAAATGTGTATATATAGCCGCAAATGGTAACGTTTTTCAATTTCTTGTTTAAGGCTGTTATTATTTTAGACGTTTTATTGTGAAGTTATGAAAGCAAATACCTGTAAAACATAATTGGTAAATTGGCTTCCCAAAAAGGTGCCACTCGACCTACCTTCCTTATTTGCCTTAAGAGGATGAAAGTCACCTCCGCTAGGGGTTGAATGCTAGAAATTCTGTTAGGGTTGAAAAAGTTTTTCCTTCGCCAGCAAAATCGACGTGTTTTAGGGTTTTTAGAAATTATCAGCAGTTCTCGGAAAAACCGTGACGCAACCTTTATAATAGACCCCCGATATATATGCAACTAAAAGAATGCACTGAATATAAATTAGTTAGAATATAGCCCCAGTAGTAAAAATTTTATAACAAAAAGGTACATAAATGTAAGCAAAGGACATAGGTAGTCGTATTTTTGCATTTGATAACTTGTCACAGATATTCTGTCTGAAGGTTATTTAGTCCGTTACTTAAAAAATAGTTTCGACATTTGTGAAAATAATTATATAACAAGCAATGTAACAATTCACTTAGCCCGTTCTTATTTATAAGTATGAATCGTAAAACACATTTATATATAAAGTTTGAAACTTGTGGTGTATAATAACGTATTTTAATAAGATTCTACTAAAAACACTATTCCACTATAATATCGAATTTGTTTTTTCTATAAATCATGTTTTTAGTGAATTTTATGGAAAAAAAAACATTCACTAATGAGGAGATCCCGACTTTTGAATTTTGAAAAAAGGTCTTCAAATGAGCGCGAACTAGGCCCAGTAGAACCCATATCCAGGGTCAGTTTATTTTTTATATGTTATATGTTGTTTATATGTATTTTTGTACATTTTCAAACAATAAGTTATTTTGATAAAATATGGTACATTGTTTCTACTATTTAGATTATACCGGTAACCAGATTGATGCCTGCTTCCATTAGAGAGACATATTTACTATTAAAAGCATTTTTATGAAAATTCACTTCTATAACGCACTTGCTGGGTCCAGACTTTTAATATTTTGATTCATTTGTCACTTTTAGCGTAAAATAATTTCTCTCTTTTTTCATACATTTAATAAATTTTGTTTATACGCCTTTAATAATGTGCCATCCTTCAAACCCATGCACACTCCTTTGATACGTGTAACTCGGTTTAATATTAAGTCAAAAACTTACAATTTGGTACAATTACAAACGTTTATGGAATAAGCTCGCCTATAAAACTTTATCAAAATAACTTTGATACAAAACTTTCCGAAATAAAATCTAAATCTTTCCAAGACTCGCACAATCAAGCTGACCAACTAACTTATCCAAAATATTCACAAATTCGTAGATTAGTTTTTAATTATCGGCGTAACAAGGAAATGTTTAAAAGTATCACAGTCGTAATGTTCAAAGCTAATTTTTGCTATAAATAGTGGCTAATAAAATGTCAAATAGATGTTAGGTGAAATAACAAAGTTGTTACCATTTTATATATCAACTAATCTACTTCAAATATATTGAATATAATTTGCACTGTTTATTGGGCCACTAAACAGATTTTTCATGTTTTAGAAAGTTTCAAAATTATTATTTGTGTATTTTTAATAGCATTTTTTATTGAAATTTTAGAACAAATATAAAGGGTAAGCCTAAAAAATCTTGGTAAAATTTGGCAACTGGTCTAACCAGTCTCTAGATTTCAAGCTGCAAGCGCGTTGTATACATTTTCACTGGATATAAATAAATTTGACACTACGTGAAAGCAGAGCGTAATTTACCTTTGTAAACTATGTACATTATTATCCTTTTGACATGAACATATTATCATCGTCTCGATAGATATTATAAGAAAAATGTTGTGCACGTTGTTAAAATATAGGCCATTTGTTAAGGAATGTCACTGTTCGTCCGGTACAATAACTCACTTGCGACATTTGATTTTAGAAATATTGCACAAAAGAAAAGACTATTTTCTTGAAAGTCAATTTATCTTAAATACCAATTCGATTCCGGGTCAGCATAAAAGCCACAACCACTAAACGTTTCTACAACCAGCTGGGTAAGAGCTTTACTTTCTTAAATTAAATGTTTTTTCGACCATTTGGAAAATAAGGTCATGTTTTTCCTTGTTACTGAAGTGGCATCGATTAGCATTAGATATTACTACAGCATAAATATAATATATTATAATTACTCAAGATAAAATTATTAGTAAATTTTAATGGGTACACATAAAGATTTATGTGCAATAATAAATTTTTATAAAATAAATCATACACTGTAGGTACTCTTATGTCACACACAAACGTGACCTAATGACATTCTCCTGATATATTTTATACACATATTTCTGATATTTTATTATGACCCAATTGCAGTTAAGATGTGATTTGGCTATAGCAAATACAGTTTTTAGGTCAACATCAAAACCTTCTTTGTTTATCTATGCAATACATTACTCCAAAATAAAAATACAAAAGTCTGGATGCAGCAAGTGCGTTATGGTAATGAATTTTCATAGAAATTATCTGGAACTTCATAATTAACAAATAAATGGTTATAACTTTTAGATCTAAATTTTGGAATATAGTTTACTTTTTATAACTTAAATCTACGTACTAAATCATAGCTTTGTTATTTTCGGAGATAAAAATGTTCCCGGAATACCTAGTCCGATTTTTCCTGGATAACGAGCTTATCCAAGCCACTTACAAAAGGAAGGCAGCTGTCAAATTTTGTCAAGATGGGCTAATTGCTTTTTAAGCTATTGGTCTGGTACATAAATACATACATACACACAGCCACACACACACACACACACACACACACACACACATATATATATATATATATATATATATATATATATATATATATATATATATATATATATATATATATATATATATATATATATATATGTATATATATATATATATATATATATATATATATATATATATATATATATATATATATATATATATATATATATATATATTTATATATACAAGTAAAAATTAAAACTGACCCCGAATGTGGCTTCTACGTGTCCTAGTTCGTGTTAATTTGTAAGAATTTTTTTTTAAAATCCAAAAGTCGGGATCTCCCCAATAATGATGTTTTTTTACGAAAATTCATCAAAAGGCCAAGTAATCGTAAAAATACAATTGAATATTATAAAATCATCGTTTAAAGAGTGTGTGTTACGGTAGGGAATGTTCATAAACAAAGTTTTAAATGATAGTGACTTTTCATTAGAGTACGAAATTTGATCCAGATCTTTCTTATTTTCAGAACGAATCTCGTTTATTACTAGTAATAGAACCTTGCGGTTATCGCGAACCTGAGATAGTTTTTTTTTGTGAAACGAAACAAATTCCACAAACAGATTCCGCAAACAAATTGTCATAGCTCTCTTGTTCCGAGCAGGGTGCTATTGAAAATATTACATTTTCAGGTAACCTTTGTATTTCAGTTGTCTGACAACTGTTGGAAATAGTAAAAACGAATCCTTTTAGACCTTTTTACGCTGAATCTAGTGATGTAGTTAGTTATGATCTAAATATTACTGTTTTGAAATATTGACCAATGTTTTCTTTTAAACTCGACATCCTGTATATTTGTCAAGAAATTAATTTGTATTTTCACAAGCTTCTCAACAATATATAATATTATGCGTCTATTTTAATAAATGAAAAAAGTCCTAATTTTCTTAATTCTCAATTAACATTTTGCAGCAGGCCATGCAAAAAATGCTGTTTCTATAAGCTAACAATAAAGCGAAAAAAATATTTTATAACAGCTATTTATCAATATATATATATATATATATATATATATATATATATATATATATATATATATATATATATATATATATATATATATATATATATATATATATATATATATATATATATATATAGTTAATTTCCCACAAAACAGTGCTACCTACCTAGATTTATGTAACAAAAGAAAACATTAATAAATAATTATTATCTAATAAGCCTAACAGCAAAAACTTTGAAAATCGTAACATTAGCTCTAAAGTGATCCAATAAATCTAAAAGATCTGTTCAAAATGATTTCCATTTTGTTGTATACACGCTTCGCATACTTTTTCTATTAAGGAATTAAGCAAAACAACGGGATGACTTTGTAAGTAACAAAATGTATCTTATCTCTTATTGCGATTCCTAAATCTTGAATATTGTCATATTAGTGAATTTTCTTAAAAAAAATTCACTAATGAGGAGATCCCGACTTTTGAATTTTGAAAAAATTTCTTCAAATGAGCGCTAATTAGGCCCCCCAGAAAACATATCTGGGGTCAGTTTCAATTTTTATATGTTTATATATATATATATATATATATATATATATATATATATATATATATATATATATATATATATATATATATATATATATATATATATATATATATATATATATATATATATATATATATATATATATATATGTATCACACCGATAACTCAAAAAATAATGGGCCGATTTTGATCAAATTTGGTGAAAAAATTCCTTTTGCAAATGGCTTGGATGAGTTCGTTAGTCAGGAAAATCTGCCCAGGTTTTTCCGGAAAATTTTGTGTTTTTTTTCGAAAAAAATTCATATCTCCGGAATTAACCAAGTAAGGGCAACCAAATTTGGTACGCAGGTTTACATCCTTATAGGTAAGCTACCTACCAAAATTTAGCTATGTAGGTCAAAAGACAAAAAAGTTATGGGCAATTAAAAATAAATAAATTGGGGTTTTCCTAAAAACGTCAAAGTGGCGATTTAAAATGTCAAAATTCGCAACATTTAGGCAAATAACTTAAATTTAATACGGGCTATAGAAATAAAATGTCTCAAGAAGGATGTTTTACAAACCCTGAAGTCTTAGGTTCAACCGTCATTGTCCTTCATTTTACTAAAATATTTGCAGAAAATTCATTTCAAATAGACCCTTTCTCTGATGCTTGGCAGTAGCCTTAGCTATAGAGTTTATCATTTAATGGTATATAATTTTTGTCGAATTTTCGTAAAAAATTAATAAAGCTCAATATATCCGTTATTATATAAGATATGAAGAAAATTTGTATATATTAATTATAGGGTGTCTTGAGATACATCTTAAAATAATATTTCTGCAATCACAGGGTGACCCATAAGTCGTTGGTGATACAAATTTCCTTTTTTTAATCAAACACGCCTTATGTTATTGCATTTTTGCATTTTCCATCGAAATATAACGCATGTTTGTAAGAAAATAAATTCTGGACGCAGCAAGTGCGTTATGGTAGCGAATTTTGGTCAAATGTTTCATATTTGAACAGCTCAATTTGCTATTAACCTATAAGGTTGACCAAGAAACGTGTTTTTTCGGGAACATTTTAAGTTTACTTTTGGAAATTTTGGTACATTTTCACACAATAAAGTTATTTTGATGAAACATAGCACATTGTTTTTACTATATAGGTTATACTGGTAACCAAATTTGATGCCTGCTTTCTTAAAAAAACACACATATTTGTTATTAAAAAGATTTTTATGAAAATTCACTACCATAACGCACTTGCTGCGTCCAGAATTTTTACTTTTTAAACTTTGTAAATGTTATTCTCCAGATATCCCCATAGAAATAAATCCAATACAGACAAGCCTGGGGACATAGGGGGCTATCTTATAGGCCCATTAGTTCAGATCCATTGGTTTGGAAAATTATTCTCTAGAAATAACCTCGCCATTTGAGAATTGTGTACATGAGCCTCGTGCTGTTGAAGATTAATTTCATTTACATGCGCTAAAGGAAGATCATCGATCAATTCAGGTATGGCTGTCTCTAAAAGTTCAACGTAACACTTGGCTTATAGGATTTCCTATATATTCCTAGATATATAAATTTTATCTGTGTTCTTAATAAAAAGCAAGACACGTCTAGACCAAACTGCCCTGCTGTCATATGGGAAATATTTGGTGTTAGTTTTCCTGGAAGCAGAATCTGCTATTGTGGCTATTAAGTATAGCAGAATGAGTAAAATAAGCTTCGTCTGACCAAATAACCTTCATTGCAAAATCTCTAGCCAAATCACATCTTCCCGATCCCAATTGCAGAATACTACCCGACGTTGAGCATCCCCAGTGTGTAGGTGCTGGACAAGCCTAAATCTGTATGGGTGGCATTGTGGTTTTGTTATAATTTTTTGCACTTTAGCTTTTGAAATCTCTAGTCTTCTTTCAAAGGCAGTAGTTGGTAGGGTAAGCGTCTACATTAGACGAAACTGCAATTTCCTCGACCACTCGATTTTCTTTATTATATGTTTTTGAACGTGGTTTGTTAAATGATCCGTGACCAAGTATATTGTTTTTTATTCGGTTAAAAGTGTATATATTGGGATGCTTCCTCTCTGGATGTCTAAATAAAAGTCAAGCAATATGTATGAAACAATTTATTTAAACATAATTGACAACGAACTATCTACCTGTTAACATACATCCCAGATGCCGCCTCACCAATTTCATTACTTAATATACAACATATATTTCTCAAAAGGTTTTTTTATATTTCAACAACACACCACGAGGGCTTACAGCCTAAATACTATCGTACTGGGGGGGTGTACAGGGACGAAAGAGGCAACTTGTTAATTCTGGACTCGAAGGTTTGGAGGTTCGGAAGAGAAGGAAAAACATGTGCCGGCAAGGAATTCCACAATTTGGAAGTCCTCGTGACAAAAGAGCGGGCATAACAAGATGTTCTATGTCTGCTGACCTGGACAGTAAAAGGGTGCATTTGTTCTGTTCCCCTGGTAGATTTGTTGGGGGCAGCAGGTGGAGGAACTATGGAAGAAAGCTCCTCTGAGCAGTGCCCGTGCAGATATCTATAAAAGAGAGAGAGAGAGGTCACCAATGGTACGCTGATGGGCAATGCATCGCAGCCTTTTGGTGAGGGTAGGGTCACCGATGAGACGTATAACTCTCTTCTGAATGGAGTCCACGATAGCGAGTGTAGAAGCGGCAGCGGCACGCCAGATGTGGGAGCAGTATTCGAGGTTTGGTATTATTTGTGAAGTATATAAGGTATAGAGATTAGCTGGTGAAAATTATTTGCGAGCCCGGAAGATGAAACCTAATTTCTTAGCAGCCGCTTCTGCAATTGATGTGTCATGTTAGTGTCAATTTTCGATCCACAGAAATACCAACAAGTGAAAAGGACTCATTACTTTGAATAACTTGGTTGTTCATTGTGATAGGTCTAGGGCTGCTGTATCTCTTATGAGAAAGAAAGCAAGACTGTAATTTGGTGGGGTTGAATTGTACAAAATTTATACTTCCCCAGTCTAATATTTTTTGGAGATCCACGGAGATAGAACCCTCCATGAGTCTGCGATCCCCATATAATTGGGCTAAAGAGACAGGCTTAGAATATTGTATATTTGAATGGAGGGTGCTGTCGTCCGCGTAACTGTGAACTGGGTTGGATGTGCTAGAGAGGACATTGATGTGGAGAAGAAACAAAGTAGGGGCTAAAGCTGAACCTTGAGGGACTTCTGCATTAATTGGATACAGTTTAGAGGAATGGTCATCCACGACAACAGAAATGCTTCGGTTCGAGGGGAAATTTGCTGCCCAGGTACAGAGTTTTGGTGCCAGACCTGGTCGAATGCTTTGGATATGTCTAGAGCGACAATCTGGGATTCACCGTGTAGTTCCATAGACTTGTTCCAAGAATGCGTGACAAAGGAAAGGAGGTCGGCAGTTGATCTGCGCTGACGGAATCCATACTGCCTGTCGTGGATTAGACTGTGTTTTTCAAGAAATTTTAGTAATTCGGTGTTTATATACTTTTCCATCACTTTAAAGACGACTGAAAGGAGAGAAATAGGCCTGTAGTTGCTAGGAAGCGCTTTGGATCCTTTCTTGGGACGGGTTGTACTCGAGAAGTTTTCCAGTTACTAGGGAATATGCCTTTATTATAAGATATCTGAAACAGACGAGTCAGGACAGGAGCAAGCTCTGGTGCGCATTTTTTGAGAACAATTGCTGGGATATCGTCAGGGCCAGAGGCTTTCCTGGTATTAAGAGAAGAGAGCATATTTCGTACCTTTTTAGTTTTGAAAATGATGTCCGTCATTTTATGCGCGACATTGGGGACTTGGTGGTTTAACATTTGGAGGTGGGTTGAGAATAGAATTGCCGGCGAACAACTAGGCAAAAAGTTCAACCTTGCCCAGGGCGATAGAAACAATTTCATCCCCTGAAACAAGAGGTGAGAACGTGCTCTTGCAGAAATTATTCCCAATAGATTTAACATGAGTCCAGAAGGGTTTGCTACCCTTGGAGCTTGAGAGGACTTTGTGGTTTGAAAGTTTAGTTTACTGCCATAGCGACAAATGTACCTTTACACAATAAATAAGCACAAAAAAAACAGCCAAATTTGAAAATGAAACACAAAAATGTATATAATTAACACAAGCAATGACACGGCATAGAACATATTTAGAGAACTTCCACTTGCTACCAAGATAACGGTAAACACCAGCATTTTTTGAATAGCATACTGCAATTGCAAATTATTAAAATTAGTATTTTTTTTTCATTGTTTATTAAAATAAACCGATAGTGGTATATATTTTTGAGAAGCTTGTAAAAATTCAAATTAGTTTCTTGACAAATATACACGGTATATAGAAAAAACGAACTACGCTACTAGATTATACGTAAAAAGTTCTAAAGGGATTCGTTTTTAGCTATTTGACAAGTCGTCGCACCACTGAAATACAAGGGCTACCTGAAAATGCAATATTTTCAATATCGTCCTGCAGCTCGGAAACTAAGATGGCTATCACAATTTAGTTTGCGGCATCTTTCGTTTCACAAAAAGTCGCTCAGGTGCGTGTAACCGCCAGGTTCTATCTTTACTAATAACCGAGACACCCAGCAACGGCAACCAAAATGGGACACCTGTACACTAAAGAAGGTAGTTCCAAAATTTTCTGAAACTCATAGTGTAAAAGCTTATCACAAGGAACTCGGCCGCTAATACCCAATGTAAAATTAAACGCACTGCTTTAATTTCCAGACAATCCCTACACTTCTACAAGGAAGATAGCTCGAAACAACAATATTGACTATTCCATTGTCGTAGAGCTGTTAAAAGTGAAAAAATGTTCTAGAAAGTTGAGTAAATCGTTAATGAAATGAGGAATATTCAGGCCATAGACTGCAGTTCGGTGAATAATTCCGCTCAAGAGGTGACGGAAATCCC
Source organism: Tillus elongatus (assembly GCA_964006375.1). Lineage (NCBI taxonomy): Eukaryota > Metazoa > Arthropoda > Insecta > Coleoptera > Cleridae > Tillus > Tillus elongatus. The sequence continues at coordinate 85,986,372 of OZ023264.1, forward strand.
AACTTTTTAAATATTATCGTTTTCTCCGATGAGACTATTTTTTTGCTGAAATGTTTCTTAAGTAATATATTATAAAGTAATAGGGCTATGGTAGCTAGCATTCTAGAACATTGTGAGATGTACGACAGGGTCATCTCGGTGCAAAACTAGGTAGTATGTTGTCATGACAGCTCAAAATAACAGAAAACATTATAAAATAGAGCCTGTGTACAACAATTTACTAAAATGTCAGCCCTGGCTCATTTAGTCCCTAATATAGGGACAACGTATGTAAGGCTAGATGCATTCTGACCATAATTAGAACCGTAGACCAGTTTCGCTCTGATTAGAGCTCATCGGTACGGTATACTAATTACAGCGAGAATACACCTATAAAGTAATACGGCTATGATATCCAGCCTCCTAGAATATTGTGAGATGTACGACTGGGTCGCCATTTTGCGAAACCAGGTAGTTGTTGTTACGACAGCTCTAGATGACACAAAATGTTATAAAATAGAGACTGTGTACAACCAACTAACAATTGTGTAAATTGTCAGACCTCGCCCATTTATTTCTACACACACACACACACACACACATATATATATATATATATATATATATATATATATATATATATATATATATATATATATATATATATATATATATATATATATATATATATATATATATATATATATATATTGAAATAGCGAGGTTTATCAGATCTACTGCCCCACGATTAGGCGTTAATTGAAATAGTGATGTTTATCTAGGAGTTTTAAATTTAATTTAATATATAGAAATGATCTAGATTTAGTTTTTTAGTTATATTTTAGGTATCTTAGCTTTTAAGTTTTATTTGCCTGTAAAGTTTAGTGAAATGTGTTGTAAATATTTTTATTACTAAATATATGTATTTGTGTGTGTAACTTACACCTGGATGTACTCAGTGTCTTTTTTCTACCTGTTTAACACACAGAAAAAAATTAATAACATACGTGTACTGCCTCTCACCTCAGGGAGCTTATTAAGCAAGTGGGTTCAAGTCCCCATTGTTTTTTTTTGTAATTTCTTTTGTATAATTAAATTATTCAAAAATATTGACTCTTTTGTTTTTCCTTTTTTTTTATATTATGTTTTGAGACTGAAGCTCCAAAAGCTTTGATTCCTTTTATTGAATATTATCACAAATATAGGTAGTGATAAATAGATAATGAGACAGAGATTTTAATAAATTAACAAATCAGACTTTATTCTAATTATATATAAAAATTCACAAATTACTTCTTATTATTAAACTGGATCTTACAATTTCTTATTTATTTAGTTAATTATATTTTTGGCCAATACTTGTTTCAAATCTATCTCATTTAATGATTTCTTATATTTAAATTTGAGAGTATTGATCAATATCTTTACAAGTTATTAAATGTTTATCAATTATTAATTTTATATTATAATTTCAAAGATGCTTGACTACTAGGCAATTTCAACTCCTGTCTGGTGTTATACGGGTTAGATACCCTCCAACTTGCTGATTATATGAAAACTTGAAACGGCGCTCCATGCGGAGTATTCTTTAATTACAGTTTTAAGTTGTTTACAAACAATATGGACGCTGCTTTATTTACTTTATGATGAATGACAATATTCTACTTTTCTTTTATTTGATATGATTGACTTCTTTAGAAAAGAAACGTTCTATGCTGCTCTACTTTTAAGACATTACTGGAGTGTCTCTACTCAAAATGTAAGTACTTATTTTGACAAATAAAACAACAAATTCACTCTGTTTCACATATGGTCGGACCCCTTTATATGCCATCCAATAGGTTTCCTGATCGTGCTGCCTTTCAAACCACCAATATTAATTATACTAATTCTTTCTTCAATACCTCGTTTGCTGCTACTCGTTTCCAAAAATTCAATCAATCAATTTTTTAATAAAAAATTTCAACCTGCTTTTTTTAATACCAAAAATTCCCATCTAATAATTTAATAAAAATTTTCTCATCTGTTTTATATTTTTTACGTCACCAGCGTAACTATTTTAAAAAAACTGCTTTTGGCCTTCTTCCAAATCAAAAATCATAACAAATTGCTACAATACTAATCCTCTTCATTATTACCACGGATACATAATTTTCATTCTTGTTGGTCCCTGACAGATAAGTTAACCTACATTCTACATTTTCTGTCAGTTTGACATGTGGTTCTTACCTGTTAACCTATACTATAATTTTAGTGTCAGTTTGACATTTGTCCTAAATAAAAACAGCTGACTTACATCTAGGTTATGACATGACATTTCTTACAATTAGCAAACAATATCCTTACATCTTAAAATTCTTAATTCTAATAAACAATAACATCTTAAATTTCCTAAAACTACTTTAACAAACATCATCTTAAATTACATAACAGCTAGTAAACAATAATACCTTACACTATCTAATTAAACTTGTTATACATTCCATATGTTCAACACATTTACACTTGCCTTGACTCCTTTTAACCCATATATATGTCGTATTTTGGGAATCAATTTTGATTGAAATTTTTATATCAGGTCTTACGTTATGCCTGTAAAAATGGTTATTATTTTCTCTGGCAAGACATTGCACACACCAAAGGTAAGTTCTTGTTTGTGTTAGGTTTAGTATGATTTGTTTTAAGGTGTGTTTGTGTGTGGATGTTTACCTTCCCATTATAGGATACCATATCAATATATATATATATATATATATATATATATATATATATATATATATATATATATATATATATATATATATATATATATATATATATATATATATATATATACATATATATATATATATATATATATATATATATATATACATATATATATATATATATATATATATATATATATATATATATATATATATATATATATATATATATATATATTTAGATTTATTGGATCACTTTAGAGCTAATGTTACGATTTTCAAAGTTTTTGCTGTTAGGCTTATTAGATAATAATTATTTATTAATGTTTTCTTTTGTTACATAAATCTAGGTAGGTAGCACTGTTTTGTGGGAAATTAACTATATATATATATATATATATATATATATATATATATATATATATATATATATATATATATATATATACTTCTTTGTTACTTCTATAGTGGTGTGTTGGTAACAGGGAACACTCTGGAATGATATTTCTAGAAGGGACCAGAAGTGATGTGTAGATGGTCTAGAATCTCTATGGACAGTATATATAGGCGATCGGTGCGCAGAATAAGTTACTTCAGTTTTGAATTAGTGTGGTGTAAAAGAAGTGATCATAGAGTATTAAGTGGGTCAACAGTAAGTGTTGGTGTTTAAGAAGCGATCACAGAAGGCGAATAGTGGAATATATATTTCTATGGACATTTAACAATAGAGAAGATAAATATTTTAGTTGATACTGGTGTTGGAAAATAGTTGGTAATAACAAATTAGTAGCTTGGAAAGCTGCGTTTTGGTAATCGACAAATCCAGAAACCCGTAGAACGTAACAGCTGGTGTCAAAAGTGGGATTTTCAAGCTGCTAGCGGAAATATTTTCCGGAATATTCGTTGAACAACGTGGGAATTTCTAGAATCTCTGGAAGATCAGTGTCAGCAGTAATTCATAACTGGGTGTGTTCTTGAAACAGCATAAACTGTGTACCAGCGTTAAGTACGTCTGTGCCTACGACACGTAGCGCAACAGCCAATATGGACGCCCAGCTATTGGAATTGGTTAAAGAAATGAAAGAAGAAGCCAGAAAAAGAGATAAAGAAATGAGAAAAAGAAACGAAGAAGCCAAGGAGGAAATGAGAAAAAGAGATGAAGAGGCCAGAAGAAGAGATGAAGAAGCTAAAGAAGAAATGAGAAAATGGGATGAAGAAGCCAAAGAAGAAATGAGAAAAGGAGATGAAGAAGCCAGAAAAAGAGATGCGGAAACCAGAAAAGGAGATAAAGAACTGAGAAAAAAGACGAAGAAGCGAAAGAAGAAATGGATGAAGAGGTCAAAGAAGAAATGAGAAAAAGAGCTAAAGAGGCCAGAAAAAGAGACGAAGAAGCCAAAGAAAAAATGAGAAAAAAAAGATGAAGAGGTCAGAAGAGGAGACGAAAAAGCCAAAGAAGAAATGAGAAAAAAAGATAAAGAGGCCAGAGAAAGAGACGAAGAGATAAGAGAGGAACTGAGAAAAAGATACGAAGAAATCAAAGAAAAAATGAGAAAAAGAGATGAAGAGGCCAGAAAAAGATACGAAGAAGCCAGAAGAAGAAATGAAGAAACAAAGAAAATTTTGCAAGAACAAGCCAGCAGAATTGAGAATATTACTTCGTGTGTGGACGAACGTATGAAGCAGGTAAAAGACGACATCTTCCAACAAGTAGAAAGTCGAGTAAGGGGTATCAGCGACGATGTACATGACAAACTGATGAGTAGACAAGGAAACGTTCAGCAAAAAATGCAAACACTAGAAAAGAGGTGTGATACCCTAGCCAAGGGAAACATCAGACTTGAAGATAGCCCGGTCGTAAGAATTAAGGTGCCCACATTTGATGGCTCAGTCCCATGAGGTATTTATCTACGCCAATTTGAAGCCGCTGCTACAGCAGATGGTTGGAGCGGGAGGGAGACAGCGACCTCGTTAATAGTAGGTCTCAGATGAGATGCCCTAGATGTGCTCCAAGGTATTCCTAGGGAAGAACCATTGAGTTTTGACAGCATTAAACTTCAATTAGAGATGAGGTTTGGCGACCAGCATTTACAGCAGCTGTATCAATTGCAGTTGAAAAATCGCTGACAGAAATTGGGCGAAAGTCTCCAACATCTCCACGCCGACTTTGTCAGACTGACACGATTAGCCTACCCCATAGCTCCGAAGGAGTTTTTAAACCAGCTGTCGCTGCAAACCTTCATTGACGGCATCGGAGATATCGACACGCCACAGGCGCTGAGGATGGCGAGACACAAAAACTTGAACTATGCTTTGGCACGTTACTTGGAGTTTGAAGCGGTAAAGCAAGCATCAGAAAGTGATGTGAGAGTTCGCAGTCTTCAAGTCCAAGAAGAAAATAAAACAGATCCATCCAAGATCATGCAGCTACTAGAGAAAATAGCAGAACAAATAAGCCCGACGTCTCATGGACATCCAATAAGAGCTCACCGTGCAAATGCCTTGCGCTGCTGGAACTGCAGCAAGGTAGGACATATAAGGGGCGAATGTTGGGCTCTAAGATCTCGCGCAAGGGAGAAAGTGAAGCTAAGGCCGGTAACCATTTCCCAGGTTAGCGATTCTGGCAGTGCTCTCATCGTAGACGGATACGTAAGCGGTAATAAGACCCAGATGGTCGTCGACACAGGCGCACATAGGACGATTATTCGCCGCGACATGGTTCCAAGATGGCGAGTAAGAGAGCCAGACACAGTGTAGAGAGTAAATGCGACCGGTGATGATCGGATGCAGGTATTTGGCGAAACTGACGCCGGGCTACAAATTGGGACATGAAAGGCAATGCAGAGAGCCATAGTCGGCGCCATATCAGACCCGATTATAATTGGCTTGGACATACTTCAGGGTCAGTGCGCTAAACTTGATCTTGGCACTAACATCCTGGCTATCGGCGGTGAAGGAATAATAATGTCGCCTCACAGTAACCTGGTAGTGCAGAAAATCACCATAGAGGAAAATAGCAACGCCTGCCGTGAAAGTGTGTCATTCCAGTGAAGAGAGCTGTGACAGGCAGAGACGACCCAGTTACGCTAGCCAGCACAAGTGGAGAAGAAAGTATGAAAGAAATACAATACGAAGGGTGCAAATACCACGTAAATGTAAAGCCAACCCAGAAATGGCCAGTAAACACATTTGTTGGAACAGAGCCGATGTCGAAAGGATGAATAGGACCCGCCGAGATATTTGTGCAAGTAGAAACATCAGAACAACAGCAACTACACGGAAGAACCAGTACCACCTAATAACTTCGCTTAAAGGAAGCCCCGACATATTGACGAGAAGGAAAACCATCCACTCTGCTGTCGGAATGCATATACGAATAGAAAGCGACCGCATGAAGACCCGTTATGAGGTGCCACCCAATTCAGCTGGTTTTAAAGAAGAAGATCGGGTGTTGTCCTACAAGCCAGTAGGACGAAAGCGAGGGTCACCTAAACCACAGAAATTATGGGAAGGTTCTTATAGGGTGGCCAAAAGGATCAATGTCGTTGTCTATCGAATTTAGAGGAGCCCGAAGAGCCAGATGAAGGTGGTCCATGTGCACAGATTTACACCATACCCAGAAATGTCAGAATTCGACCGAGACGATCGATTATAAGAGGGGGGGGGGGAGTGTCACATTTGTCTATTAGAATTAAGTTTAGGAACTTTGTTACTTCTCTGGTAGTGTGTTGATAACAGGGAACACTCTGGAATGATATTTCTAGAAGATACCAGAAGTGACGGGTGTAGAATAGTGTAGAAGGTCTAGAATCTCTATGGACAATATAAATAGACGAGCGGTGCGCAGAAGTCAGTTCAGTATTGTTAGTGTGGTGTAAAAGAAGTGATCATAGAGTATTAAGCGAGTCAGCAGTAAGTGTTGGTGTTTAAGAAGCGATCATAGAAGGCGAATAGTGGAATATAGTTCTATGGACATTTAATAATAGAGAGGAGAAATATTTTAGTTGATACTGGTGTTGGAAAATAATTGGTAATAATAAATTAGTAGTTTGGAAAGCTGTGTTCTGTTAATCGACAAATCCAGAAACCCGTAGAACGTAACAATATATATATATATATATATATATATATATATATATATATATATATATATATATATATATATATATATATATATTGTGTGTGTGTGTGTGTGTGTAAACCATCAGGATAATTGTGCGTGTGAGGTACATTCAGAAGAACTACCTGAAAACGGACTGCATTATGCATTATTTTTTTACTGTGTATGTTGAGTCAATTATTTTTATGATTATCAGCAATCTCACCATTATTCAAGCCTAACTTTATTTAACTTAAATTCACATTACTCATATAATTCTTATAATTTTTGACTTCACACAGAATAATTTAAACAGCACCAACCCTTGGAGTTTCTTGTTGAATTATTGTTTCAGATGGTACTGAACGTGCTTCTGCTGCGGATGCTTTAGTGTCCGTGCGTTCTTGTACATTCACCTCGGAAGAGCTGAAGAAATTATAAAGCAATATCGACGATTCAGATTTAGGCCATGATTATGTCTAGCTCGGTTACGAGTGAAGGAAAGCAAGAAAATTCAGGATCAGATCATTCGATTACCAATGATTAAGTAGCTAAAGAACATTTTGGTAATGATTCAACAGTAAAAAATTCTGGAAAAAGAAAACGAAACCCAGCAACATGAATCTGCAATAAGAGAAAACACAAACGATCTGCAGGGTAAGAACACGTTTCAAAAACAAACCATGCCACAAAGAAAAATTAAAGATGTTGGCAAAGCTACATGTAAATGAAAATGTTCTTCAAATTTTACGAATTAAAAGCGTGAAACAATATTGAGGAATTTTTGGTCGGCAACTGCAGTTAACAATGTTTTTTTTTTTAACTTTAACGTCGGCCTTTTTCCGCGACTATGGCCAATTTTTGGACATGTTGCCGAACCCCCGCCTTTCTGTAAGGAGGGTAGGGATTTTTAACGTGCCCAACATCGCTCAAACATGGAATCGACTACTTTACGCCCTCTCGGAAGGGCGGAACGTGCAGTCATTCAACTTGCTTAAATACAATGCCACAACTTCGGTTGAGGTTAATTTATTACAGTATGTACTGAAAACTGAAAGGGGAACCCTGGGATTGAACCAGGTACCCTTCGGTCCAGAGGTTCTTACCCCTGGACTACCGAAGCTCCAGATAGCCATTTAAAAAGACAATTTGTAGCCTCATGTGTGTAATAGAACCCGCCCCGAGGAGACGGGAACGAACGGGACAAAAAGACAAACAATTCTTTGTTCTATTATTTCTTAGAAAACGATGAAACATTAAGAGTAGGCAAAATATTAATTTTCAATACATTAAGCATCTCTTAAAAACTGGTTGAAACTGCATTATTGAAAAGGTCTTCTGAAGGAGGAATCGTTTCTGAGGATTTAAGAAGGAAAAAAAACACCAACAAATAAAATAAGTGATGAAATTCGTCAAAAATTCTAAAGGCCAGTACACGTTTTCCTACGGAAGTCTCATTACAGACGAGGCACTTCATCAATGAAATATCTCGATTACAGTTTGAACATAACTAAAATGCATGAGTTATACGTTGAAGATTGCCAGGAGCAAAATATACCTCAAAATGCGATTGAAAAATTGTGGCTCTACAATAAAATGTTCAATAACGAACTCAACTATTCTATTAAGAAAGTTGATAAAAATATGTCTCAGCAAAAGCTATCCCAAAAAGTTATAATGGTTGATTTCGAATAAAACCTATTGCTGTATGTTTGATAAGTGTGTCAGGCAGGGGTGTAAACAAAATGGCTTCCTGTCTCCTAAAATGAATTTATTCGTTGATTTTGCCACATGCTTTGGAAAATTTTATAATAATATAGTCCGACAAATAGAAACTAAGAAAATTCCCCAACTAAAAACGGTAGACCATAGCTTTTTGTTACGAGATTATACACATTAAGAAGCAGATTCTGATCACTCGCTGATAGAAAGAAAATTGAAGAGACAGGCACAGTTTCAAATTAAGGAACCACGGGATTGGCAACAGCTAGTTAAGATGTGTGGCAAGTAAAAAGATTTACCGTTATATAAATGGAAAAACATTATTTTAAAATTATCAAAAGTCTTCATGAAGGGCCGACAGCTCCATTTATAATAAGAAAAAAGTGACCACTACAAATGAACAATTTTAAATTTTAAATGTTGTGCGTTTGTAAGTGCAATCTGAAAATAGGGGTATTTTATATTTCAAAATCGTATTTATTGAGGGGTTCAAAAAAATTGATTTGAATAAAAATCATCGAGCGATAAATATCCCCCTAATTAATTTATCACCAGCGCCATTCAAAGCAATAAATACAAAGAAATATAAGCATTTACAGACTCTTACCAACTGGGCTCCCAGATTCTTTCTTCCGTTCTATCAAAATCTGGAGCATTGTCAGAAAGAACAAGAGGAGGATTATCATTAATTGAATATTGTTTTATGTATGTTACATTTTGTGAACTGTTTCATAAATAAATTTTAAAAACTTAACGCGCTGGAATTTCAAGTCACATAATTACCGAATAAAAAGTGTTAAGTAACAGGAAAAGAAAATTATGAAGTTTAGTCACAATCATAGTTTGTTGAAACTTGTCATTACTTTTTGTAACAGATTGTACCTTTTCAATTATTATTTGAGTACAATACGAAGTGCAAGACCAGAATAATAACACAATTGCGTTATTGAAAATTTTTTGAATTGTTTGAACACGTCTCGTGAAAATTTATGTTTTGGACATTTAGACGGAACTTGCAAAATCTGGTTTTTTTGTGCGAATAAAACGCCTATGTTAGTTATATACTTTACATATAATAACATTTAACATTTTCGTATTAAATTATCATTTTGTATAATAACTTCATAAAAGGTTCGATTCCAGGGAATACATATATTAATGACACTTAATTTCAATTTAAGTTCCACCGTCGGACACCTTGTCAATTAAAAAAGTTCGTCAACGGGCATTAATCAGTATTCTTTTGTTACTAAACTAAGTTGCTTTAGAGGGAATTGTAGCCCCAGCTGCTTCAATCGAGACAACTGCAAATTGTTTACACTACTCTTGCTTAATCAGGCTAGTCACAACATCTTACAAAACGTGTACGTTTAAAGTCAACATTTAATCTTTCGAGAGTCCTTTGATTTCATTTTCCATTATCTCAAATAACACTTTTGCATGGAAACAGCCATCTTCTAAATTATAAGAATCGGTGGTTGAAATTGCCGCCATTTGTTATATGTATTTATATCAACTTTCCTTAGTGTTTAATACCAAGAAGTAACCACAGTTGTTCTGGTAATGTGGCTGGCTGAAACATTAAATCATTCGTGAAAGAATTTCAAATCATATCAGCTTTATAAATTTAACTCGTTAGTCATAATGAGTACCAGCGCAGTTGGCTAATCATCGCTATACTTTTAATAATGACAATGTTTTAGCGTGAGTTTGTAAATTAAAATTAGCAAACTTAAAAAATTGGTGGCTATTAGCTTGTTGTTTGATAAAACCTGACTATTATTATAGAGATGAAAGTAAACATTACAAAGGTTTAGTTGTTGATGTGGGTCACTGTAGAGTTATTAAAAAACACTTCTTGCTGAATTGAATTTTCTCTTCATAGCCCGTATTCGTTTCAGGTTCTTTGCCTAAAAGTTGCCAATTTTGACGTTTCAAACCGCGACTTTGACGTTTTAAGAAGAAAAACGATAAAATGTTCAAAATAATTTTTCTGGTATTTATTTTTGTGCAAAAGATTAATCTTCGTCTGTAATATACAGTCAAATTTGCAATTCACACAAAATATTGTGCGTTTCTCTGGTCATCAGTGGTACCCATTTTTTTTCTTTAAATGGTGTTTTTGGCTGAGGATTGGTATTGCTCTGACAGAGATGAGCTTCATCTTTATCTTTAATTACTTTTAGGAAATTCACTTGCATCTGCTCGTTATAGATGCGGTGGCATTCGAGTAGTGCTGTTTCTAAATTCGGGATATTTAGAAGACGGAAGTGGCTATGGTAGGGTTCAGCGATACCAATCCTAAAGGCAGTAGCTGCTGCTGTTTCGTATTATTGTTTCTTTATAAGTTTTTTAACGTCGTCTAGGGTATGTAGGAAAATGTGTTCGTTTAACATTTTAACTTGCCTTGTATAACGTTATAAAAGTCGTTTTTTTCGCATGTAGCTTGTCCGTAAGCCTGTCATTAAGAGGTCTTCGGATCTAGGGTCTGTATATTGAGCCTCAAATGCGTTTTCGATATTTTCCCAAGTGACATTATCTAGTATCACTTGTGACTTTGCTTTTAATGAACTCAATGATCATGCGGTTACAATGTAAGTAGTCATATCTGTTGACTTGTCTTTTGTAACACAAAATGTAAGTTCGGCATTCGTTCAAGAAATAACTTGCTTTTGACATGTTGTGGTAAATCGGAATTTTTGACGAAGTTGAAATCGGTGAATCAGTAATTAAATTTGACAAGATTGTTTCTGAAATTTGTGGGAATCTTATGGGAGACCGTTCACAAAAGTTCATGTGACGTATTAGTTTTTTTTTTACAATATAAGCCAAGGAAAAAAAGTAATAATGGACAATGAGAGCATTTTTTAACTAAAAAATGAACATATTGCCTTATACTGAAAAGGCTATCTGTAAAAGTTATAGGGTAAACTACCCAGTGATTGGCCTCCTATTTTCGAAATTAGATTCCGCTGCTCCTTATATTCAACTAAGGGCAGTAATTGCGATGACGCCGTGTTTTTTTGATAGGTTGTAGATCAACCTCTTCGAGAAGTACGATAGATTGACTCATCTGTTAATGAATTTCGCAAAATTAATTAATTAGTTTTCTAGATATTGAGAGCTAGTCATTGGCCGAGCTGACTCAGTCATTGGCCCTCAGATGCTTCAGTTATTGGCCACTGCATGTAAACGAGCGGGAATAACTAAATAACTAATGAAGCCAGTTCTTCAAATTCAAAATAAACTTTATTAAGCACAAATACCAAAAGAAAAACTGAAACTCTATCACATTTCATATTATACAAAAATTAACACAAAATGTATGAGTAACAAAACGCATTTCTCTTCCTTTGATTCCAATCTATCAGGCTTATTCTTTCCATGCATATTTTTGATTCCTCAAACAAGTTTGACAGGTAAATATACTGGAGGTCGATTTGTGTAAGTTGAGTCGTTGGATGCATGAGGCATGGTAAACACGTCTGCATGAATAACATTTCACTCCACAGTTTTGAGAACTAAAATTTTTGGTACAGCAGTAACATAACCCTTGATATAATGTCTGTTTTGTGAAACTCAATTTAACTTCTGAATTTGTCTCCGTGAAGAGCCATTTCTTGACTTTTTCGATACCTTTTTTCTCTCGTTCCAGCTCTTCTTCGTGTGTTTCCTCCTCAAATTGTTCAAAATTCTCCTTTGGTGAGCTTCTTCTAATGTCAGCTGTTGACAGAATATTCTCTTTCGCATAATCATTTTTTCTGTAGTTTGTAATGCTATTCTCATTTTTTTCTTCCCAGGATGCGGAATGCTCAGTTGCGATGATCCTAGTCTGATCTTCTGACTTGCTGTTTCTATCAACGACATTTGCTCCAACGTTTTGAATATCAATTACCTCACAGCTCGTTAAATTTAGGTCACAATTTCTCAAAATCTGTTTCGTACCAACATTATCTTCGTTTGTTTCCGTTTCTTTCGAACAGCTATTAGAAATTTTGGTGTTCTTGCCATTCTTGCTTGCACGTCTAGTGACCCCAGTCGTTCTTTTATCAATCTGTTTTTGGAGTCTTTGCTTCTTTCTCTCTTCTTTTTCAATGAGTTTCTGTCTTTTTGCATCGTCTGCTTCTGATTTCTGCTTGCGCCATTGCGTTGAAGTAATTGCGAATGGTATTTTTTCACTCTGTCTTTTTCCCTTCCTGGTAGGTGTTTTCGCATACCACAATGTTTTGTCCAGAGGAATTGAACTATCTGGAATGTTTGCGTTTAACTTCACCCCTGTTTCAGGATAATTTCCCAAACATCCCTCACATTCTGTCAATAACTTGGCTTGCGTTTCATTTTGACTTATTATATCTTCTGCAGAATCAACATGATTTTGAGTTTCATCTGTCACAAACAGAATAGGAATATCAGTTATATCAATTGAAAAGCAGTTGTTTTCTTCGTTAGTCGTAATTTCTCCCAGCTCTTCTATGATAACGCTTTTTGCTAACGGTTGATTTGAGTGAGAATGTTCAACTCCTTGATAAAATTCCTCTCCTAATGGCGCAAAATTTCTCCATAGCTCATAAAGGAGAGCCTTCTCACTTGAATCATTCTCACACTTCTGCTTACGCGAGGAAAATTCATCCAATAATTCACATCCAACAATATTTGCAAAATCTTTGTAGCTCAAATATGTACCATCCATATTCCTATTTGTTGATTTAGATGGTTTGTTCTGACCTCCGAGACATTTTGAAGAATCGATCGCGTCTGGATTCCAAGGATAAAGTCCAGAAGCACGGAATCCATTCTTGATTGTGTCACTCTTAGCACAACGTTGTACTACAAGTTCGAGAACGGGAGCGAAATGTTCCTTAGTCAGCGTCTCTAACGGATGATTTCTTCTCCACTCAATTATGGCTTTTTTCCAGCCATTTTTTATTGGCTTGAACGCCGCGACATCCGCGGGTTGCATGATTCGAGTAGCGTTGGGATACAAGCAAATTAATATAATTTGAAGTTTTACACATAGGGAACTAAGTTTATATGAGAGATGAGTACTGTGACCGTCTAAGAAGAGAATTACAGGGAAAATCGTATCGATATTCTTCAGATGAGGATGTAGAATATTCTCTATATAGTCACACATGACGTCAATTTTCATCCAACCAGTGTCTGAAAGGCCAATCCCCCATCCTGAGGGCACAGACATTGCAATATTTGAGGGGAGCCTTTTATAAGGATACACGATCATAGGCGGTGTCACTTGGCCAGAGGCTGTGAAAGTGAACATTACTGTTAACGTGGCCTTAGAAGAAGCATGCTCCACCTCATACACATTACGTGTCCCTTTTGGAGCAAGCACTTTACTACTTTTAGGGCACACGTTGAAACATGTTTCATCAGCGTTCATTATTCTATTCGGATCGCTCAGAATTTCCTTGTATCCTTTTGATGTCAAGTAGGTATCTATTTCTTTGAACCATTTCTTTATATCTGCATCTGATACGTTTGCGCTTGCTGCTGTCACAGCTTCACCTGTACGCTCCGAAATTCTTGGGTTCCTTCTGAGAAAAGCCCTATACCATGTCTCACCTGGACGATTATTGACGAAGGGATTCTCTCTCGGATTTTGGTCCAGAAACTCTTTTACTGATTCTTGGACATCTTCTTTGCGGCGAGGAAATCCACGCTTGTGGTTCTCAAAGATCCAGGTTACCAATGTTTGCTCTTCATCACTAGAGAGAACTGGGTTGGGGCCAAACCCAGGTTTCACATAACTTTGATTTTTCCTGAACTGCAAAGTAGCCCTCGGAATTTTGTAACGTCTTGATACTTCTCTTATAGGTATTCCATTCTTAATATCATCAAGAGCTTTTTGTAAGTTATTCTCTGTATATTTCTTGTGATATTTCTCTCCTAGAATAATTTTTGGCATCGTTTTGACCTGAAATAAGTAATGTTTCTTCAGTGATTGGCCTTTTATGAAATCTAGTTATTGGCCCCCGGCCAGCAACTAGATACGCGGCAATTATTAGCCAGATTCGTCGATAAGTGGCTTCTTATGTTATATTTGGATGGAAAACGAACCAAACAATGAATTTCCTACATTACTTGAACAATTCAGTGATTGGCCGTGTGGCCAATCACTAAATGAAACGTTCAACATAATGTTTAGTGATTGGCCCCCACTTTTATGGAAAATTTGAGGTTATATCATTACAGTTCGACAGAATATCATCAAAAATGTTCATTAGAGAAGCACTGAATTAATCATATTTATAGGTATAGTATGTCTACAGCTAGATAAATAACTTACGAGTAGGAGCACTCTCTTGTCGGATCACACAATATATTCTCGATGAATACAGCCTGGTCGGTTCACCACTTTATAACCTTCACATGTGTTAAACTGGCGGGAGGACGAGTGACGCGTTTGTTGCCGAATATCAAGTAGTGTTGTCAGATTGTGCACATCTCCACAAATACAATAATAAAGTGAATGAAATCTTACTAATGCATCTTTTGGTTCAACGGCCAATAACTGACTGCTAATTTAGAAAAGGCCAATCACTGGGTAGTTTACCCTATCACGGGAAGGAAAATAATGAAAGAGCATGTAGAGAATATAGTGAAGATGATCTGGGCCCGTCCATTTCTAAGGGATAATTGTGCAAAGCCTTTAAATAACACAAACAACAACACTCCTGATATAATAGGCAAGAAAACTAAATTAAAAAAAAATCTGCTAAAAAAATGAAGTATTTTTTTAACTAAAAACTAACGAGGAAATCTAAAACGTGGATTTACAAAGAGTAAAAGTATTATTATTCTTAAAGCGATGAGCAAGCAAATTGCAACCAGCACAGGGTATGCAGGGTCCTGTGGCGAAGATCTTGCTAAAAAGTGCATGTCTAAAAGTTAGTTCGGATTTACACCTAAACAAGTACCTACAGAACCAGTGCTGGCACTTAAATCAATAAAAAGTTCGGGACGCAGCAAATGAGTTATGGTAGTGAATTTTCGTAAAAATCTTTTTAATAAAATATATGTCTTGTGTTTACAAGAAGGACATTTGATTGATAGTATAACCTATATAGTACTAACAATGTACTATATTTAATTAAAATAGCTTTGTTGTTTAAATAAGTACAAACATTTTTCGAAAATAAACTTTAAAAGTTCCAGAAAAACTCTTCCGATTTTCCTGGCCAACGAACCTCTTTAAGCTATGTACACACCTGCCAAGATATAATTATTCACAAACAGCTTTAGGACCAAAATTGAAAAAAAACTCTGGACGCAGCAAGTGCGTTATGGTAGTGAATTTTCATAAAAATGTTTTTAATTGCAAATATGTGTGTTTCCTTTTTAAGAAAGCAGGCATCAATTTTGGTTACCAGTATAACCTATATAGTAAAAACAATGTGCCATGTTTCATAAAAATAACTTTATTGTGTGAAAATGTACAAAAATTTCCAAAAGCAAACTTAAAGTGTTCCCGGAAAAACTCGTTTCTTGGTCAACCTTATAGGTTAATAGCAAATTGAGCTATTCAAATTTGAAGCATTTAATGAAAATTCGCTACCATAACGCACTTGCTGCGTCCCGAATTTCTTTTCTTACAAACATGCATCGCTGAAAAATTCAAAAATGCAATAACATAAGGCGTGTTTGATTAAAAAAAAAAGAAGAAAATTTGTATCACCAACGACTTATGGGCCATCCTGTGATTGTAGAAATATTTTTTTAAGATGTAGCTCAAGACACCCTATAATTAATATATACAAATTTTCTTCATATCTTGTATAATAACGGATATATTGAGCTTTATTGATTTTTGACGAAAATTCGACAAAAATTATATACCATTAAATGATAAACTCTATAGCTAATGCTACTGCCAAGCATTAGAGTAAGGGTCTATTTGAAATGAATTTTCTGGAAACATTTTAGTAAAATGAAGGACAATGACGGTTGAAACTAAGACTTCAGAATTTGTAAAACATCCTTCTTGAGACATTTGATTTCCATATCCCGTATTAGATTCAAGTTATTTGCCAAAATGTTGCCGATTTTGACGTTTTAAATCGCAACTTTGACGTTTTGAGGAAAACCCCAATTTATTTTTCTTTAAATGCCTATAACTTTTTTGTCCTTTGACCTACATAGCTAAATTTTGGTAGGTAGATTACCTATAAGGATATTAACTAGCGTACCAAATTTGGTTGCCCTTACTTTGTTAATTCCGGAGATATAAATTTTTTTCGAAAGGAAACACAAAATTTTCCGGGAAAACCTGGTCAGATTTTCCTGGCTAACGAACTTATCCAAGCCATTTGCAAAAGGAATTTTTCCACCAAATTTAGTCAAAATCGGCCTATTATTTTTTGAGTTATCGGTGTGATACATATATATATATATATATATATATATATATATATATATATATATATATATATATATATATATATATATATATATATATATACATATATATATATATATAAACACTAGAACACTTATCCGGGGTCAGTTTCAATTTTTATATGTTTATATATATATATATATATATATATATATATATATATATATATATATATAATATATATATATATATATATATATATATATATATATATATATATATATATATATATATATATATATATAAACATATAAAAATTGAAACTGACCCCGGATAAGTGTTCTAGGGGGCCTAGTTCGCGGTCATTTGAAGAAATTTTTTCAAAATTCAAAAGTCGGGATCTCCTCATTAGTGAATTTTTTTTAAGAAAATTCACTAATATATATGATAATTCCTTTTACATAATTGCCTTTAGTATTGTGACACTAAATTATATTTTTCACAAAAATTCGACAACTTCTTTTTACAATAACTTACTAAACATTTATTATTCATTACAAACATATCACAAAAATCTTTTAAAAATTATTTCTACGGTAACACTAAAAACATTTCACCGACAACTTTTCAAATTCAGCCACTATTTGAGAGTACCTGTATACGGCAGCTTGTTTTTTTCCACGAGTAATACAAAGAAAAAGCTCTCTGAATGCGTCGTTTCCATGGGGCTCCGCTATCTATTGATAAAAACGCCATATCACAATTTGTGATATGCGTTTGAAATATGTGCCAAAAACGTGAAAAGTAGCAAAACAATTGAAATAACTTAAAAACGATGAACGAAAACACAAAAATGCAACAATATATGGGGTGTTTTATTAAAAAAATAAAGCGTGTATCACCAACGACTTATGGGTCAGTCTGTAATTGTCAAAATAGGTTGGTAATATACAGCTCGAGACACCCTATAATTAACGTATATACTTTTTCCTCATACCTTCTATAATAACGAATATATTGAGCTCTACCCTAAAAATGCGTCACCCAGTATATGTGTAAACAGGCAAAAACTAAAACTGACCCCATATATGGGTTTTAGGAGTTCTAGTTCGCGCTCATTTGAATAAATCTTTTTAAAATTCGTAAGTCGCGGTCTTCTTAATAACGAATTTTTTCTACGAAAATGTGCTAAAATATAAACTATTAAACCATAAACTCTAGAGCGGAAACTACTGCCGAAGCATCAGAAAGAGGGTCTATTGAAATGGATTTTCCGAAAATATTTTAGTAAAATGAAGGACAGTGATGGTTCAAGTTGAAACTTAAGGCCTTGTGAAACACACTTATTAAGAGATTTTTTCGACATAATCCGTATTTGCTTCAAATTCCTTGTCTGACAATTGCAAATTTTGACGCTTCAAATTGCGACTTTGACGTTTCAAGAAGAAAAATTATAAAATTTTCAAAATATTTTTTCTGCTACTTCTTAACACCTTTGCGTCAAGAAAACTTAACCGTTGTATGTAATATCGAATTGGTTTTGTTAATCACACAAAATATGTTGTTCTTGTGCTTTTCTCTGATCACCAGTGGCACCCCATTTTTTTAAAATACCTATAACTTTTTTGTTTGTTTTAACTTCGAGATCTGAATTTTGGTGTGTGGGGTAAATTTGATGGTAGAAACACATATGTCAAATTTGGTTGTCATAATTTTGTTATTTTCGGAGATAAAAAAATTTCCCGAAGGAAACCCAAAATTTACCCAGAAAAACTAGTCCCATTTTAGGGATAAAATCAGAATACGTGTACGCGAAGGATGGCCGCAGTCGCTATATTTGTTACATTTATTCACACAAGATACAATAATTAGGCTGACGGAAAAGAGCGCAAAAATCGAAATAAAGGGCCAACATCTATTGCGTAATGTATGCAGATGACAAATTGCTGACAAGAAAAAAATTGGAAACGATGCTGAGTGTGCTGAATAGTGTTTAAAATAATCAACCTAAAAATCAGTACAACGCAATCAAAAGTAATAAAGACAAGTGGGTAAGGATAGGACTCAGAAAATCGATATACAGTCAAACGACCATAAACTTAAACAAGTAGAAATCTTCACTCAGCTTGAAGTACTATTGCGGATGACGGCAAATGTGCCAAATGATAGAAAGAAATGTAGCGATGGCAAATTAAGCATTAAGTAGAAAAAATGTTTTCTCACTAATAAACATTTTAACTGGGACCTGAAAAATAGGTTAAACAAGTTGATATGGAGTGTTTTAGTGTATGATACGGAAAGCCGTACTTTAACTAAGCAGGACATGAGAAGAAAAGAAGTATAGAATGCAAAATAGTACACGAATAGAAAAACGAATGAAAGTGTGCTAAAAGAGTTGAGAGAAGAAACGTGCTTGCTTGAGAAGTTATGGGGAGAAAGTCAAAATTTGTTGGTAATATGCTGAGATATGAGTGAGTGATAACTTATTTAAAGGTCGCATATTTAGAAGTAAGAGGTAAACCGAAAACTTCTGAAAAACGTGGCCCAATTTAGTAAGTGAAGATTTTAATCTGTGATGAGCACTGATAAGTACACTTGGAGAACCTAAATCACCACAATATATATATATATATATATATATATATATATATATATATATATATATATATATATATATATATATATATATATATATATATATATAAATTCAAACTAACCCCGGATATGTGTTCTAGGGCGCTCATTTGAAGAAATTTTTTAAAATTCAAAAGTCGGGATCTCCTCATTAGTGAATTTTTTTAAATAAAATTCACCAAAACAGAAGCTCCTTAAATCGAGCACCGCCACGGATTTATTGTTCTTTGTTGAAGATGTGTTGTGATGATTTGGGTTCTCTAAGTGGCCAATATATAAAGGGCAGAAGCTACAATGAAATGAAACGGACCTGTTGGAGACAGTCATGCTTCCGATCGCAGGCGACGTTGCCTTCAGACTGCGATTATATGTATACATACATACATATATATATATATATATATATATATATATATATATATATATATATATATATATATATATATATATATATATATATATATATATATATATATATATATATATATATATATATATATATTCTTGCATACGACATATTAAAAATACGGAACTGGTAGGTGCCTTCGCGTTGCACATACACATGACCTAACCAGGTACATGTGAACAACTAAAAATATGGCCTGTCATTGTAGGGTAAGTAAAAAAGGTCAGTGTCTCTTACATTAGCAAAATTTAATTCTATATACCGTTGTGTATGCTTTAGGTAAATATTTATCTGTTACACAAAAAGATAGTGCCTCTGCCATTCATTTTATTATGTAAAATTTGTCTTGTAAGTAAAAAATGCGCGGTTAACAGCGTAAGACACGCATATTTATAAAATCACCAGAATTCTGAGTTATGTCAAAATGACTGATATTACTTTAAATGTTTATATTTTCATGTTATTCATCGGTTGTAAAAATAATTTGCTTTCAACGACGTAGCTAAAAGAAAAACAATTTCACTCGATATCAGTGACCCACATCTATTATACATTGATAATAATGGCTACATTTACGTACATGGTTGCCTAAAAGTAAAATATATTTACCCTATATAACAGAGGTAATTGTCATATTTAATACATAATCACGGATAGATTGTACCAACTAACTGATATTAACCGACGTATTGATTTGTGTCTCAAAACTTCTTTTTGTCAATTTGGTTGCTAAAAGTTTATACATATAACAATAGGTTGTTTCATTGCTATGTTTAATGGCGTCTTTAATTTAGAATTTGATTTTAATAAACGTCTGGACGCAGCAAGGGCGTTATGGCAGTGAATTTTCATAGAAATCATCTAGCACCAAATATTTTTATAACCTTTTGTTCTTGTAACAAAGAAATATATATTTTGGTATATAGTTTCTTTTTTATATCATAAACCTACGTATCAAATTTGGTTACCATAGCTTTTTTGGAAATACATTTTTTCCGAAAGAAATACCAAAATGTTCTCGGAAAACCTGGTTCAATTTTCCATGTTTAAAGAATTTATTCAAACCACTTACAAGACTTTAAATCACGATCTCCTCAAAAACGATTTTAAAAATTGCTAAAGTCTCATATAATGGAGAAACTGCGTTGGCGAACGAAATAGAGGGCGACCACAAATTTCCTAGATCGATGATCTTAGGAAAGCTAGTACTGCTTCTCGAATTCTCACACAGGTCCAAATCAGAACTGATCTTCATCCAGGCAACTCCTATATATTATGTTTCTTATGCTACCTTTTTCTCTGATCGACACAATATTCGCCACATGATGTATGTACATCTACTCTCCTGTGAATATGGCTTGTTTGCGATTTCACTGTTTTTAAAATAGTAGTAGTGTTATGTAAACGAATTTTCATAAAAACAATTTTCTAATGCTAATAACTCAAATTTTTTGTGATCTTGGAGCTTTAGTTTTAGTACATGGTAGAGGTTGCATAAAAGTAACTTATACAATCAATTTCGTTAAAACAGGTTTCATATTTTCAGACAATTTTCTACAAAAACTGGCCGGATTGGGATGGCTGACCAGTATAGACAAGCTCTTAGCAATGAAAACCTCCATGTGTTATAAAAATCAATCAGGAATCAAAGGGGCACATTTGAGGACATTTATTCAAATACTTTGTTCTCCTAAAACCGACAAAAAAATTGCCAAAAGTTTTACGTAATGGATAAACTGCGTTGACAAACGAACCACGACCACATATCCGCCAGACAAATCATATTAGGAGCGCTGCGAAATAAGGGTTGAGGGGTTGTAAACTCCAAAAGTTTATTTATTTAACAACAGGAGAGTACAATTTCAACTTAAAAAAAATGTTCTTGCTACAAACTAGAACTCGGCACTACTTTTACAAATAGAAGAAGATTCTAACTGTGATGAAATTTAGCGATTTGAACTGACTAACAATCGGTTGATATATCAAGAACAAGAAATACGACTAACACAGAGAGTACTTACTATTTGGCCGACGAACTAAGAATGAGGTCGAGCCTAAAAAATAGGTGTCCCTTTATAGTGGTATAAGACAATTAGTTATTATAATTACATATGAATTTTCTACAGCAATTACTAATATACGTCATAATTACAATCTAATATGCGTTACGTGACTACGTGACTCGTCCCATCCTGAAAAATGAAAATTACGGAGTAATTTGAATTTGAGGTAGAGGAAAAGCCTCTTCTGTGGGACTATTGCCTGTTGGCACAGATTTATATCTATACGTTTTTATATACTCTCTGATGTTTTCTCTTTTTATATAAGAAAAAATACTTAAAATTAAAATTAACACTAAAACTATAGAGATTATACCAGTCTGTTTATAGGGGCTGAACTGTGAACTTTCACCAAGGTATTGCACGGTTAGTTTGTGCAAATTATCCAGGCCTACTGATTTGAGGTTGAGGTGAATGGGCTGTGCTGGAACTTCATGGGTTTCGAAGTGGGGTAGTTGTACGATGTCTTCCGGTATTTCGTCTTGCAAGTTTTCGTATGTAAAGTTCTGACTGATGAATTTGCAGTTTAGTGGCAAATTGATCAGGTAAACTCCATTAATTGCTTTTACCTCTTCGCTTCTGCATTTAGTTCGTATAGTTATTTCTCTTGGTGTAATAACTATATAGGTGGCATCTGAGATGGCTTCTACCAGAGGTTCTTCGATTGTTACCGGGATACTTTGACATGAAGGCGTTGCCTTAAGTCGTAGAAGGTTGTGAATGCAGTCTTCCCGCTGATAACTGGGACTTTGGTGTTTTCGGCTGCAGTAAAATTCGTTCTGAATTTTTCTGCATTTGTTTTTCGTGAAAACGCTCCTTCCCTCGTTTAAAGCCACATATGTAGTTGGAGGTATTATGGTTTTATGGGTAGGAGTAGGAATTGAGTAAAGGTGGTAAAACTCGTAACTATCTGCATCTAACAATGGTACGTGTAACAAGAAGGTTAGCTTATTATTGGTAATGTAATATTCAATCTCTATAGTATGCAAAAAGAGTATAGAGTCCTTGTAGTAGAACTGTGAAGGAGAGTGATGTTTTAATAGTTGCATAAATATATACTGAACGGCAGAATTGCTTAACAATGAAGGGTGAAGCATGTCTAGAGATGCAAACGTAATTGACACCTGTAAATTTTCTATCAAGTGATCGAGCAACAAAATTTTAGTTCTAATTTCGTCTAAGGTGACTTTCCATAAATTTTGTTCAAATTTATGCTGTATAACTAATATTGCTTCACTTAATGATTTAAAATTTGCGGATATATTCTTTATAGAGTTATCTAAATTGTTTTTAAACTCGTAGTTTATTGATAGTTGACTGTCATAGTGTTTTATTAAGTTTTCCTGTGATCTATATAGCATCTCGATTGCTTTATCATATTTTTCTCCGTCGTCTGCGTCTAATGTCCCCGAGATAAATTTAAAGATTTTTCCTAAACCGTTTACTAGGCCTCTTTTCTGTAAATGGTTATGATTTGGCTGCAATAATGCAAATTTGTCTCTAGTTTGTTTTGCTAATAAGGTTATTATGTTAAGTTCGCTTTGTTGAGTAGCTGGTAACTCTTTTATATGATCTCTTAATGAGTTAATACTTTCGTCTAAATGGTTTATATTGTCTTGGATTTTGTCTAAAGGGATGGAGTGTATAAAGGTGTGTTGTCCGTTTTGAAGGTTTGCTGTACCAAGTTTAATGGGAAGGATCCCAGAATTATCGTTTAGGGGTTTAATTTCTACTTTCTGTGTGTGTATTAGGTGCAGGCATGCTACTAGAAGGACCAGGTGTAGCATCTGGAACAAAAGGTCTTCGTTGAGATTTGCGTATTGGCTTAATCTCTTGTTTGTGATAAGTTTTATCTTTTGAGGTTACAAATTTAGTAGATGCGTCACAGGTTACTATTTTTGTTTCATATGGGTTATCTACTTTATTTCTCTTATTATGTTTTAAGTAAACTTTACTGTTCTCTTGAAGGCTAGGGAATGACTCACGTTTCGCATTTTCGCGGCTTAACATTGTTGCTTGAGTTTTTTGATTTTGAAGTTTGACAATTTCGTACAGATTTTTCGTTTCTGACTTTATTTTATTGACATTGTCCGTATAAATTTTGTCGTTAGCTGGTGAGGTTAAAATATCGCGACATTCTAAAGGACCAAAAAGTAGTTCTACGGGTTTATGTTTTGTGCTGGAGTGAATTGTATTATTATATGCAATAACGGCACTACTCATAAGATCTAGTTTTTGAAACTTAAGATCTCTAGTTTTAATTGTACGAGCTATTTCTATAATCGTACTGTGAGCGCGTTCAATTATCCCATTACTATTGGGGTGTTTACTCGTAATTAGATGGTGGTCTATATTATATAAATTAGTTAACCCTTTGAATTGCTGGTTGCAGAATTCGCAACCGTTATCTGTGATTACTATCGAGGGTATTTTATATGTCATGAAAATCTCTAAAACCTTCGGTATTACATCCGGAAAGTTTAACGTTTTGATTTCTTTTGCAATAAAAAATCTACTAAAACTATCTATCATCGTTAAATATTTTTTGTTGTCCATTGAAAAAGTGTCCATATGCGCTGTTTCAAATGGCCTAGAGGGGATTGGAGTGGCTTGTAATTTAAATTGTATGGGGTGTCTTTCGTATTTACACTCCTGGCATATACTACATAAATCTACTTGTAACTGGCAATCTTTAGATAAAGATGGCCAATAATAAGAACGTCTTACTTCTGCTTCTAACTCTTTTGCGCCTCGATGTTTTTGTTCGTGAAGTTTGTGTAAGATCAATTTTTGTTTTTCAATATCTGGAACGTCAGTTAGATGGTTTCTACAAAATACAAAACCTATGTCCTTCGTGAAATTTTGGTTGATTATTTGGGCTATCGATTCGTAAAGTTCTGGTTCTTTTGTATGTATAGCGTTTTTGTGTGAAGGGGAACTTATCTCCTTTAATGTTTGAATTATTTCGTTAGTAAGATTTGAGGGAGTTATATCTATTGTATATATATGTTTATCGAAATGTACCTGGTGTACTACTTTGGGTTCTTGTTTTAATGAATAAATTATTTGTGTTTTAAAATAATTTAAGGGTTCAGGAGTTATGGGTAAAGTTGCTGAAACGTTTTCGGCTTGACTATGAACTGTGTCTAGGTCTGTATTATTTTGCTGGAAAGTGGGGTTCGTATTAGGTGGTTGTGAATTATTCGTCTGAATTGGAATATTTGACTGAAGATTGTCAGACGGTGTGCTCATTTCTTGGTCAATGCCAAGGCTTTGAACTAAGGCTTCCAGACTATCTAAGGGATTTGTATTTTCTGGTGGCTGAGATTGTATATCTGAAATAATGTTGATTCTATTAGTGGGTGGTGCAGGAGGATCTAGGTTAGCTAGAACCTCATCAATGTCGTCGAGAACGATTTTGTCTCTTTCTTTGATATCACCGGCATTATTAAATAAGCTTAACAAATCGTCGGGATTTTCCTGTTCGAAATCTGCGGCGTAAGTTTCTAATCGTGAGAGAAAATCAGCATTTGTGTTGGCTTTGCCTTTTTTATACTTTATATCGTAATCGAATTATTCGAGTTTAAGTCGCCATCTTATTAGTTTAGAATTTGGTTCTTTTAGTGAAAACAACCATTGAAGGGGTTTGTGGTCAGAAAGTATTGTAAACTTTTGTCCATATAAGTATGGTCTGAACATTTTAGTGGCCCATACTATTGCAAGGCATTCTTTTTCTATTGTTGAGTAATTAACCTCATGATCATTAAGTGTACGTGAGGCGTACATGATGGGTTTGTCGCTTCCTACAGGACCTTGTGACAATACACAGCCGATTCCGTAGTTGGAAGCGTCTGTGGTGACTAAAAATGGTTGGGTAAAGTCGGGATAGCTGAGTATTGGCTCATTAGTTAATAATTCCTTTATGTTATTAAATGCCGAAATAAAGTCGGGGGTATGGATTACTTTGGCATCTTTCTTTAGGCATTTGCTAAGGGGCTTAGTGAGTGATGCAAAGTTTTTTATAAATTTCCTATAGTAGCCTGCTAAACCTAAAAATGATTTAATTTGTTTTTGAGTGGTGGGCAATTTTAAATCTTTAATTTTCTGTACCAAGGCGGGATTTGGCTTGATGCCTCTGGTCGTAATTAGGTGACCTAGGTATTCTATTTCCTCTAGAAGGAACTCTGATTTTTCGCTTTGTACTTTAAAATTATTTTCTTGCAATCTTTTTAAAACAGTTTCTATATTATTAAGGTGATCTGTTAGATTTTTGCCTAAAATAATTATATCATCTAAATAAACTAAACAAACGTTATTAATAAGGCCTTTAAGAACTTTATACATCGTTTTCTGGAACGAACTGGGCGCATTTTTTAATCCAAATGGCATACGCAAAAATTCATAGTGATTATTATCCGTAGAAAAGGCTGTTTTATGACGATCTTCCGGATCTATCTCAATCTGATGAAAGCCGGACTTTAAATCTAATTTTGAAAAGTATCTAGAATTTCCTAATGCATCTAGAATGCTAGCTATATTTGGTATCGGAAATTTATCATCTATAGTTTTTTCATTTAATTTTCTAAAATCTACTACCATGCGCCATTTCTTTTCTCCGTCTTTTCCTGGTTTCTTAGGGACCAAAAATACAGGTGAAGAATATGGTGATACACTTTCAGTAATTATATTTTGCTCTAATAAATCATTTATTTGCTTATCTAGTTCCGCCTTTTGGGTATAGGGGAACCTATAGGCTTTACTAAAAATTGGTTCGTTAGACTTAAGTGGTATTTTATGCTTTATTATGCTTGTATAAGTGAGTTTGTCAGAGTCATTATAAAATATGTCGGAGTATTTTTTACATAGGTCTCCTACTGTCATTTTTTGTTCGTATGGAAGATGAGACAGTTTAATATTTTTAATAGGATTATTTTCGTATAATTGATATGCATCATAATTGTTGTCAGAAAAATTTTCTATTTTAGGGATTGTGGTCAGGTCAGTGTTTATTTGAATGTCGTTTTGTGTCAAGGGAAGGTGACCAGTGTGGTTATTTATTTCTAATATGCTGTCTGGAAATTTAAGACAGCCAAGATTAACTGCAGGTACAACAACAGTACCTTTTTTAATAGGGGTTTGAAATTTAAGACTATGTGAAGCTAGTGTTATCTCCGATTGGGAGATAGAAGGATTTTGTGGAGAATACCAAGATAGTTCGTATGGTTCCCCATTGAAATAAATGAGATCATTTACATAGTCTATTTGAGCGTATAAGGATTTAAGGGCATTCGAACCTAAAAGTCCGTCAAACTTAGGGTGAAAATTAACTAGATGAAAATCAAGATCCGTGTCTAAAAATGTAATTTTTGTGGCGTATTGATGTTGTGAAACATTGAACATTGTTCTTAGCGAGCATGGGTTAGAATAAATATAATTTTTTGTATACTTATAAGCTATGTCAGGATGAATTAAGGAATTTGTAGCACCTGTATCAATTAATAATTTAATGTTGGGAAATTTTAGATGTATGTACGGAAGTTTTGGTGTTCCGAGGCTGTTTGGCATAAAAAAATTTCATTTTCTTTGGGCTCTGGTATTTCTTGCTCGACTTCGAGATTGGGTAGAGCCTCTGGGGTATAATTATTATAAGAGGGGTAACTATCATCTGGGTAATCGTAGTCTGTTAATTCTGAATTGAACATTTCTTGATTATGAAATTCCTGGGGTTTTCTAGAATTATTTTTAAATCTACTTTCGTGTGAAAGTCTAGTTGATGTACTCATGGGGGTGGGTTGGTTTGTGGCACCGTTCTGAATGGAATTGTAACTCCTAGGGTGAAAAACATTAGCTCTTGGGTTATTTTGAGTAACCCGGGTAGAAACACTCATGGGAGTTGGGTTATTACTTAAAGCGTTTTGTACGGAATTTTGACCATTCGGTCGAAAAACGTTTTCCCTATACTGGGGTTTAGGGTAAGTATTGTAATCGGGGTTTCTGTTATAAGTGTTGGAGTATTGTACAGGTCTACTATTAGCTCTGTTATAAAATTGCCTTTCCGGCATAGGGTTTTGTTGAGGATTACTTATGTTTGGGGAGGGTCTGTGAAAGAAATTTTGTTTAGGAGTTTGGTTACTTTGAGGGTGTTTTGTCAAGTATTTTAACACTGTGCTTGTAGCCATTTCTAAACTAGTTGGTTCTTTAATTTCTAGAATGGTTTGGAGGGTTGGTGGACAACTATTATACAGGACTTCTAACGCAGTTTGCGAATTTATTTCTTTATGAACGGTCTTTTGATTTGGGGGTATACTGGGGTCGTTTACAATTTTTATATCTAACCTATTTTGTAAAGTTTTAACTCTATTTATAAAATCTAAAATATTTTCATTTGACTTAATTCTCAAATATTTAAATTGATATGCTAATGTAAATCGATCTGTGTGATCTCCGAATTTTGTTTTTAATGCGTCCCTTAAAGTGGGCCAAGAATCTAAGTCCGATCTACAGGTTGCAAAATGATTTGCCTCTCCGGACAATTTACATCTTATCAAGCAAAACACATATTCGTTTAAAGTATTATCGGTGGTAGCACCGTATCGTGAGAAAAATTTGTTCACAGCGGCTATAAAACATTCCAGAGTGTCTGGATTGCCGTTAAATTTAGGGAGAACTTCTCCATAGTTCCTAGCTGAAGTGATGGCTTGTTCTGTAGTGGCCATGATTTCTACTTTAGACTCTAAACTATCTTTGTTACTATTATTATCAAGAGAAAGATTGCTTAAAATTGCAGTTAACTCTACTTTAATGTCAGATACAGACATAAACTATAGGGATATTAACAAAATAAGAGGATTGTGGCAAAAAAAAACAAAGAGAAAGAATATTTCAGAAAAACTCACGTTTGGTCTTCTGTTTGGTTGCCTGTGGGTTGAAATTTTGCTTGCCGGTTTCCTGGTGAGGTGCTGTCGTTGCAGAGAACTTCCAATCTTGAACGTGGCGTGGACTCTGGAGCTAGATTTCTTTGGAGGATAACAAAAGCAATAACGTTGTTCCTGGGAACCTTGTTTTCTTCTGCTAACCCAGTGACTGCGCCAAATAAGGGTTGAGGGGTTGTTAACTCCAAAAGTTTATTTATTTAACAACAGGAGAGTACAATTTCAACTTAAAAAAAATGTTCTTGCTACAAACTAGAACTCGGCACTACTTTTACAAATAGAAGAAGATTCTAACTGTGATGAAATTTAGCGATTTGAACTGACTAACAATCGGTTGATATATCAAGAACAAGAAATACGAATAACACAGAGAGTACTTACTATTTGGCCGACGAACTAAGAATGAGGTCGAGCCTAAAAAATAGGTGTCCCTTTATAGTGGTATAAGACAATTAGTTATTATAATTACATATGAACTTTCTACAGCAATTACTAATATACGTCATAATTACAATCTAATATGCGTTACGTGACTACGTGACTTGCGCGAAACTATATATAAACATGACGGGTGGAGATTGATGCAAAGAAATAGATAGAGCTCATGTTCAACAATGGGCTTTAGTGCTGACTAATAATGATCTTAACTGTTCCTTCTAGGTGCTGAAATTGCTTACAAATAAAAATGCTGTGAGAGATGATATTTGCATGATAGAGTGAATATAATGCAAATGTCATCTCTCACAGCATTTTAGTGAATTTTCTTTAAAAATTCACTAATGAGGAGATTCCAACTTTTGAATTTTGAAGAAATTTCTTCAAATAACCGCGAACTAAGCCCCTTAGAACCCACACCCATTTGAAGAAATTTTTTCAAAATTCAAAAGTCGGAATCTCCTCATTAATGAAGTTTTTAAAGAAAATTCACTAAAATGCTGTGATAGATGACTTTTGCATTATATTCACAAATATATATATATATATATATATATATATATATATATATATATATATATATATATATATATATATATATATATATATATATATATATATATATATATATATATATATATATATATATATATATATATATATATATATATATATATGCGTGTGTGTGTGTATCACACCGATAACTCAAACAATAATCGTCTCATTTTGATCAAGTTTGGCACATGCCTTCCTTTTGCAAGTGGCTCGGATAAGTTCGTTAGTCAAGAAAATCGGCTCAGGTTTTCCTCAAAAATTTTATGTTTTGTTTCGAAAAAATTTTATATCTTCGGAAGTAACAAAGTAAGGGCCACCAAATTTAAGACGCTGGTTTCTGTCATAAGTAGCATCCTATGTACCAAAACTCAGATTTCTATTATTAAAGACAAAAAAGTTAGAAGTAAATTAATTTTTAATTAATTAAATCTGATTCAAGAAAGTTAAAACATCAAAATTGATTAATCAGAATCTAAGTGGAATATACTACAAGAAATGACTAACAAACTCCTACATATGTGTGTTAGTCGTTATTTTCCTCGATTTCGTTAAAACATAAGCAAAAGATGCATTGTAAATAAAATGCTTTTGTGTAAATTGTAAACCGTTTAATAATGAACATGTATTATGCGATATAATACCGCTAATAAACACATGTCGAACGTAGCTCAGTGGCTTGAGTCTCTGTACATCGTGTAATCGACTTCTTCATGACGAGTTCTAATCCTAGTTAGTGACTTTACTTTTTTTTATCAATTTTTTTGTCTCATTTCACTTTACCGTTATCTAATCAAATTGTTGTTGTTCCGATGAATTTTTTAGAGAGTTTTTGTATAAAAAACAATTTGATAAAAAGGAGATGAAAGTTTTTAGACTTAGTTCAATTTGAATAGCATATCTGGTTGTTTGTTCTTGCCCTAACTTAGTGAAACCGTTCCATATTTAATACAGTCGTAGACTTTTCCCGTTGCTTCACAAGTGCTTGTTTTAGTGAATTTTCTTTAAAAAAAAATCACTAACGATGCTCTCCCGACTTTTCAATTTAGATAAAATTTCTTCAAATGAACGCGAACTAGGCCCCCTACAACCCATATCCAGGGTCAGTTTCAATTATATGTACACATATATATATATATATATATATATATATATATATATATATATATATATATATATATATATATATATATATATATATATATATATATATATATATATATATATATATATATATATATATATATATATATATATATATATATATATATATATAAACGGTGAACAATTTACCAAATTTCGGTCTGTATGGTTAAAGACAAAACGTAAAAAGTCGCGATTTGAAACGTCAAAATTGGCAACATTTAGGCAAATAACCTGAAAGAAATACGGATTGTGTAAAGAGTGTTCTGCAAACCCTCAAGTTTCAGCTTCAACCATCATTGCCCTTGATTTTACTAAAATAGTTCCAGAAAATTAATTTTAAATAGACCCGTTCTCTGATACTTTGGCAGTAGTTTTAGTTAAGTTTATGGTTTAACGGTCTATAATTTTTAGCTCATTTTCGTAGAAAAAATTTGTTATGAGACCGCGGCTTTTGAATTCTAAAAAGATTTCTTAAAATGTGCGCAAACTAGACCCCTAGAATCCATATCCGGGTTCACTTTCTGTTTACATATATATATATATATATATATATATATATATATATATATATATATATATATATATATATATATATATATATATATATATATATATATATATATATATATATATGTTGGAGAAACATAATTGGTACGCCCCTGTCTCTTTTACTTTCATTGGGTTGCTCTATCCTTTAAGTTTCTACCTGGAATTAGTTACCTCTGGATTTCACAATATTTTTCAATTTGCTGGTAATGTTTATTCTCTAGCCGTCTGTATCGCATTCTGTTTAAGCGTGAATAATTTCATACAAAGAATATATATTCCGTTAGGTCCTTTCCTGTAAATAGCTTTAGCTGTCTTTGACGTGTTCTTAAAATGTACCCAGTAGATTTCTCCACTAGGAATAATGCTTCAAACTGGTTGGCCATCCTGCATTACTGACATTATGTCAACTACGTCAAATAGCGTTATGCGAAAGCTCGATAAAAGCAAGCCTTTCGCAAAGCACAAGTCAGTTCTAATACAGATCTCCTCTTCTAAGCTTCTTGGGACTTCCGAGATCCCAATCTTCCACTTAAACACCGCTCGTGTGTTTAAGCCAGTTCCGTTTTACAGTGCAGTTTAACTACGAATCTCATCTTCTTCGCTTCTTGGGACTCCCAGTTCCTAATCTTCTACTTAAACACCGCTCGTGTGTTTAACGCAGTTCAGTTCTACAGTTCAGTTCTAATACAGATCTCATCTTCTAAGCTTCTTGGGACTTCCGAGATACAAATCTTCCCCTTAAACACCGCTCGTGTGTTTAGGCCAGTTCCGTTCTACACTGCAGTTCTACGATTGATCTCATCTCCTAAGCTTCTTGGGACTTCTAAGATCCCAATCTTCTACTTAAGCACCGCTCGTGTGATTAAGCCAGTTCAGTTCAAGTTCCAATCTTCCTACAGAAATTCCGTTCATACAGTGATACAGTGAAAAGTCAGTGTTTTCTTCTAAATTAGAAAGTATACGCGTAGTTAAATAAATGCAATAACAAGTAGCTAATAAGATTGTGAAATCTCCTGAGTATCCCATTAAATCAAGTGTAAAACCGCAAATTGTAAATAAGTGTTAAGTTCAAAGTATACATAGTAACAATACAACATATATAAATATAAAAAGTGTATTATTGAAATCTTCTGGAATCCAGTGCACATAGAGTTATAAATACAGTACACATACAGTTCACATTTTCAAAGCCGACTAGTTAGCGAGGGTGGGATCAATCCACCTGCAAAACATTGGGAAAAGAAAACAAGCTCTTTCTGCAAGGTGGCGCATTTCTACGGTAAAGCTCAATATAATTGTTATTATGCGAGATACGAGACGAACTTGTATAAATTACCTATAGGGTGTGTTGAGCTGCATCTTATAACATTATTTTGACAATCACAGAGTGGCCCATAAGTCGTTGGTGATACCTAAAATTTTTTTGAACATTCCTTATTGCATTTTTGCATTTTTCATCGTTTTTGGTCACGAATTTTTTATTAAATCTCCTGACTAATTTGCTAGCTAAGAAACCAATTTTCTCGGAAACATTTAAGTTTATTTTCGGAAAACTTTTGTACATTTTCAAACAAGTTATTTTGACAAAATATGGTACATTGTTCTGGATTGTTGTCATTGTTCTACTATATTCTACTATATTCTTCTACTATATTGTTGTCATTGTTCTACTATATAGGTTATACCAGTGACCAAATTGATGCCTGCTTGCATTAAAGAGACATATTTGCTATTAAAACATTTTTATGAAGATTCACTTCCATAACGCACTTGCTGCGTCCAGGCTTTTTTTATTTGTAAGAAATGTCAGTACCTAGAAGGAAAACCTAAGATTGTTATTAGTCAGCACTAAAGCCCATTGTTGAACATGGGCTCTATCTATTTTTTTCCATCCATCTCTACCCGTCATGTTTATATATAGTTTCGCGCAGCGCTCCTAATGTGATTTGTCTAGCGGATATGTGGTCGCGGTTCGTTTGTCAACGCAGTTTCTCCATTACATAAAATTTTTGGCAAATTTTTTCAACGGTTTTAGGAGATCAAAATATTTAAATAGATATCCTCAAATGAGTACAAACAAGTGCGGACTTAATTCCTAATTGATTTATATAACAATTGGAGGTTTTCATTGCTAAGAGCTTGTCTATACTTGTTAGCCACCCCAATCAGGCCAGTTTTTGTAAAAAAATTGCTGTATATCTGAAAATATGAAACATGTTTTAACGAAACTGATTATATAAGTTTCTTTTATGCAACCTCTACCATGTAATTAAACTAGAGCTTCAAGATCACAAAAAATGAGTTATTAGCATTAGAAAATTGTTTTTACAAAAATTCCTTTCATAACGCTACCACTATTTTGAAAACAGTGAACTCGCAAATAAGCCATATTCACAGGAGAGTAGATGTACATACATCATGTGGCGAATATTGTGTCCATCAGAGAAAAAGGTAGCATAAGAAACATAAAATATAGGAGTTGCCTGGATGAAGATCAGTTCAGATTTAGACCTGTGTGAGAATTCAAAAAGTAGTACTAGCTTTCCTAAGATCATCGATTTAGGAAATTTGTGGTTGCCCTCTATTTCGTTCGCCCACACAGTTTCTCAATTATATGAGACTTTAGCAATTTTTAAAATCGTTTTTGAGGAGATCGTGATTTAAAGTCTTTTGAAAAATATCCTCAAGTGAGCACTCACAAAAGCTAATTTGAATCTTTATTGATGTGGATATAACGTGGAGGTCTTGGTTTTTAAAAGTTTGGATATATTCATTAGCCAACCTAATCACTACAGTATTTCTTAAAAATTTGCAAATTTGGCAAGCTGTAGTATTGCCCAAAATATAAAATGTGCTCCAACGAAACTAATTTCAAGTTGCTTTTATAGAACTCTCGCCATGTATTAAAACTCAAGCTTCAAGATGATTGGAAAATTGAATTATTAGCACAAGAAATTTGTATTACGAAAATCGATTGCATGACACTATAACCATTCTAAAAAGTGCCAGAGCCATGTGGCAAATAATTTCCTTCAAAAGACAGAAGTTGTACAGTAAACCGACTACAGTAGTTTATTGGTATATATTTGATTGTGTAAAATATTTCAAAGAACTTAGTGTCCAGTACTTGTATTAAAAACGTTACGGAGATTTTTATCTTGTGAGGAATGCTACACTTAACCTTAAATATCTAATAAACGGTTGATTGCATAAAAGTTATAAATTGGAACCAATTTATTCGGTATTCAATTCTCTATCAAATGCAACCCATTTCAGTCATCTGAGTATCAAAAAGTTTCTTTACACGGCAGCGCTACCTACACGTGTGCTAATAAAAGTATATTTATCCGCAAAGTTCAAACCTTTCACCTCCTTAAAATTTAAAATTACATTTAGTTTTAACGAATCGATGAAAATGGTCTATCGAGGTTTAAATTGCACTCTCTCTCTCTCTATTCTCTCTCTCTCTCTCTCTCTCTCTATATATATATATATATATATATATATATATATATATATATATATATATATATATATATATATATATATATATATATATATATATATATATATATATATATATATATATACTAGGGGTTATTCTTCTAAATTCTAACGCTCATTTAAAAAACTTCTTTCAAAACTGAAAAGGGCCGATCTCCTGATAAATTATTTTTTTCTAAGAAAATTCATTTATACGAAGATACAAATATCAACTGATTTTTAATTTTTATTATCCATGTGTGCTACCCTTGCGAGTTGACCGCTGAGTTGTGTCAAGCACGTCTTCAGCCAGCTGATGATTTTCGCGTTTCTGTTTGATCTGACGTGTGCTTATTCAGAAAGTTAAAGAACAAAGTAATTTTTGCAGCTTTTCAAGGCAATTACTGTTGTTCGAGTTCAACCAAAGCACACCTTTTGCATAATAACAAAAAATTACTTGTCATATTAAAATAATTCCAATAGTTTCTAGAAATTATCATAATGGGTTTCGTACTTAGATTCTTACTGACCAGCAAATATTTGTATAAAAGAAACTACGTCCAACTCCTTAAACAAACAATCTATAAAGTCTGTCTTGTGTTTTTATCTTGGTCAGAATCATAATTAAATGGTTTTCTGTGTAAATCGACTGTAGTGCGATTGAGGTTTGTAATAATTATAAATAATTAAGATTAACTATGCTACTATTTTGAGATGCGATAGCCATCAAAAAAACTACCAGCAATGCATATATTTATGGACCACTAAAAATGTGTTAAATGATAAACCACTTTAAAGGAAAGTACACCTCAACAACACCTTATATATTTTTATCCCATGAATGTCTCATCGAACTATAAAAAATGGTTTTAGACATATGACATAAAGAGAGGGAGGTCAATTTCTTTTACCGTTTTTCATAATTAATGTCATCCTCTCGATTTTACGCAGACTAACGTCATAAACGAATACGGTCCCGGATTTGGCTGTCACAGTCCAGAAGAAATATTATGTGTTTCATTTTTATTAAATCTTTATTTCACTCAAAAAACCCATAAATCATTTAAACTCTATTTAGACAATCTAAGGTGAAAGCTTTGTAACCTAAACATAATTTAATTTTCTAGTAAATGCGTTAAAATTAATAAACTGTACTATGTGGATTAAAAACTAAGCCGCCTAAATACTGCTGAAAATGCTGGTTAGTTCAACAACTGGCTGTGGCGTAATTCGTTAAAGTGTTGCAATTTCTAATTTTGGCACAGAATTCGCTGGTTCTAATCTCATTGCTAGAGATATACAAATTGCTAATGAATTTATAATTATGATCTATATTTGAATTTAAATACGCATACATTTAATTTAAATATGCATACATTGATTGTATATTGTTTTTGCTTTTTATGGATATAAAAAATATTTTTCTATTGCACTTTTACTGCTCCTCTGGTACTTAGTGAGTGGTGAGCGTGTCGCCAACTAGCTGCGGAACCAAATAGTATAGTGTCACGCCAGCTCCAAATAACACAATGTGTTAAAAAATGGAGACTGTTTACAACCAACTAACAATTTAATAAATTGTTAGCCCTGGCCCATTTCTACCCTAATATAGGGACAAAATATGTAAGGATAGATGCATTCTCACAACAATTAGAACCATAGGCCGGTTTCGCTCTAGTTAGAGCTCGTCAGTACGGAATACTAACAGCCGTGTATTTTCGCAGCAATTAGTATGCCGTACTGATGAGCTCTAATTAGAGCGAAACCGGTCTACGGTTCTAATTGCTGTGAGAATACATCTAGCCTTACATACTTTGTCCCTATATTAGGGTATAAATGGGCCAGGGCTGACAATTTATTAAATTGTTAGTTGGTTGTATAGAGTCTCTTTTTTTTAACACTTTCTGTTATTTGGAGCTGGCGTGACAACATACTACTTGGTTCCGCAACTAGGTGGCGACACACTCAAGCATTCACTTAGTGGTGAAAGGCTGGGTACTATATTCGTATTACTTTATAGGTGTATTTTCGTAGCAATTAGTATTCAGTACTGACGAGCTCTAATTAGAGCGAAACCAGTTTACGGTTCTAATTGTTGCGAGAATGCATCTAGCCTTACATATTTGTCCCTATATTAGGGTAAAAACGGGCCAGGGCTGACAATTTATTGAATTGTTAGTTGGTTGTATACAGTCTGTATTTTTTAATACTAGTGTTGAAGGCTGGCTACTCTAGCCGTATTACTTTATAGGTGTATTTTCGCAGCAATTAGTATGCCGTACTGACGATCTCTAATTAGAGCGAAACCCGTCTACGGTTCTAATTGTTGTGAGAATGCATCTAGCCTTGCTCCTCTGGTAGTTAACTATAAAAAATTTAGGTGTTGTTATTTGAGCTAATACATTTCATAGAGTTTTGTTTTTCACTCATATGTTAATCACAGGCCTCATGGACTTTGTGCAGAAAGAAAGAACGGAGACAATCACGGGGCAGTACTGCCATGAACTATTCGACCGATTTAATA
Source organism: Tillus elongatus (assembly GCA_964006375.1). Classification (NCBI taxonomy): domain Eukaryota; kingdom Metazoa; phylum Arthropoda; class Insecta; order Coleoptera; family Cleridae; genus Tillus; species Tillus elongatus. The sequence continues at coordinate 86,023,951 of OZ023264.1, forward strand.
CGAAAATGAAGCAGACACGGCCCCATTTGCCTAAGGAAAAAGTACTATTTCACCACGATAACGCATCACGACATTAATCCAAAATTGTTGCGGCCAAATTGCATCAACTGCGCTACGAATTGCTGCCGCACACGCTATACTTGCCCACCCTGACTCCTTACGACTTCGTTCTGTTCCAAAAAATAAACACATGGCGCGGGGGCAAAAAAAATCAGCTTAAACGAGGAAGTAATCGCCGAGACAGAAGCGTATTTTAAAGAGTTTGACAAATCGTATCTTTAAGAGGAGATAAAGAAACGACAGAAACGCTGTGAAAAGTGTATTTATATACCTATAAGGAGGCTATCTTGAAAATGAAATTTGTGAAAAAACTGTTGCGTCTTAATTCCTGACAAGGGTATTTACTGATCGACCTTCGTACAACGACTAGTGTCCCATTTCCTTGCGATTGTAAAACCTACGAACGGGTAAGAAATTCTAGAAGTATGTCGAGTTCCGTCATGCCCAAGGCTTTGCAGTTGAAGCAAATTAGCATAAAGCGTGTGGTAACAGGAACGGAAAAGCGAAAATATTTTTTTAGCTCAAACGTTGTAAGAATGTTAAATCATGAAAAAAAATTTGGTCGTTTTGTCGGTAGGTCTATGTGCTAGTTCCCGCAATAACTTTCGAAGGGATTAAGTTATGGACTTCGAATTCTGTACACAAGTAGTAGTCCACCAACGAACGGTTCGGATTGTTTTTAAGCAAAATTGCTATAAGAGAAGGGTGAGACATAATTGGTCGATTGGCTGAAATTTGCGGTGTAATATTGAAAATCTAGTAATATGTCGTTTCATGAGATTTTTTGATAACATAAATTTAATATTAGGACCGTCCTAATGATATTCAAGTAGGTTTGGCCATCTAGTGGTAAAATATTAAATTATTTTGTATATGAGCCGAACTTGGTGCACATTAGCTGTTCACAAGCGGCTAACCTGGATTGTTTGTGAGTAAAATCGCTATAGAAAAAACGTAACAAATAGGGGTTTGATTTAAGATATTTGATACTTTTCCATTAAAAATCGATTAGTATATCATTTGAGAAGTTTATGGGTATAGAAATACGAATATTGCTAAACATCTGACCTTTTCACATTAAATTCAAGTTTTTACTAAACATTTGACATTTTCTCATAAAATTCAAGTGTGGGTCGATTATGGAGGGGTTAAATATTAATTTTCTTTGTAATCAAAACATGGACCCCAAATTCATTTCGTCAATAAATCTTTGTGGGGAAAGTAGACTATCCTAGCGATGTGGAAGTTATGATTTAACTTGCAGCACTACTTTAATATTAACTGCACTATATAATAATATTTAACTTGTTTTAAAATTTACTTATTCTATTCTAAATAATGTGTGAAACATATCTTAGAGAGCAACTATTGTTATTTCAGCTAGATTTAAATTTCTAAAATCTGTTCCAGCTCGGTGCATTAGGTCTTCTAGATTTAATATTGGATAAGCACGAATTTCATTTTTAATACATCATAAATACGAGTGGATCGCTGATCCTGGAGGATACCTCAAGCGCCTTTTTTGGCATATCCAAAGATAATCAAATATGTCAGTCAACTACATGTGGACATCTCGAGGTAAATGAACTGGTGCCCCATCTATCTGGTACCAATATTTCTGTTATACATTGAACAGAAAATTGCTAACAAAGTCCACAACCGCATCTTTTAATACCATCAAATACCCATCACTTGTTAATTTCCAAAATAAATATCAAATCATACACTAATGTTATCCATAACTAGACAAAACACACATTGAAGTCAAACCTTGTTCAAAGTTTGCTTCTCTTATGTAGTGTTGACTAATCTGTTGACTGTTGACTAGCCCTCCCTTCGTAAATTTAGATTCGTTAGTCCAAATTATTTGGGTAAAAAGTTTGCAGTCCTCCTCTATTTTAACCTGTAAAGTTTCACAAAACTCAATTCTCTTAGCTTCACCCCACTCATGTAGGGCTTTCAGTAGAGTAAAAGAAGAGAAATGCATTTTATGCTTTTTTTAGTTTATGTGCATTGAAGAGCATAAAGTTTCCGAATATTGCGAGGTTGCTGTCGCTGACAAGCCAGGCAGGCAGCACAGTGAAATATCCAATAATTTCAGTTCGTCTTTTGAGCCATTTGTTTACTAACTGCTTTTTATATGCTATTCCAAACTATAAAAATCTTGATTAGAGTTTTCCGAATTTTTTCTTTGTTATGGGTGGAAAATGAGGGTATATTTCCGTAGAAGATCGGCACGTTTTATCAACCACTTTATTACATTGCATGTAAAATAAAATTAAAAGGTCAGAATTTGTATAATTTTAGATGCAGATGGTAGCGCGCCGGTTGAGCCAGATAAACTGGTACATTTAACTACACATTTGGATTACTGTGGGTAAGTATGGGCTCTACATTACCGACATGATAGCTGACATAAAAGTCTCAGCCCCACAATGCAGGTCTGTCTAGTTTCACTATGGGACTTAGACAGAGTCCTCATACTACGACTTACTTATAAAAAAGCCCAAAAAATTTGGAGGCTTTCTGAAGGCGGATCCGTAAGAGAGATTAAGGGGAAGATCCCTAGATGAAGCTTTTATCTCATCTGTCATGTCAGTAACTTTCAGCTGCCATATCGGTCATGAAGAGCCCATACTTAACCACAGTAATTCAAACGTGTGGTCCAAATGTGCCGCTGTGTCTGCCTAAATCGACCCGTTACCTATTGATGTGGAGCCTCTCCGATTTTACAAGTGGTTATTTTCTCCTCTGTCTGACGATGCCCTAAAAAACAAACGGGGAAGAAAAGAAGAACTTGTGAAACCAGAAAGAATGCTCTACATCTGTATTTAATATGAATTAGTTTCATTCACAAAGTAAAGGCAATAAAAGGTAATGAATCGTAAGTAGATAGTCCGCTACCTGGGAGGATCCCCTTCACCTTGCTGTCTGTGCATGCGCGTGATGTAACTTGACACATGGCGGCGTCAGCCGCCTGGCCCGCCGGGCGGCGGCCGCGCCCTGGGTCGTTGAACCGAGTGTCCTTTGGTCCTGAGATGTTTAATTCCTTAGTCCTTAGTGCTTTGGTCCTTTTGTCTTGGTATTTAGGGCTTCGAGGCGTTTGGTCCTTAGATCCTGTGGTCCTTTGTTTGGTTGTTAGGTTATGGCGTCTGTTACCGATTGAATGAAAATTGTTAATTTTTTTATATCACACTACACACATATAGTTATTAGATAGAGAGAGAGACAGATATATACCACCGAACTCGAGCCTGTACCGTGAAATATTCTCGCGCCGTATTCCACTACTCCACGGAGTAACTGATAAGGAAACTGTTTTAAGCATCATTATATGCATCACATGTTTACATTCAGTATGACGTACATACGGTTTGTGGCCCAGCTTCTTTAATGTCAGTCATATATGTTTTAGTTGAATGTGTAATAAGATAATGTTTTATAACACCAATGTATATCTAATTAATATGTGACTTTAAAAATGAAAGAAAATCATTAGTTTTAAAAACCAAACACATTTAATGTTTTGATATTAATCTATAAGATTGTAGGTCGAGTTCATTCGTTATCTTATATGAAGAAAGTTGATATATTTCAGACTAGATGAAGCTTTGTACATATGAACAGTGATCTGGAAATGTTCACAATATTCTAATATCCACGAGGGTGTCCAAAAGGTAATAAAAATAAAAAGAAAACAATTCAATTAAATATAATTTATTATGTTCTCAAGACTTATATATTAAACGGTTTAGATGATAAAGAAATAAAACAATAGAGCGTAGAAGGGATTTTTAATGTACTTAGCTTCGTATAATACATAGGTTCAACTGTTTGGCCCAAGACAAGTAATACCTATAAAATTACAAATTATATGGTTTTGATGAACAGTGACAGTCAAACTATAAATATACGCAATAAAAAATTCACTTCCGGTAAGCACTCCGATATAGCTATTCTTATAGCCATACATACCTGTGTAATACCTCAAAATAATCGTCTTGCCGAGCAGAATAAAGAAATATAGTTTTTAAGTAAATCAGAACAAGTTATGTTAACACGTTAAAACAGCACAGATTGTGGGTACATGACCTACAACCATTCCAACATTAACACTACGATGCCAACTGCTCTGCTTTTTAGCGGTTTAACTTCTGCTAACACGAGTTGTAAAATTTTTTTTTGAGCGAGCAGCAGATGTTTGCGGTTTTACTTCCGCCAACATGAGTAGAAAAATGTTTGAGGAAACAAGAACAGGATGCTTGCGGTTTTACTTTCGCCAACACGAGTTTCCAGTAAACAAACACCGGATGCTTACGGTTTTACATCACATATGACCTTGAAAAAGTTCGTAAGCGAACATGTTTGCAGTTTACTTCCCTCATGCAAGTCTGTGAGTGCTCGTAATAGTGTGTTAGCGAAAAAAGAAGGTTAGAGTGTAAGTATAAAGGCACCAAACAACACACAAACGCTATAGTGTACTTACAGCCACATTCAAGTTATATCAGTTTTTAAAGTGTTGCTCTGTCCAACAACTTCTGGTATGGTTTATTTGGAGACTTTAAATTAATTATCGATAAGACTACTGGTTATTTCAATGCAACAATTGTGTAAGAGTAGTGAGAAAAGATTGAGTCATTGGTTGGAAAATATGAAAACTAAAGAGTTCATTGCCTATTACAACAGCAAGTTAACGGAATATTCGGGGGGCCGGATAACCTGACCTCCGAATGTTCCATCCGAATGAGTCCACTTATTGCCAACAACCGCTACCTACTTGGTAGACTTTGGTGGACCGCTGACTGAAAACAACTCGATATCTGCTATATATGTGTGCAAAGATTTGATATTAAGTTTGGCTTGTTGGATGATATCCAATCGTTTCTACGAAAAGTGCAACCAAATTATTTTTAATTTTTTCGTAAGCGAATTTAATCATAAATACAGGAACAACCTTAAATAAATTAAAGTGAAATTAACGGAGACAGATGATGAGGTCCAGTGTATGCGAGAAACAAATGCAAACATCTTGAAGATAAATCCCCAAAACCAAGTAACCCAGGAAAAATATGTGTTTTTGGTTTACTTTTAAGAAATGAGAAAGACGCCCTCTACCCATATCATGCTGTAAGAACTCAAAAGAAAAGTTCTAGAAGAGCTGTCAAGAACTTTAAAAATAAACATCCCGATTCCGAAGTGATCCTAAACATGTTATATGACCCAAATTCAGCAAATCTCTTTAACAGAATAAAGACCGAAGTGAAATGCCTTAAGGCGAATAGAAACTGTTGTAGAACAATGAAATTGTTCCAGTTTGTATTAGTCATTTGTAATCTGGCTGAAGTCTTGACTTTAGTAGGCCTGATATCTCGTCAAGAGAAGAAGAAGACCACTGGAAAATGACAATAAGGATAAAAGTAAATAGCGAGTAAGTCCAACGTGAACTTTGTAGTATGTAATAAGTAGTAAGTAATTAATGTCGATTTAAATATAGCAAGATAAAGTGTCTCTAGTGGTTTCAATAATACCCCAATTTCCAGTAAACTTGTCGAACAACAGGTTATGAGCCCAGACCCGCTGAAAACGAAAGTAGTCGCGAAAAAGTGAGCGTCGGTTATCTGGAAATTGGCGGGACTGTAGAAGTCTTTGTGTAGGGCTGTGTGAAGGTAGAAGGTGTTAATACTCAAGTATTGAGGTTTGAAGGAAAACTAGAGACATGGCAGAACAAGTAAGTTTACAAATTGCTAAGTTGAGTGGAGAGAATTTGATTATATGGAAATTCCAAGTGCAGATAGCATTGAGATCAAAGGGCTACTTTGGGATTGTAGAAGGCACTATAGTGAGACCAGTACCCCCGGCCAGTACCGTAGAATGGGACAATAAGGACGCAAAAGCTCAAGAAATTATTGTGTCCAGGTTAAATGAAAAAGTTATAATACATATTTTATCATGCAAATCTTCAGCAGAAATGTGGACAAAGCTCAAAAATATATATGAACACTAGTCGCAGGTGAGTGTCCATTTATTAACTTAGAGATTTTTTGCGCTAGAATATACAGAGGGGAATGTGGCAGAATTTATTTCCCAGTTGGAAGAAATAAAGGGTAGTCTGAAATCACTAGGTGAAGAAATTGGTGACAAAATGATAATCACCAAGGTACTTATGTCCCAACCAGAAAGCATGAAGTATTTTGTGTCTGCGTGGGAGTCTACCCCTGAAAGTAAACAAACTCTGACAGATCTTTTATCACGATTGATGCTCGAAGAGGAAAGAAGTAAAGGCTCAGAAAAAGCTCAGGCTTTAGCAGCTGGTTCTAGTAAAGGGAAGTACATGAAGTATAAGAAGGATATAAAATGTTTTCAGTGTAATGGCAACCATATGAAAAGAAACTGCCCACAAAGAGTGTGTAACTTTTGTAAGAAGTCAGGTCACTTGATGGAGAAATGTTGGTTTAGGAAACAGAGCAATGGGGACCATAGAAATGGGAAGAAGAACGACAGGGGATCAGCTGATCAAGCACTTATATCAGAATGTGCTGTGGATATAATGGCTATAATTGGGTCTGAGGATATCAATAAGCAAAGTTGGTGGATGGACAGCGGAGCAACCGAACATATGTGCTACGACAAAGACCAGTTTATAGAAGTTGAAAATTTGACAGCAAAAAGACAAGTGAGAGTAGGTGATGGTACACTAGTAGAAGTGAAAAGAGTAGGAAGAGTTCAGCTTCGTGCCTTTAATGGAAATGATTGGGTAAGAACAGACTTGCTTAAAGTATTATTTGTTCCAGAGCTAGCAGTAAACCTTTTTTCATTAAGTACAACATTAGATAAGGGTTTTCAAATGCACTCTGACAAAAACAAGTGTAAATTGGTAGATAGAGAGGGAAAAATAAGGGCAATAGCAAGGAGGCAAGGAAAATTATTTTGAATTGAGTTCAAGACAGAGGGGCAAGAACATAGGTCACAATGTAATGCCGTCATAAGTTTAAACAAATGGCATCAAAGGTTGGCCCACACACATTTCGATCAGATTAGAAAATTGCTAAAAAGGAAAAATATAAAATTTGAAGATCAGAAGAAACCATTTTGTAGTGAGTGTTTATCTGGAAAGCAACACATTGACATAAAGTTTAGCTTCATTAAAGAAAAAATAGATAAGGGCATGATTAAAATTGTGAAAATTAAAACAGATGATCAAATTGCAGACATATTAACAAAACCCTTATCTAGAGTTAAATTTGAGAAATTCAGTAAGATGTTAGGTTTAAGTTAAGGTATCTGTTAGATGTTATTTTTTTATGTAAGCTGTGTACTCAAGAATGTTTGATATTTTATATTGGGAAATAATTTCATTGAGGAGGAGTGTTGTAAAACAATGAACTTGTTCCAGTTTGTATTAGTCATTTGTAATCTGGCTGAAGTCTTGACTTTAGTAGGCCTGATATCTCGTCAAGAGAAGAAGAAGACCACTGGAAAATGACAATTAGGATAAAAGTAAATAGCGAGTAAGTGCAACGTGCAACTTTGTAGTATGTAATAAGTAGTAAGTAATTAATGTCGATTTAAATATAGCAAGATAAAGTGTCTCTAGTGGTTTCAATAATACCCCAATTTCCAGTAAACTTGTCGAACAACAGAAACAATCTACAGATAGCATATGTGGCACAGGAGAAGTTTATTCAGGATGTTATTGATTTATGACATAATTTTTAATTGTATTAGTCATATGGGAAAAATAAAAACATTAATTTTAACAAAAACTTTTATTTTATTCTAAGTACATTAATACATTCAATATAAGCTTATTTAACATCATCTGAATTTATCCAAGAATTATGAGATTTATCAGAGCCCAACCATTTTACATAGAATTTCTTGCCTTTGTTCCTCAAGATTCGTTCTACCAGATAGATGTCTGTTTGTTTGGTCTTTTGTAGTTCTTCTTCGTAGAACCCTCCACTGATTGGTTTTCCCCGCATGTCTTCAAGAAGGACTGTTACTTGATTTGTGAAATGCACACCAACAATTCTGAATAACTCTGTTGACCAACTGTATACCCCTTTTTAAATTGAGCTTTTGCTTTACTTAAACGTTAAACATCACCCCCCTTTGAATTTATTCTGATAAAACACTTTAATACTTGAGTAGACTTCGTAGAAGAATATTTGCTTAATTTTTTCGGTTAACGTCTTTAAGCTTTACACCAGTTGTTCGGTGAGTGGTTGAGTTGTAGACAGCCCTGACATCAGGTAGTGTATTATGCCATATATACGAACGAAATAAGTTAGTTTTTTTTTATATCTTGTCTTTTAAGGTACATATGACTCTTTCCATTATTGCAGCTTTCGTCACACTATATGTGCTGTAGTGATTAACGTTGTATTTTTTCGTTAAGGCGTTAAATTTGGAGTTGTAGAACTCCTTACCATGATCAGACCGGATGTTAGTGGGAGCTGTAATATTAGCTAAAATATCAGCCATAGCTTAGTCACCTCTTCAGCAGTTTTAGATTTAAGTGGACGAGTCCACACATACTTTGAAAAACAATTGATAACCACTAAAATGTACTTGTAACCAGAGTTTTCTCGATGATCGTCTGTAAACTCAGCTATATCAATCTGCCACAAGTCATCCAAACTTTTGATTATGGTACGCCTACGTTTAAAATTGATTCTTGCTGGTGTGTACATCTCCTTTATTACTTGTTTTTTAGCATCAGATGGTTTACCTGTTTTGCGCTTTGTGGTGAGCTTGGATTTAAAAGTGTCCACTTCTCATGCAAATCTTTTAGTTTGTTGTCTATTTCACCCAGCTTCGTCTTTAATTTGCTATTCTTTAACACATCAATATCTTTTAAAACTTGTGTAGTTATGTTCTTGGTTTAATTTTTCAAATTATTTTCAGTCGTTTTTTAGTTAATTTTCTTAGAAAAAATTCACTAATGAGAAGATCCTGACTTTGGAATTTTGAAAAAATTTCTTCAAATAAGCGCAATCTAGGGCCCCTAGAACCCATATCCGCGGTCAGTTTGTAAATTTTTATGTATATATATATATATATATATATATATATATATATATATATATATATATATATATATATATATATATATATATATATATATATATATATATATATATATATATATATCACACCGATAACTCAAAAATAATGGACCGATTTTGATAAAATTTAACATGTGCCTTCCTTTTGTAAGTGTCTTGGATAAGTTGCTGCGTCCAGACTTTTTTAAATCTTCCAACTCGGGCTTGTGTACAGCGTCAAGCAGTATGGCAATTATTCTTTGTGTTACCTCATCTTTGCTCTTCTCATAGTCGTCTATCCATACATCAACATTTTTATTTATTTATACCATCTCCTGAATCGACTGGATCAGCGACGTTGCACAACCTATGGTTTTGCTAATCAAAATCACCACTGGTAGTTCTTGAGAAAATATCTCTTTCAATAATTTTAAACTATGTAGCGAATACGTTTTTATTTATCATCGTTACTACGTTAAGTACCTAAAGAAACCCCCAAGGAGCCTAAATAATACCAGCTAAATTTCTTTCTGTAAAGCAATACAAATTTTGGTTTCAAAATTTTTCTTTGAAAAGTCGCTAAGAACTTTCATATCTTAACATCCGCACTGCGTTCCCTATAATAAACGTCGAAATCCAAGTATTGAAAGACGTTACATTTTTGTTGGGGAAAATGAATATCTCTATTGTCCTGGAATTCTAGGTAAACAACAGAGGCTGACGTAATTATGATGAAATCTAGAAAGACGGTTGGAAAACGGTGGACCGAGTCCATTATTGTTTTGAGGTGTGCCCAGAATACGGCATGGTTCCGCTGCAGAGGAGAGGTCTCGTTCTTTCTCATTCCGAGATGTGAAGCCAGAAAAGGCACACGCACAACCGTTAAGAAGACACGGTAAGAATTTTGCGTGCTGCGCTAGCAAGAGAAGAATGAGTTACCAGCATAGAGATTCGGTCGTTGACGGGCAACGAGTGAACACCTTTAACGATACAGTGTTACCTTTTAACTCCAAAAGGTGTGAAAATATCTATATTTTACCGCAAAGATCGTTCTATATAGTTGTAGTGGGTGCAAACAAGTGTTTGATCTGGTTTTTAGCAGAAATTAATGATCTGTTTTCGAGAAAATGTAACCTAAACAGTGACGCTTTCCTTATTCTTGACGCAGTGAAGTTTGTCACGCAATTTCAAGTGCACCTCAAAGTTTTTGTGTCTCGTTAAGTAATTAGCCTTCAAAGTTGGTAAATTTTGCATAGTTTCCGATACATATTGACGGTGAAAGTCACAGTTAAAAGCATCCTGTCGATGACATCATACCAGGTGCTGTCGGTTCAAAGTAGGAGTTGGCCATACTACGTCTACATAGTAATGGTATGTAACTGTTTATCTGCTCATCACCCACTGAAATGTTTCCCTTATTTTCTGACATTTCTCTGGAGAGAAACTAAGAGACTGTGTTGGGCTCTCATGGTCAGCCTCTACCTGTCTGACATCTGTAAAGAACCAACAGGTGTTTAGGATTCCTAACTCCCAGATAGAAGTCCGCCATGGTGAGTCGTTTTAAAATTAATCTGTGTGTGACTATTCAAATTTCATATGACAACCAGAATCTTAATTAATTTACACTACAAACTTTAATTCAGCATTACCAAATTAGACTTTTTACTATCAGCGAGACTGCCTTTTTGAACATAGTTATATCCTGTGTCTTTTATTCAACTTCTTGTCGGTAATTTAGATCAGAATTTTTCATTGTGTTATTCAATATCAGTCAGTGTTTTGTCAATAAGTTAGTTGAGTTAAAATATTTCAAAATTTCTTAATGTATAATCAGTAAACAGCATTTAGCTCAGAAATTGGTCGAGTTCTCTTGAGCAATTTCTTTTAAACAGTAAAAACTAACCTGATGAGGTAAATATCTAGAAATCACTTAAAACTTTTTGACATCTAGTAGTTTTTGACAGAGAAACAATAATATCAAGAGATAGTGTTTATTTTTCGTATTTTTAATAAGTAAACTTTATTTTTCATTTTCAAAGCAAATAATATTTGATTTCTGTTATGTAAACAAACAGAATTTGCCTTATTTCTTGTGACAATATCAGTCATTCTTGTCATGTGTAATATTTAATTTCCTTGTGGTGATATTGAACGTTTGTTTTCTTATTCTGTGAAGTGTATTGCTAATTTTAAATCACCAGAATTATATATTTGATTTATTTGTTGAATAACCTTTATCAATAAATTTAAGTATTTATATTTTCTTAACATCTGTTTGATTGAACAATAATCCCTTACTGAAACTTCAAGGTCTACTCGGCAGCGCAGACTAGACTTATTTGTATCTAATATCTAGATTTCTTTAAAACAAGTTAATACCCGTAACACGGCCCTGACTTGGAGATCTCATAAATCTACGACTTCAGGCAGAGCCACTTGAGAGCGTAAGTATTTATATTTTCTTAAACATCAAATCAACCAAGTAAATACTCGCGGTCTTTCATAAGTCCTACCTTTTTATATCTTGAACGGTTGCCTTATCCTTCTGTCATGAGGGTTGATTTTTTTTTCTTAGAACCGTTACACTTTAAAATTTTCTAGTGCGGTTACAACTTAAAACGTTTATTGGGCTAGGAACATCCGAACTTATCTATAGACATTTTTATTCTAAGCAATAGACATACATGTATGATATATATGTAGGTATACTAGGCGATAACACCCGCTTCCTTCAGTTATTCAATGATTGACTGAATTTCGTTGTTATGAGCATTATTACCAGCAGCTTGGGAAGCCACCAAATGTCTAAGTCTATCAACAAACTCATTTATATGTCATCCCAATGCACATATTCTATTTGTTTCTTATTTTGGATCATATGACTGTTACTGATTTTTCTGTCACTCGCATTCCGAACCTCAATTTCAATCATCTGTTTTTTTTTAAATTAAGGTGTGTGTGTCGTAACCAAAACCATCGGGAGTTGAGGATGTTTGCACTCGTGGATTTATCATTGGTTTTATTATAGTCAGATACTTTTCCGAGGAACAGCCTTTGGTTCGTGCATGTTTTGTTTTATAAAAACTAGTTGTTTCTAGAATATCTCTATAGTGTTGAAGATCGTTATAAGTATACCCCTTAGGCCTTTTCATAAATAATAATCCTAGTAGGCTTTGTGTTCGGGGATATCTATTTTCATCTACTTGAATTTCATCTTTAGTGAAGTCTATGTATTTGTTACCAAGACTCCATCTCCCAGTATCTTCATCGTAGAGAGCTCCATACGTTTGATCAACAGTGCCATCCTTCGATGGTTCAGTAAAATACTTCTCTACATAATATTGAACTTCTTCAGGACATTTATTCAAAAATTATTGACGTGCTGGTGAGGATGTGATAGCGTTCAGACCTTCTTCACTCTCGTGATGTGACGGGATATCCTCATATGAACTTTCCACAGCTGAACTTGTTTCCACATCTGGCTTGCTTTTTAAACACTTCATTGTCTTCAAGGAACTCGACTTGGGGTTTCTTTTCTGGTACCGCTTCTTCTTTGATTTGTTTAGCTGGTGGATGTAATTTAGGTGTTGATGTGTTTTTAGACATTTCAGTTAGTGGGTCAACAATTGGTTTATATAAACGTTGCAGACCATCATTCTCAGCTCTGCTGAGCTTAAGTATTAAATGTTGTTTTCGAATGTTTTCATCAAATTGTAAAATCTTTTTAATTATTTTTTTTCTCTTGTTTACCCATCACCTCCATCTTATCACAGTTGGTTGTTCCTGGCAACCAACTGCTTGGTTGGCTGGTTGTATACATATCTATACTAGATATAACTTGTTGGTCGTTTATCGTGTAGTATTTAGGATATGTATACTGTTCGATGGCTTAGATAATAGGGGCTTTAACAGTTATATTTATATTACTATATAGCCATCGAATCATTTTCTATATCTCCCTTTGTGTATATGGTTTTCTTTTAAAATCACCAGCAAAGCACACTTATTGTCTTTCCAACATTGACAACATATATTTTTAAATTGTTTAAAATCCATGTGTCGTTACGTGGTCGTCGTAGATGTGTTTTAAATTGATTTCGTCTTGTTTAAAGACAATCGAAACATTAGCGTTATCACGTACCAGATGTTTGGGTATTAGAGTATATGTTTGACAAAGATAGAATGAACCAATATTCTTATGTCTTCCTATACTAAAGTATTCTCTCATTTTATCCTCTTTGTCACAAGCTACATCATCAAATATAAACACAGAGTTGTCCAGGGCTTCTGCAGGATCTAATACTTCACTGTTTTCACTATGTGGATAATAACCATCACATTCTGCAGCATCCAACAACTTTTGTAACATCTTGTATTTCGGTTGGTAGAAAGACTTTGAATACACATACCCGTTATCAAACTTTAAACCGTTCGGTTCAAACAGTAAACTTAACATAACTTTTGTTTTGCCACACCCACTTGGGCCACATATGATACATCTAGCTGTGCTTAGTAAGAGAGGACCATGCCTTTGTTGTTGTTCTAAAGATGTATTAACAACATGATCTATATTTGAATAGGTAGAACAGAAGCGTGTTTGATGGTGTGCACCTGGACTTAAACTAAACTATATTTTTCTGCAAGTATAAATATATAGAGAGATGTAAGTGAGTTGTACAGTCTGTATCAATGTGGTTATCACAGGGTGAAGGTCTTGTTAACACAGCCATTAACAAATTATCTGTTGTGTTGGAGAACCGAGCCTGGGAGAGAGTCAAGTCGAAGGACTCAAGTCTTGGTGAAAAGTTAGCCGCTTGGGGCGTTACAAACACTATGAAAGTTGAATGAAAGCTTGGTATGGGTCTTGGTGTAATCAACTCAAAACCAAAGAAGAAAGTTCCCTTTAAAAACATAATAAGTTTGAGTGGAGAAGTTGTAAAAGACAGAAATCTTATAGCAACAGAGAATGCTGTGTTTGATATCGCTTATGCAATCGTTAGAAAAAATGGTGGGCGTAAGAATGTGTAGAAACCTCGAGTTATTCCAATACCTAAAAGTGGTGGTTTCCTTCCACTGTTGCCTCTAATCTTTGGTGGTCTGTTGGGACTAGCAGCCCTGGGTGGTGGCGCTGCTGGTATTGCTAAGGCAGTTAACGATGCTAAAGCAGGCAAACAAAAACTAGAGGAAGAAGAACATCAGAACAAAACAATGAAAGCTATCGCAATGGGCAAGAGAGGCAGTGGTTGAAGACTTAGTTTCAAGAGTAAGAGACTCGGCAAAGGTCTGTATCTAAAAAATCAGCGTAGCGGCTATGGGTTGTATTTGCAAAAGCCAAAAAAACGAATAAGATGTTTACCAGCAAAGCCCCTTACAAATGTAGATCTTGTCAAATTCGCTGGTAAAATGAAAACCCTCTATTTTAGAGGTGTATACATGCGGGATGCTCTACAATCGAACGGATCACGTAACTATGAGTCGCTCATCACGAATCTGCAAACAGACCAGGAGCCTGGCAGTCATTGGGTTTCAGTTAAGAAACGTGGTGACACAGCCGTCTATTTTGACTCGTATGGGAACTTGAAGTATCCTATCCAGTTGAAATGTTACCTTAAAGACTATTCTATATTGTATAATTATGATGTGCATCAGAAATATAACACTTATACTTGTGGCCATTTATGTTTAAAATTTATTAAATAAAAGACCTAAACAGTAGCCTCTGTGTTTTAGTCATGTGGCAAACCTTCGTGTTGAAAGATCCCAGTTCCCAGCTGCCAACAGCCCACAAGTCTATCACGCGGCTGTCTATTCACATCTGAGTTACGGTATCGTTATCTGGGGCCAATCTTCGGACTGCCATAGAATATTTGTGCTATAGAAACGAATCCTGAGATTAATATACAATCTACCTTATGGGCACTCTTGTCGTGACATCTTTAAGAAAAATAACATTAGTTAGTATCAGTTTATTCGTTTCATCTGTTAACTTACAATCATAAAAACAAGAGAAAATTTGTTATCAACTCGGATTTTCATGGGTACAACACTCTTGAAAAAGATACTTTTCACTTGAATAAATGTCACCATTCTTTTTTAAGAAGTCGCCATGTTATGCGGGTTGCTTTTTGTACAACCAGCTGCCTTGTTCTCTGAAGAATACAAATTGTACAAAAAAATTTAGAAAGCAACTGAAGGTTGCTTTAATTACTCATAGTTTTTATAGTTTGAGTGAATTTTGTGAAGCTTCACTGTGAACGTATGTTTTTTGTTGTGATGTGAAGCTCGTTACATTTTATATTTTTGGGCACGTATCTTTGATAAGTTGTGATACGTTTTTTATCTTTTTTATCTTGTAAGTTTTTTGACTTGGCCGATTTGCAATACTTGTAATTAAAGGACCAAATAAATATTATTAATATTATTATCAATGGCACGGAGCTGTTAACAGTTATCTGAAAAGATAATAAACTACTCACGCTGGTACCGACGTTTACTGACCAAATGTCGCTTCATGAAGTACACCGTTTTGAGAAAAAATAAAAGAATAAACTTACTCACCTGCCCCAACTTAGTAAAAGAATAAAATCGACATATGATAGGTGTAGATTTTTTGGATTGCTTAATTGGTAGATACAAAATTTTACTAAGAACTAAGAAAGGTACATGCGAATCTTTTCCCATTTGAGTGATCCAACAAGAATTGTAAATAGTTGGATTCTATACCGCAGAGTTCACAAGAAACGGAATGAGAGTTTTTACCCCTCTTTGATTTCAGAGTTGTAATTGCAGAATACTTGTGCAAAGTTGAACGTCAAACCCAAGAACTAAAACGGGGAAGACCTTCTGGAAATTACACTGAACAGCAAATAGAGGCCAAGAATAAGAGAGGACCAACTGCATTTATTCCACTGAAAGACATATAAGGACAAATGACGCGGGTCACTGGCTTGCATACACCAACGACAGGCTGAGCTGCAAGAAACCTAACTGCAAAAAAACTTTCTTATGTAAAGTGCACCAAATTTGGCGTGTAGTTATGCCTAAATAAACACTCAAACTTTTTAGTACATTCGACCAATAAATATATATTTAAGCTGTGGGTTAAAGCGAATTTATTATATATGTATATGTATATATATATATATATATATATATATATATATATATATATATATATATATATATATATATATATACACACAATATTGTGTATATAAGTGTTATTTAAGTTAATTTAGTTATGTGTGTATGTATGTATTATTGATAGGCTTATGTTAGTTTTAGGTATGTATTTATTTATTTAATCTTGTAGAATATTGTGTTTTGGTTATGTGATAATATACAAGAGTGTTGTTCTATTAGAAATAATGTATTTTACTGTACAATTTCTAAATTCAAATATTTTATATTGCCAATATTCACAAGTAAGTCAATAGAAATTATACGTAATATATCTTTGAGTGCAAAGCTCCTTTTTATCTACCTTATTACAAACAAAATTTACCTGTTGTCCCTTTTTTAACTGCCACAGCGATGAAACTCTATCGTCCTAAGGGCTTTTTCTCTAATTAGGATTCAAAATGCTTGACACAAATCTAATTGGTATACAAAACAATTATAGTATGCAAGTGTGTAGCTAAATGCATAAATCTGTAGATTACTAGCTAAGCACTCCCTCTGATGCCCAGAAGATTATCTAAGTTCACGCTTTCAACTTGATGCTGTTGCTCTGGGTTTGAAACCACAAGAGGTGTTTAAAACAAAAACAACAAACAATTTGTTTTTGCGAATCGTCCTGGTTTTGAATTATCAACCAATCAAAATTGTTTATTTACAATTCACTTCCTTTCGTAAAGTATTGTTTACTTGTTTTTAACAAAAATACCATCGGTTTAGCCAATAACATTGCTGGTTTCCAAATATAGTTCAAAGGAATCTTACTTCATGGGAAACATAATTTAAATTATTATGAACTTTGTTAGAAAACTGTTGCGGTAAGGTTAAAAAAAAATTATATTTGTATTTTCTTATCCATTACCATGTATATAATTCATTTTAAATGCCTTTTTGTCATTTAATCTTTAATTGTCTTATATCCTAGAGTTTCGCAAGTGTGTTGATTATCAATTACGTTTTACTTATAAGTAATTAAAATTACATTTTAAGTAATTTAAGTAAGTAATTGACTATTATATGCATCACTGAATGGCCTTTCTTTTATACATGATAATTGAAAATTTTTAGACTTAAATCGTATTTTGTATCTCGTGTATATTTGTTGTACATAGATACATGCAATAATATATATATATATATATATATATATATATATATATATATATATATATATATATATATATATATATATATATATATATATATATATATATATATATATATACTTATTCACAAACGGGAGATTTTTATTCCTCTAGAGCTCTAGAGCTGTGTATCATATTTGAAACAAACTCAAAAGCATTTGATTTTTTAAAGTATGTTTCTATTGCAAGACAATAAAAGTAATGTTTTCATAAAAATTAAATAAGTGGGCCATGTAAGATGAGTAACTTTTAAGTTATTGAAAACAACAAATGACAACACCTACCCAGAAAGACGACAACCAAACACCAAAATATTTCGCAGGATAGTGACCAATCTATTGAACAACGGTAGCTTTCACACAAAGAAACTACCAATGCCTAGAAATGAAGAAAGAAATAATGCCGTCTGGCAGGTTTTAAACGCAAACCCTCCGCAATTTGTTCGGTTTTATGGTGAACAAATTTATGCTCCAAAAAGTGCAGTACACCGTGTATTAAAACAAACTCATTACCAATACAAACCTACAATCATACAAGGCTTAAATGTTGACGATTACCCTAAGCGACCTCAATTCTGCAGATGGTATCAAGGGCAATGTCAGCGAGATGAAAATTTTCATTTGAGAATAATATGGACTGATGAATCCAGATTTACACATTGTGGTGTGTATAATCGCCATAATAGGCATTATTAGGCAAATGAAAATCCCCATCTAAAGGAAGAAAGACTATTGCAAGACAGATTTGATATTAATGTTTGGTGCGGCTTATTAGGTAAAAAAACTGTTATTTTTATTTGTATATTAGAGGGTTAATTTAAACAATGTCAGGTAACTTCATTGTTGGTCCATTCTTTTTTGGAGATAATTTAACTGGGGAAAGGTATATTAAACTATTGAGAAATGATATCTTACCAACAATTAGAAGAGTTCATGATAATTTAGGCGATATTTGATACCAACAAGACGGTTGTCCAGCTCACAGTGCTAGGATCGTCAAAGAATGTTTGTACTAAAATTTTAACAATCGTGTCATTTGTAACAATGGGCCGGTTCATTGGTGTGCTCGAAGTCCTGATATAACACCAATGGATTTATATTTTTGGGGTACTCTGAAGAATGATGTGTATAAATTCGATCCACCAAAAATATCAATGAATTACGAATCTATAAATCAAGGAAGCTATAAATGATATTAACCAAAACACCCTCACCAGAGTTTGCAGGCATGTTTCAAACAGTTGTATAAAGTGCATTGAACAAAACGGTGGCCATTTTGAACCATTTTCTATTTGTATTTTAAAGTTTCTACTTTATTATCTGTTGAGTTCCGTTTCTAATTGTGTGGTTTTGTGGAGTTTAAGTTTCTATTTGTTATTGCTGGGTTTCGTTATTAAACTGTTTCTCATAATATTACTTAGCATTATTATTTAATTAAGTATTGTAAATTAAATCACATTTTTTTTATCGTAAATCATTACGGAAATTTATGTTAAAAGTAGAAGTCTATTGTTAGACTCCATGGCCTACTGCTTTTTCAACACTTTTTTTTGTCATTTGTTTTCTGGTTTTGGATTTCATAGACTACTATCCTTAAAACGGTTTTTCTCAAAATTGTCAGTGAAATTACAAGATTTCTCAAGCATGTTTTACATTATTGGAAAGCTCTTTTCACAGGCTATCACATGAGCAAAAAATCCAATATGGCTGCCATAATAAAAACAAATGTTGATATATGTAGTTGAAAAACAAATGACAATCTAAAGTTGAGAATAGCACGAAAAGATTACTCTGTAAAAAGTGTCCTCATAATGTGCAAGTCTTAGACATGTCAGATCAACGCCTACTTAGATATTGAAGAGAAAAGAAATCGACACATTTTGGTTTTTTCAAAATAACTCGAAAACGAAATGAGGCAGACTTGTACATATGTTATTCGACACAATTTGAATAGTTTTGCTTGCAACATCAATGTTTTGGAGTTGAAATTTTTTATTTTGAACCGAGTATACTTAATTTTATGACAAGAAGATTAATTACTACCCGAGTTTACCCGATGTTTTTTTATAACGTAAATCAAAAGCTTTTATGACTCAAATTAAGTGTAGCGTAATACCCCCATAGTTTATTAATGTTTTAATCGCCACCCCTCTCATCACACAATCTACTACATAATTACGTAACGAACCAGCCAAAAATCAATTTCTGGCAAATGATTAATTAATCAAGTAATCTATAAATTCTAAGAGTCGTTTTTTGAACGCCGATTAATGTTTCCTTTTAAGTATATACAAACTGTTTAAATATTTGACATGCTTCTACTGGTCGATGTCAGATAAAGCAAAATCCCTGATTGTATCTTTTATAGGGGGACGTAAACATTAGTTAATGCCCTTCATCTAATGAATGAAGTTAATGAAAAGAAAGGATGTCGAAAAGGAAGGCCGGGATAGGGACGGAAAGTCTCATTCATTGCTAATGAATGCTCTGATTGGTCGATAGCGATAAGTCCTGTAACTTGAGAGAGTCTGCAATACGACAATCTATCTACTATACAACCTGATATTAGGTACGTACCGAATTAGGGTACCCAAGAGGCAAGTTTTGTGTTTAATTGGTTCCGATTTCAAAACATTATGCAATTGTGACAAGAAAATCGTAATCTTTGAAAAATAAATCAATAGGAAGAAATGAAATTTAGGAAATAAAACAAAGGTGGATTTGTTCTTAAAGTATGATATACTGCGATCGCATAAGTCGTAACAATTACCTGGCAATGAAGTATGGAAATCTAATGGATTTCACTTGATCATCGTTGTGTTCAGGAAATTGAGTTAGCTATAGACATCTTTTCCACAGGAGAATAAAAGGAGATACGAGGTAACTGTTTTTGTATGATAAACACAATTTATTCTAATTAGGTGATTATAAATAATTTTTGTACCAAATTTTGCTAAAAAAAAACTGTTTAGCAAAAGTTTGCACGAAGACGTGTTTAGTTGAAAATTCGCAAAAACGTGTTTCGTGAAAATGTACAAAAAAATTCTATGAAAAATTGTTAAACTATTTACTTTAAGAGTGTCTATTAAAATTCGCTAAAAAAAAGTAGCTACGATATACAGCGTGTCCTGAAATTGTGAGCAAAAAATTTAGGGGGTTATTCTACTCAAAGAATCAATGCCCCTAGTTCCTATAATATTTTTTCGAAAACACGAAAATAACGGAGTTATAGGGTGTCAAAAAAAAATTATTTTCAAATTTATGTCGATAACTTTTTTTGTGGTGAATCGATTCTTTTCAAATTTGGTGCACACGTATATAATATTACTCTGTATTTATGTTGCAAATTTGACATGGCCCTATCTAAATTTAAAGGCCGAAGCTGCCCTTGACCAACAGATAAGGACTCATAACTTTTTTGCTTGAATCTTTGTCTCAAATCTAACAATACACGATTAAAGGGAATCATAAAATCTTAAAAAAAGGTCATCTTGTTGCATCACGATAAAACTAACCGTTTTCGAGAAAAACGTTCTTAAAAATTTACTGGTATGAAATCGCCTAATCTCATTTTCAATATTAACGGAGCGTGCTTTGAAAACATTCTCTGTCAACAAGATCATGTGGCGTTAGTTTTGACAGATAATAGTTTGTTGTGATTTTACTTATGGAATAGTTGAGATTAATTATAAAATACGATGAATAATAATAATTATTCCTACGTTGAACTACGTGACATGCATTATTATTATGGTATAGCTGGCGGCAATGCCCTTGCTGCAAGACGTTTGTATGCTGAAGCATTTCCAAATAGAAGGGTACCACAATCCCGAATGTTCAGTAATATCCATCGAAGACTGGGAGAATTCGGATCATTTAGAAGTACATTTCAAGATGTTGGCCGTCAGCGAAGTACTCGAACTCCTGGAGCAGAAGTCCGTGTATTAAATGCAATCGAGAATAATCCCAACTTAAGTGTACGATTGGTCTCTACTCAGGGGAGTATCCCGAAAAGTTCTGTGCATGAAATTCTCAAGGAGCAGCTTTTTGATCCTTACCATTACCAGAAAGTTCAAGCTTTATCTCCTGAAGACCCGGAAGCTCGCATGAATTTGTGCAATATAACTCGAAATCTACATAACAACGATCACAATTTTATATCATCGTTTCTCTTCACAGATGAAGCTGGATTTGGACATGACGGTTTGATCAACCTTCATAATGAGCATTATTAGCCTAATGAGAATCCTCACTTGGCGATAGAACGCGGTTTCCAGAATAAGTTTTCTGTTAATGTGTGGGCGGGAATTTTAGGAGACCTCTTAATTGGGCCACATTTCTTCCCTCAAAGACTCAACGGTGAGATATACTTAAATTTTTTAAGAAACCAGTTATCCATTCTATTGGATGATGTACCCCTCCAATCAAGAAATACAATGTGGCTGCTGCAGGACGGCGCGCCACCACATTTTAGTACAGCGGTGAGGGAATTTCTTAATGAAACATTACCTGAGAGATGGATAGGACGCGGTGGGTTCGTGCAGTGGGCTCCTAGATCGGCTGATTTGAACCCAATGGATTTTTTCTTCTGGGGTTACCTAAAATCTCTTGTATACAGGAGTCCAATTCAAAACGTTGAAGATCTCAGGCAAAGAATTATTGATAACTGTGAGGTAATCAGGCAAAAAGACGGAATATTCGCTAGAGTTCGTCGGAATTTCTGAGAAGAATTGATTTATGTGTTGAGATGGAAGGACATCATTTTGAAACTTTGTTATAATATTTATTTGTTATGATTTTTAATAAATTATTGTTATAATGTTTAAATGTTGCAAGTTCTAGTAAGTAATAAAAAAATGAGGTCCTGTAAAATGGTTATTGCTGATAACTTTATAGTAGTAACAAAGTAAAAACATGTGACATAATTTTTTTTCCAAGGCAATTACCGCGATTGTTATCAAAGCACACACTATTAACATTGACATTTGGATGAAGTGCTTTCGTATTCAATCTATACCAGCAAAAAATTTTAAGAACGTTTTTCTCGAAAACAGTTAGTTTTATCGTGATGCAACAAGATGACCTTTTTTTAATATTTTATAACACCCTTCAATCGTGTATTGTTAGATTTGAGATAAAGATTTAAGCAAAAAAGTTATGAGTCCTTATCTGTTGGCCAAGGACAGCTTTGGCCTTTAAATTTAGATAGATCCATGTCAAATTTGCAACATAAATACAGAGTGGTATTATATACGTGTGCACCAAATTTAAAATAAATCGATTCACGACAAACAAAGTTAACGACAAAAATTTGAAAAAAAAATCTTTTTTGACACCCTATAACTCCGTTATTTTCGAATTTTCGAAAAACTGTTATAGGAACTAGGGGCATTAATTCTCTGAGTAGAATAACCCCCTGAATTTTTTACTCACAATTTCCGGACACCCTGTATATTTGTATTTTGCAAGTTGTCCAAATACTTAAGTTATCCAGTCTGTCAATTTAATGTTTCATATAACATTTGGCAACACTATTTGTCAATACAATATATAAGAAGTTTATGAGAATGCGTTCCCAAATAACACTTGTTGCGTCCGAACTTTGACTGCTGATTATATATGGTTTTTCCGGTTATCAATTAATTGACTGAAGTGCGAGATTTTTAAATTTATTTTGTTAAATTAAAAAAACATCCAAATTACAGTTTTGACGTTCAAATCGCCAATTTGAGATGTGACCCCTATCGGGTCTAGGGTTGAACACATTGAGACCTTACAGACGATGCCCTGTAAGATTTCGGGAGTAGGCTGATTGTGGCCGTAATCGAGATACAACAACCCAGTCAAACCTTATCCATCGCTAAAGAGTGGGCAGATTGAGACCGCAGAGTTCTTTTCATTCCATATTTCCTTTACCTCTTGGTTCCAAAACGGGAGCCGAAGACGAGTTTTAATAAATTCTAGACCCCCAAAAATGAAGTATCTCTCATTCGGATTCAAAAATTAGCAATGCTACATTAAATCACATGAAAAGTTGCTGTGGAGAAGTGTCATCGGTATTGGTGTAGGTCCACCATTAAGCCAGAAAAAAATAATATGAAAAATCTAAAAATCTAAAAATCCAAATTCTTCAAAATATCAAAAAACTAAATAAATTTCTAACCGCCAATTTGTTGCGCTTGTGAGTGCGCAACCAGTTAACCAAGTATGTATCTGCTACCGTTTTGGAGATCTTCATAGTGGCCTTCCTTATCTTGGACACTATATATATATATATATATATATATATATATATATATATATATATATATATATATATATATATATATATATATATATATATATATATATATATATATGTATATATATATATACATATATATATATATATATATATATATATATATATATATATATATATATATATATATATATATATATATATATATATATATATATATATATATATATATATATATATATATATATATATATATATATATATATATTTAACGGATCCGAAAAGTGGATGCTGGGACTATAGTTTCCGGGCGCAGTAAGTGCGTTGTAGTAGGGAATTTTCAAAAGAATTGTACACTATTCGTGCCGCATATTACTAAAATTTACATTAATACAAATCTAATACGTGGTAATTTAAAGATTTTTTTCGAAAGAAAAATGCCCAAAACTCAATTTTCCATTAAGGTAGAAAATTAGCATTTTATATGTTTAGCTATTCGAGGTCTCTTTAAAAGAAACTTGTGTCAGAAATTTCAAAAAATTTACAAATGATTTCTAGAAAAACTTGATTTATATTTAGATAATGAAAGTATGTGCCAAATTAAAAGCATGTCAGTATTTTTCTTTGTTTAATCGCCTGGATGATTTCGTTTTAGTGAACATAATCGAACCGGTTTTTTCAACAACTAGAAAAGTTTTTTAGAAACAAATTCTCTATTGGTGAATTTTTTTAATAAAAATTCAATAAAATCAACAATAAAAAATGGCCGCTGAAAATTATAATTTTAGGCTAAAAGACGAAAAAGTTATCCAGGCGTTTTAAACAAAAAGAAGTTCTTGTTCCAAACGTGGGAAACCTGGACCCTATTGTTTCTACCAAATATTAAAGTGAAACAAAAAAATGTTACATTCACATGCGGGAATAGAACCCGGGCCACCCGCACGTCAAGTGGACATTGAATCAGAGACGCGTTCACAAATAGTTTGTTTACTTGATACTTACTTGCTGCCACAGAAAATTATATATTATATCCTAAAAGTGAATGTAACATTTATTTACAGAATTAATTCAAGTGTGATTTAAACCTTAATTGGGGCCGTTCATCAAACTACAAATATAGTGTATTTTAAAAATTGATTGAATCTCCCCTTTTAAAAAACAATCACTTTTTTGTTTCATATCATCGATCATTATAACGTTGTACTTGTTGACAAACGATGTAAAACGTTTTTTTTTTTTTTGGATTTTTGTGGCCGAGATTTCTCGATCGATAGTTTGGGTAGAATGTTTTATGTGTGTTATTTGTGTTGTTTTATTTTATTTTTTGTGTGTTGATTTATGCATGTAAAATGTACCAATCTATGCATGGCACCTAACTAGTTTGTTTTCGTCAGATATTCGACTTAGGTCTTTTCAACATATCCTCCAGATTTTATTTTTAATTTTAAAAGAATTCCAAATATTGCGAACTGAATTACTCAAAATTTACAACAGAGGTTTATATACACAATTTCTAGCTACATGTAAAGTCTTATTCCAGTTACTTCAATACATTCAAAAATATAGCCTATTCAAAAATGTTTTTGTATATTTTTGGGTGAAAAAATTTCCGTTATAGCTAATTTAAGAGCTTGTCCGCGGTCTTAATAAAATGAAGATACGTACCAAGTTTTGTTTAAATCAGCTAGGTATTCTTTGCGTTATTGCTCGTGGATATATATATATATATATATATATATATATATATATATATATATATATATATATATATATATATATATATATATATATATATATATATATATATAGTGTGAGTTTCATGGGTCCTAATTCGCGCTCATTTGATTAAGATTTCCGAAAATCTCACCATCGTTACCTAATGAAAATTCGGTAAATGCAAGATAAGCAAACATATTTACTTTATAAGCTCAATTATAGTAAATAGAAAGAAACGATGAATAGGGGTAACATAATCTTTGTGTTTAGATACGTTAAATAGATGCATGTACATGTTAGTGGTAATTTAAGGCAGATGAATACTAAATCTATATGTCGTGTACAATTAGACTTCACTTGTTCATACATGAACAATAAATCATTAATACATTATTTATTTCTTAATCTCGGTTTGCAATAGAGCATTTATTATTTGTGTCAGAATGCGAAGAATTTCCTGAGTCCAGCTGTTGTATGTGACCTACTCAATAACCCGATAACCTGTGGGTATGAAGTGCAATGCCACGATGGTTTGGTGAAACAAGCTCAATTTGGAACCGGCCTTTAATTCAAGTAAACATAGAAATCCCTATGTCAGCACATTCCTCCACTGTGTTTTCCAACGCCAATCTCCAAACGGCGTAAATCGGCGAGAATAAAACTGTGGCATAAATTAAATAAAGAAACATTTATAATAACATGTAAATTTACCAATTGTTTCAGAACTAAGTATTTATCATTTTTAACATCACTTGTATATATATATATATATATATATATATATATATATATATATATATATATATATATATATATATATATATATATATATATATATATATATATATATATTTCATTATATTCTTGATAAAATAACATTTTGTGTAGAAACCACTTAGTAGTGTTATTCTTGCAACTGGTCATATATCCAAATCTCCCTACAACAAAGTCTCCAACTACTTTATAATCTTTATCCCTATTCTGTACATAGTCCTTCGAGTCAGATTTGCACCAGCGACCTATAAATTAAGGCTCAAACATCTCAGAAGGTAAGGATTCCTTCTTTCTTCTGTCATCATATGACCCAGAAGAGGGACAGGAGCAACAAATACGGGGACAAAATTCCGATGTAGAAGATTTTTAAACATAATTAATATAGCAGAAAATGAGATGCAACAAACAACTTTAGAAACCATAAATCAATTATACTTGACAGAGATAATAAGGCAATAGGAAACAATGAACAAAAACTATAAAAATATTAGACACAGAGAAGAACTCTCGAAGAAATACTGTCGTATTATCGAACAAATAGTTTGAAAAATAGACCTAATAATAGCTTCCATGCTTTACGGAAGAGCATAAGGGAGACTTCAGACGAACATTTCGAATTGATGGATCTAGTAAATGAGTTTGGTGAATTAACTGAATTGCCGGCTTTGCCATATGTCTGACACAAATTTTGAATTGTCGGCTCTGGTAGATGAGTCAGACAACATTTTTGAATTGTCGGTTCTGACAAACGAATCAGGTATTGAAGGCAAAGCAGTAAAATAAGTCTCAATAGAAAACTTTTTCAAGAAACCACCAAAACTGAAAATTATATAGTAAATGACGGCACCGTAGAGGCCCCAACTCAGAAATTGCCTCAAAACATAGAAGTTTCAACCTACCCCATATCAAGCAAAGAAACTACAGCAAACACAGAAGAACCGAAGCTTCGATTAAATGATATCCTGGCCATTGCTTACAGTGCTAAAATATATTTTTCAATCAACAATAAACAGATTGCAGACAACGTTACCATAAAATATCCAGAAATAAAGTAATGAAACAACTTGACGTATATTGGTTCCAAATAAAACAATTATCATGGGATAAGCCTGCGCCGCTTGAAATCGAAAAAAACTGCAAGATATTCTACGATCAACTCAAATAAGCAGGGAAGATCATTATTCCAAGACGGATAAAAGCACCAAGAAACTTAAAAGTAAAACTAAATACATTTTCTGATGGAACTATGTTAAAAGTTTGTGGCCAGCAAATTTCAAAATGGCTGGTCCGCCCGTCCTTGCTGATTTCGCGAAGTTGGTGGTTAGTAAACTTAACTACGTGAAAGATATCAAAGCTAACCACCTTTACATTGCTGTTTGGGATAATACCAATCAAGCCAATAAGACGAAGCAAAAGAAGAGGGAGAATAATAATAAGAAGACGAAGAATCAAGCATTAGGGATTATCTATTTAAGTAAGATTAATAAGTAATGTATTTTAATTTGGAGAGCATTAAAAGTAAAAGTAAATTATTTTAAGTCATAATTAACAATTTTACTAACTATTTTAATAGAGGTAATTAATAATTTTATATGGGTAACTAATAACCAGCATGGTCATCAAGAGGCCGAGGCATCAAGCAGCCACCAAACAAGTTCGTGGGAGATGCCCAGATGTTCAAGCATGAACAAAAAGAATTTCATCTCTTATTCATTATCAGTTTAATTTTATCTAACTCCTTTTATATAAGTCATTTATATAAAGTATTTAAATAATCAACAGGTTTATACTTAGCTTGAAACTAATTTAAATGGTCATCAAGAGACCAAAGCCTCAGCTTCCACCAAACAAGTTCGTGGAAGATGCCAAGATGTTCAGACATGAACAATAATTCATTAATACAGTACTTATTTCTCAATCTCGGTTTGCAATCGAACATTTATTATTTGTTTTAGATTGAGAAGAATTTCTTGAGTTCAGCTGTTGTATGGGACCTACTCAAACACCTGTGGGTATGAAGTGCAATGCCACGATGCTTTGCTGTAACAAGCTCAATTTGCAACAGACCTTTAATTCAAGTAAACATAGAAATCCCTATGTAAGCACATTCCTCCACTGTGTTTTCCAACGCCAATCTGCAAACGGCGTTAATCAGCGAATATAAAACTGTGGCCTAAATTAAATAAAGAAACATCAAAAATAACATAAAATGTACCAATTGGTTTAGAACTAAGTATTTAAATTTTTTAACAGCATATGTGTATATGGTTCATTATGTCCTTTATAAAATCACCTTCTGTTGAGAAACCACTAGTAGTGTTATTCTCGCAACTGGTCATATATTCAAGTCTCCCTCCCACCAAGTCTACATTTACGTTATAACCTTTATCCCTATACTGTACAACACTAAACGTCGCTACGGAACGAGTCAAACTAATATATGAATAAAAATCTGTGGTTGACACATTAGAAACGAGTGATTGAAATAAAAATGTTCTAAATAACTCTTTGGCTATAGGTAGTGCAAAACCCTATATACCTGCAGGTGTATTCACTTTTCTTATTTGTTTTGAGAAATAATTCAAGATTTACACCGTTGAACATGCACATAAAATATCTTTTAGACTATTGAAAAACATAAAGGCTCCACTATTTATTATAAACAAGTTAAGAACTTTGCTGGAAAAACTGCTAGTCTGACATCATCGCAGATCTAAAAATCAAGTTTGTTATATTTTGCAATTCCACCTCATAAATCTTGGCGAAAATCTAAGTAACGGGTGCCAAAATAATGAACTTATTCCAACTTTACTGACGGATTGTATACTTGATTTATATATACGTATATAAAAAAGTCGGGACGCAGCAAGTGCGTAATAGTCTGAGCTGGGCAGGACTCAAGTACAAGTACTCAAATGCTGTACTTTGAGTACAATTTGGGTACATCGTATCCTGTACATTTTCAATAAAGTAAACGGTAATCGTACGCGTCACATATCGGATAGAAGTATCCAGTACCTGCGTCTCTTATGCTAGTACATTTTTCTGGATACTTTCATACTCAACAAACAAGCGCAAGCGCAAGTGCGCAATGCCAGCCTGTTGTCGGTGTCGGTCCAGGTTAAGTTTGTGTCTGTTTGTAAGAGAAGCCACAGCGAGTTACTGTACTGTGTACCAACACTCTAAAGCTTCACATTATACGATTCATCGTACTACAGGTTGTAGAATACCAAGTTGATATGACTGTTGGAACGACAGATCGGATTCACTTTTGTCCACAGAGTAAAACTACTGCTTAGGTGTTTGTCGTACAACAAATCTTTTGCACTTATATTTTATTGTCGTGTTCACGATGGCATCGAGTTTTTAAAAAATCACAGTAGCTGTAACTGTGGTGGTTCTGTTATCAGACGAAGAACCACCAAAAAAAGAAGCAAATGGTGCAAAAATTGGTAAAAACAACGGCAACTTTACTCTCATAAAAACTTATTACGTGAAGTAAGTACCAACGAACTAACAGATTTCATGAATTACTTATGCATGGACGAAGATTATTTTAATACACTGTTAGAATTTGTACGCCCTAAAATTACAAAACAAAATACAAAGTTTAGAGACGTGATTAGCGCTGAAGAAATGTTTATTGTTACACTAAGATATTTACCAGCTGAAAATTCTTTTGAAAACTTTAAATTTCGTACGGCTATATCACCTCAATCGATTGGTCAAATAGTTCCTGAAACATGCTGGGGATTCAGGAAACTTTGAAAAAGTGATATTTAAAGGTCAGCAGAAACGAACTTTGTTAATACATAATATATTGTGTAACTGAAATAAATTTATTTTACTTTAATATACTTCGTATATATATATATATATATATATATATATATATATATATATATATATATATATATATATATATATATATATATATATATATATATATATATATATATATATATAAATATATATATATGCAATTTACTCGTGTGGTACATAGGCATATTGTGTTATGTTTGAATTTGAATCTTGGCGGCTATGAGATGGAATATGTTCTACCACAGTTTGTGGTTGACAACCAGTTTGTCCTTGTGGTGTTGTTAACACTGATGGCGTTTGCAAGTATTCATAGTTTGGTAAAGAGTATGTAATTAGGACTTCTAATAATGAGGATGAACAACTGTTCACACCTTTGCAGTTTACAAATGCATCCCCTGTCAGATTTAGCATAGACCATAACATCAGATATTAATTTTTCCGCTATAAATCTCTGTTGGTCCTGAAGTACCTTCAATTGATAACCTATTCGTCTTCCAGCAATACAATATTCATCTTCAACATTATTTTTTAAAGCATTATGAGCTAAATTCAGTAATTCTCTTTTTTGCTCCGCACATTTTTTTGTGCAGCTGATGTCTCTGATTTAGCATTTTTGAGGTAAAAAAGTAGACGGGGATGAAGACATACTGGTTTGTGGATTTTGTGGTTCGTCGTTTTCAAAAATCTCTGGTTTGCTTTCATCAGGAGATAAAGGTGTTGGCGCTGCATCTCTTAATTCCTATAATTCGGTTTTATCTATGGTATCTACCTGAAATAGTAAAATACATATATAGATATAAATATAGATATACATATTATCTCATCCCTAGATTTGCTAATATAGTATTATCTTTCCTAGGTTCCGTCAAGTACACAACAATGGCAGAAAGTTGCAGATGATTTTAAGACTATATGGGACTTTGAAAACTGTTTGGTAGCCATGGATGAAAAGCATTTTCTCATTAAGGAACCACCAAGTACTGAATCATAATATTATAACTATTAAGGCACGTTTGCGTCTTCTTATTTGGAATAGTTAATGCAAATTATGAATTTTTGTATGTCCATATTGGTACTAATGGACGCGTGTCAGATGGGGGAATATGGAGCAAACCAGGAAATTATCCGCGTCTAAAAGCAAAAAAAAAAATATGCCGGACCCAAGAAAACATAATGCTACAGATGATATTTTTCCTTGCGTGTTTATTGGCGGCGAGGCGTTTCCATTAATGGAGAATTTAATGAAACCATACTCGCAAAGAGGAATACTCGCGATGAAAAAATTTTCAACTGTCGACTTTGTAAAGCTCGCCGCGTAGTTGAAAATGTTTTTAGCACTTTAGCCACACGATTTAGAGTATTCTTGCAACCTATCGCTGTTGCTGTAGAAAGAGTTGATGCCATAGTTCTTGCATATTGTGCACTTCATAATTTCTTACGAAGAAAATCGAAAAAACAATACGTTACGGTAACATGTGTTTATCAAGAGGATACTAAGAATGGTACTGTTATACCAGGTGAATGGAGACAAATTAGTAATTTGCTAGAGCTGGAAAGAATCAGATCCACAAGTGCAAGTAATAGTGCGAAGACAGTAAGAGACTCCAAGAAGAAATTTTTGAACACCGTCGGAATTTTCATTTCAATAAATGAGAGCATTATGTAATAGTTAAAAATCTACATATGTCTTTTACACATTACATTTAAAATAAAGAATACAATTTACCCACTTTTTTATCTCCGATATCCTCTTCCCGTTCATCAGTATATTGACCTTTTCTTTCACTTTCCGACTGTGCCGTGAATGAAAGCAAATGGTAATACCAAAGGGAAGGCTCATATGTATCTCCCCCTGCTCCACTACGTTTCAACTGTTGTACCTTAAATAATATCAGAATTAATAATCTTCACTTTAAACTACCACTGCAGTAACAACAATATTACATTCATCATACTTACTTTTTTCAATTCTTGTCTGAACGCAGTTTGTATCTTAATAATTTTGTTTTTCAAAACTTCCAGAGTAGCATCTGCTTTTGTTTTCTTTAATTTTTTCAATAGAATCTCATAGCTTGCATCTCTTTTATTCTTATTTAGGTATTCATTACTTTTTATATCCCACAAACATGTGTGATAACGATACATTTCTATAAATTAGAGCCTCGGTGGTTCAGTGGTAAGAAGGTGTGCCTCTGAACCGAAGGGTACGGGGTTCGATCCCAGATTACTCTATTCACTTTTTCAGTAAATACTATACAATTAACTTGAACCGAGGCTGTGGCATTGTATTTAAGCAAGTTGAAAGGCTGCACGTTCCTCCCTTCGGAGGGGGCGTAAAGCCGTCGGTCCTGTGTCCATGCGATGTTGGGCACGTTAAAGATCCCTACCCTCCTTACAGGGAGGCAGGGGTTCGGCAAAATTTCCAGGATAGAGATGTGAAACTGCTACCTGGTGTCAGTGATTGGCCATAGTGGTGAAAATAGGCCAACGTTAAAGAAATAAAAACACACACTATTTCTATAAATTCGGACCAAAACTTTTCATTAGTATCCATCTTATTTATAATTATAAAACTGTTTATAATTATTCATACGGAAAATGTGAACGATATGATTTCAAACAGGTCGCGGGACAAAAGAGCGGGAATAACAAGATGTTCTATGTCTGGTGATCTGGACAGTAAAAGGGTGCATTCGCTCTGTTCCCCTGGTAGATCTGTTGGGGGCAGCAGGTGAAGGAACTATGGAAGAAAGCTCCTCTGAGCAGTGCCTGTGCAGATATATATAAAAGAGAGAGAGGTCACCAACGGCAAGTCGGTTGGCAAGGCATGGCAGCCTTTGGGAGAAGGTATGGTTACCGATGAGACGTATAGCCCTCTCCTGAATGGAGTCCAGGATAGCGAGTGTAGAAGCGGCAGCGGCACCCCAAATGTGGGAGCAGTATTCGAGGTTTGGCCTTATTTGTGAACTATATAAGGTATAGAGATTGGCTGGTAAAAAGTATTTGCGAACCCGGAAGAGGAAACCTAATTTCCTAGCAGCCGCTTCTGCAATTGATGTGACATGTTGGTGCCAATTGGGATTTCGATCAACAGAAATGCCAACAAGTGAAAAGGACTCATTACTTTGAATAACCTGGTTGTTCATTCTGATGAGTCTAGGGCTGGTGTATCTCTTATGAGATAGAAAGCAAGACAGAGATTTGGTGGGGTTGAATTGTACAAGATTTCTACTTCCCCAGTCTAAAATTTTTTGGAGATCCACGGAGACAGAACCCTCCATGAGTCTGCGATCCTCATCTAATTGGGCTAAAGACACAAGCTTAGAATATATTATATTTGAGTGGAGGGTGCTGTCACCCTCGTAACTGTAAACCGGGTTGGATGTGCTAGAGAGGAGGTCATTCGT
The DNA here is from genome assembly GCA_964006375.1 of Tillus elongatus. Lineage (NCBI taxonomy): Eukaryota > Metazoa > Arthropoda > Insecta > Coleoptera > Cleridae > Tillus > Tillus elongatus. Next base: position 86,057,338 of record OZ023264.1, read on the forward strand.
GTGGAGAAAAAACAAAGTAGGGGCTAAAGCTGAACCTTGAGGAACTCCTGCATTAATTGGATACAGTTTAGAGGAATGGCCAGCCACGACTACAGAAATGCTCCGGTTGAAGAGGAAATTTGCTGTCCAGGTACAGAGTTTTGGTGGTAGGCCATAGGCCGGAAGTTTTTTAACAGCGCTGCGTGCCAGACCTGGTCGAATGCTTTGGATATGTCTAGAGCGACAATCTGGGATTCACCGTGTAGTTCCATAGACTTGTTCCAAGAATCGGTGACAAAGGAAAGGAGGTCTGCAGTTGATCTGCTCTGACGGAATCCATACTGCCTGTCGTGGATTAGACTGTGTTTTTCAAGAAATTTTAGTAATTCGGTGTGTATATACTTTTCCATCACTTTAGAGACGACTGAAAGGAGAGAAATAGGCCTGTAGTTGCTAGGAAGCACTTTGGATCCTTTCTTGAGGACGGGTTGTACTCGAACAGTTTTCCAGTTACTAGGAAATATGCCTCTTTTGTAAGATGCCTGAACAGACGTGTCAGGACAGGATCAAGTTCTGGTGCGCATTGTTTTAGAACAATTGCTGGGATCTCGTCAAGGCCAGAGGCTTTCCTGGTATTAAGAGAAGAGAGCATCTTTCGTACCTTTTTAGTTTTGAAAATTATATCCGTCATTTTATGCGCGACATTAGGGACTGTTGGAGGTTGAATATTTGGAGGTGGGTTGAGAATTATTATGGCTATTTACTTTAAAGTCTGATGTCCTTGAAAAATAATTGGGAGAAGTTTAAGCTTCAAAATCTGAGTTCCAGTGGTGAACTTGTTTCGAAACCATGCATGCAGAGCTTGGCGAAGGAACTGGGAGGAGATAGAGGAGGTTCAAGCGTCACCACTCCTGATGACTTTTTCGATTTCAATGAACCAGAAAACAAAGCAACAAAGCACTGAAAACCTCAGCTTGAACTGTACAAATTTCTGGATAAGAAAAAGAGGGGATTGAGTTACTCCCATCATTAAAAAGTATTTTTGAGGTACAATACTTGCTTATATTCCCCTGCGCCAGTGGAGCGTTGGTTTCCGTTTGCCACAATTGTCAACAGTTCACCACGAAATGCTTTGACCGATGCCAACTTTGAATAATTGATCATTATGAAGGCGAACAGAGTTACGCAGTGATCATGTACTGATCAGTTTGGACATGTTTATTTTCTTTTTATGTTTGTTAATTCAATGTTGAATAATAGAATAATTTCTGACTAAGGGTATTGGTTATTCTACTCATTATAAACCAAAAACAATTTCAAGTTAATGTGATAGGGGAAGAAACATGTATTTGCAAATAGTAATCTTGAAATTCGAGTACTGTACTCGACAGGGTGTGAAATGAGTATAGTACTCGGTATTCTGTACTCGTTCTTCAGTCAAGGCATGTACCTGGCATTCGGTAATCGAGTACAGTTTATCAGTACCCTGCCCATCTCCGGTTATAATATCGAATTTTCAAAAGTTTTGTAATACATAACGCAACTTACTTCGTCCCCTAAGCATATCACTGCACTTTTTAAAACCTAATTATGTAAAATTTAGGTAACTAGTTTTCTAAACAATTAGCTCTACAGCATTTAAGTTTGTGATATCAATTCAACATGGAAAGTCATGCAATCGTGTGACATTTTGTGGGTTAGAAACACTGACAATGACTAAATAAGTTAATATATTCATTTTTTGTTTAGTATTTTTAACTTTATACTGAGAGCCTCGGTGGTTGAGTGGTGACGACCTATACCTCCGAACCGAGGGGTACGGGTTCGATTCCCAGAGTTACCCTTTCACTTTTTCAGTACATGCTGTACAATTAACATCAACTGAAGTTGTGGCATTGCATTTGAGCAAGTTGAATGTCTGCCCGTTCCGCCCTTCGGAGGGGGCGTAAAGCCGTCGGTCCCATGTCCATGCGACGTTGGACACATTAAAGATCCCTACCCTCCTTACAGAAAGGCAGGGGTTCGTCCAAATTTCCGAGATAGTGAGGTGAAACTGCTCCTTGGAGTCGGTGATTGGCCATAGTCACAGAAATAAGCCGACGTTAAAGGAGAAAAAGAAAAACTTTATACGGCACAGTAATGTCTTTTTCAAACAACAGCGAATATCATTCGCGGAGTTTTCCAACGCACGCACCCACACAGGTGCTCTCACGCACTCACGCGCGCGCGCGCACACACACACACAGGCTGTTCCAAATTAAGTGCGCACCATTGCTAACTCTTATTACTGGAGCTACGAAGTCGGCTTAATGAGCAAGGTGGTAGCGTTGTTACCAGGCGTTAAGATGGTGGAAATGCAAAAACAATTAAGAATCACGTTTTTGGGATATCATAGTACATTAAATCTTCTTTAAGGGAACACCATATATATATATATATATATATATATATATATATATATATATATATATATATATATATATATATATATATATATATATATATATATATATATATATATATATATATATACACTTTTTGACTTGCCCTGTATAGACATTGACAATTCCTCTGAAATGTTAATGAGCTCTTGCAGTTTTAAAGAATATAATTTTTCTCAATGAGATGAACTAGCTAGATTTTTATTGAACAGGGAAAAATAAAAATTAATTCGGAAAATTTAGTGTGCTTTAAATTATTCTGTTTGTTAAACTTTGACAGTTCTAATAAATGACGAATCGGTTTAGATTCGTTTAATTATGTAATTATGGCACGATTAAGTGTTTAGTAGAAAAAGTAGAAATTATTCGTCTTTTCGGTGATAACGCAAGATCTTCCAGGGAAGCCGCTAACGAATTTAATCGAAGGCATCCAAATCATCAACCAATCTATCACACAACAGTGGTTAGAATAAATGAGATGTTCGACAATACTAAGATAGTAGTTCCTAAGAAGGAAACATGACACAGAGATAATGCAGGTACGGAAAGTATCATAGTTGGGTATTTTAAACAAAATAAGTACACTAGGTGGTTACGTGGAACATGGTAAGATTTAAAAATATACATTTCAGTTAATTTTCTTAGAAAAAATTCACTAATGAGGAGATCTCGACTTATGAATTTAAATGAGCGCGATCTAGGACCCCTAGAACCCATATCCGGGGTCAGTTTCAATTTTTATATGTTTATATATATATATATATATATATATATATATATATATATATATATATATATATATATATATATATATATATATATATATATATATGTCACACCGATAACTCAAAAAATCAAGGACCGATTTTGATTAAATTTAGCATGTGCCTTCTTTTTGTAAGTGGCTTGGATAAGTTCGTTAGCCAAGAAAATCGAACCAGGTTTTCCAGGAAAATTTTGGTTTTCTTTCGAAAAAAAAAATTATCTCAAAAAATATAAAAGCTATGGTAACCAAATTTGGTACGTAAGTTTACGATATTAAAAGGAAACTATATACCAAAATCTATATTTCTATATTAAAAGAAAAAAAAGTTATAAAAAAATATTTCGTGCCAGATCATTTCTATGAAAATTCACTACCATAACGCACTTGCTGCGTCCAGACTTTTTTTGTTATGATATTGTGGAGACCTATAAGTGATGTAAGTCCATTGTCTACTTGGATAAATAAATAAATTGATTTACACTATTTTATTGAACGTATAACTGCAGTTTCGCTGAAATTCTCAGCTTTGTCAAATACATTCTGTACAAAGCTGAGAAGTTCAGCGAAACTGCAGTTATACGTTCAATAAAATAGTGTAAATCAATTTATTTATTTATATAAGTAAAATTTTTGTTATTGAAATTGTTTGTTTATAATTAGCTCTAGGTCACGTTGTGTCAAGTTCATTTATTTGTTGTCATTTTTATTTAGTTATCATTTCTTATCCATGTAATTCATAGTTATTAGTTTTTGTTATTTGGTATTATAAAAGTATATGAAAGTACTAATATCCGTTCCCAATTTTTTTTGTCTTTTAATTATCAGGTTAAAATTATATGAATTTTTGTGACATTAAGGAAAATCACTTTAAGGTTTTTCTAGGCATAGCAGAAAACATCCTGGAGATGATATGGAATTCAATTCCGTTTATGGATACTGCACACAATGTCTACTCGAGTAGTCAATTAACATTCGCCGTAAATAGATGCAGTTTCTATACAAAACAAATCAAAAAGTAAAAACAAATCAAAAATTGAGTCTTGAATTACAAACACTTTATATGAGGCAGAGGACCAAATTTGGTACAAGAGTAAACCGGGTACGCCGAAATCGATTTTGCTATCCATAATGCCGAAAAAAATTTGCCTAATAGGGTTACTCGAAAATTTGACTCCTTTGAAATCATAGTAGGCACTGAAAAATAAAAACTGTTATATACAGCTAAGGAAATGCCATCGAGTACTAACACTTGAAAAAAAAGAACCATTCGATTCTGTCAGCGCGTTCCAAGATAACGGAGTGTTGCGCTTTAATGTCACACAATATATATATATGTATATATATATATATATATATATATATATATATATATATATATATATATATATATATATATATATATATATATATAATGAAATCTGAACAAAAACTTCTTTGCAAACTATTTCAAAACATTATAAAATAACGAACTTATTTTCAAGGATATATCAAGGCGTATCTAGTTCATTATTTAATTAATATCAGGATGCCTTTGAAATAAAATTTACGTGGTTGATGTTCCAGAGTTGTCAAAGTATTTGTTTGAAATGCAATAGTTCTCAATGCAACTGATCTCCGTATTTCATGTTACTTTATAGGTAATTGAGATCGAATGAAAACACTTTTGTGAAAAGAGAAAGACGAAACCAATTCACTGAGATAACTGAAGTGAACGTATTTTGCGGCACATCCAAATAATTCAATTGGAGACCTATTTAAAGAAGCAGGTCCCCTGTCTCTTTCATCCACACAGTTTTGAAGAAACACACATTCGTTGTCTTTAAATATCATGGTGTACAAACAGTTCATGATGGTGATTATATAAAAACATTGAGACTTTGTCGATGCTTTATGACCGCTTGCCGTCAGAATGAAAATGTTCTTATCCATATTTTGTAGAGTGATCAAATAAATGTATGTTTAACAGAAAAAATCACCATTATTGGACTAACGAAAATCCATTTGACGTTCATCCTACAGAATCCCAAAATCGATTCAGTATTAATATATGATGTGGTATGATGGGATCTAAAATTATTGGTCCGTTCTTCTATCACGGTTTTTGACAGTAGAACATTACGTTTTGTTTCTTCGAAACATTTTCGAGGATCTCCTAGACGACCCAAGTTTAGTAGTCGACAACTGACATGCTTCCAACAGGACGGTTTACAAATAATTTTCTGCAACAAATATTTAGGAGTTGATGGATTGAAAATAATAGACCTGCCCGGAAGCTGCCACGATTTCCTGACATTACGCCGCTTGACTTTTTGACTTTGACATAACACACTTGGTGCGTTGGAAAGACGTATAATCGCTGCCGTAGAAAGCATTGATGTGTGAATCATTCTGAAGGCAACCAGCAGTATCCAGTTCACAGTAGCAAAATGTATAGAACAGAATGGTGATGTTTTCGAGCATATGCTCTGTGATTTTTTATTCACTTAAATTTTCTTATTAAAATGTTTTTTTATTCTAATATAACCAATTTTATTTTATTGTCATATTTTGTCAATGCAACTATGAGGAAATCCTCAATAATTTAGTTATTTTGAAATTCTTCGAAATAATTCATAAGGAGATTTTTGTTCAGAATTTAAATTTCTTTCGGACCATGATATATATATATATATATATATATATATATATATATATATATATATATATATATATATATATATATATATATATATATATAGGGAGAGTTTTTTTGATGGATAGTGAAGGGATCTCGGAAACTATAGGAGGTACAAAGTTGGTCAAATTAGACATAAGCAACAATTGCAAAATTTGGAGTTCTGGAGATAATCGAGAAAACCCGAATTTTGCAAAAATCGATTTTTTACATATATATTCATTACTTCTGCTGCATTTTTGAAAATCTAAACGCAATTTTACACAAAATAATTTGACGAATCGAGTGGTGGTTTAGTCGACTTTTCCGACATTTCCGAAGGACGTTAGCGAACTTTTTTCTTATAGCCGCCATATGGGACTATTGAATCAGCGGATAGAGTATTTTTTCTGAATACTTTGGTATATCACATGTCACATATTATGTGAAAAATTGCATAAAAACCAAATTTGTATTATGGACCTAAAATCAAATATCTATATCTTACCTCGTTATAACCGCATTACATTTAAAACGATTCCAGGAATATAGCACACGATAAGGTTAACTGAAAGAATAAGCTTGTTTCGGCCATTATTATTCATCTATTCATTCAATAAGTACTTAGATAAGAGCCTCGGTGGTTCAGAGGTAAGAACGTGTCCTCTGGACCGAAGGGTACTGGGTTTATTCCCAGGGTTCTCCTTTCACTTTTTCAGTACAAACTGTAACATTAATATGAACCGAGGTTCTGGCATTTTATTGGAGCAAGTTGAATGTCTGCACGTTCCTCCCTTCTGAGGGAGCGTAAAGCCGTCGGTTCCGTGTCCATGCAATGTTGGGCACGTTAAAGACCCCTACAGAACTCTTTACATAAAGGCAGGGGTTCGGCAAAATTTCCAGGATGGTGAGGTAAAACTGCTCTCTGGCGTCGGTGATTAGCCATAGTCGCGGAAATAGGCCGAAGTTAAAGAAACAAAACACACAAGTACTTAGATAACATGTAACATCTTAAGATTAATCAAAATTTGAAAACAGATATACTTAAAAAAACATAAGAACTAACTTCGTTTAAAGCAGGTTTTCGAAAATACCTCAATAATAGGAATGCAAATATCGCATCGCTTTAAAACTGATGAAGCTGCTTCTCTAACAGACCTTCCGTCGATATTTGTAAACGCTTCAGTAACAGAGTCTCTAAGTTCATTAATATTTAAATACGTTTTTTATACACTAAGTTTTTACGCATCCCCACAAAAAAATCCAAAACAGAAAGGTCGGGTGACCGTGGTGGCCATAAAACTGGACCGTTTCTGCCAACCCAAGCATCAGTAAATTTCTGGTTTAAATAATTTCGCACTTATTGAAAATTACGAGGAGGATCACCATCATGCTGAAACCACTTCGAATATTCTCTTATATCCAAGTTTAAACTATCTAACATATCTTCAAGACTGTTTCGAAGACATTTCAGATACAAATCGCCATTTAAATTATCTTCAAAGATAAAGGGACCAAGAACTTTTTATCCAATTACACCACACAAAATATGAAACCCAAATTTAATTTGTGGCCTTCTTTGCTCTATGTAACGGGGATTTTCTTGTTGTCAAAAGTGTTCGTTGTGTCTACTAAACACACTACAATTGGTTAAGCGGGTTTCGTCGGTACACAACATTTCATACGGAAATTGTGCATCTTGTTGGAATTTGCTTTTAAACCATGCGCAAAATTTTACACGCTTTTCTTCGTCTCCTAAATGTAGAGTTTGAGAGACCGATAGTTTGTAAGGGTGAAATTTGTGTTTTCTTATAACCATTACCACGATGCGCTGGGAAACACTGGTTTCTTTGGCAATTCCTCGAGTTGAAAGTTTGGAATTTTGACTTATCGGGGCAAAACGCTTACCGCTGGTTCATTTATTATTCCGTTTCCTTGTTTTGGGTTGGCAAAACTTCCGTACATACCCAAATTATCGTACAATCTCTTAAAAGTGGATGGTTGGCGACGGTCAAAATTCTTTTCAAAATAAATAGCGCGAACGTGTGTATACGTGTATATACGTGTATATACGTATATATATATATATATATATATATATATATATATATATATATATATATATATACATATATATATATATATATATATATATATATATATATATATATATATATATATATATATAATAGGGCGTTCTATTGAAGAGACTTATATTTTCTATAACATCTCTAAAACGCAATACTCAATTGTTTTGTTTTTTTAATTTTTACCATCATAATCCATTAAAATGCTACTAATTTGTTCATTTGGCAGACTTCACAGCTACAATAATAATGAAGTTGGCAATGGTACGCACCTAATTTGAAACAGCCTGTATATACCGGCCGATTCATTAACAATAGAAAATCCGACAGCTGGAGCTACTACATGTCAAACTGTGACCATTGGCGTAAATATCGCTTATCCGAAAGTTTCGGAAACGCAGGGTGTTCAAAGTTGAAATTTTCATTGTTTTGATATTTACAGACAATAACTTTTCACCCTGTATGTCTAATATGAAATTCGATTCAAAACGTGAAAGATCTTTCAATTAATTATGTATTCGTGTTTCATTTTGGTATATCGATCCGTTTTCGAGAAAAATCGATTTAACGAACATTAGGTGATGATAATATGAGAAATTGAAAGCGAAACAGAACAAGTGTATTAATTAGTTTTTCTAAATTTAATTCCTTTAAATCGATTTTTCTCGAAAACGGATCGAGATATCGAAGTGAAACCAGAAAAAATTTCGGGACGCAGCAAGTGCGTTATAGTAGCGATTTGTCATAAAAATGTACACTATTATTATACGGCATAGTAGTAAAGTTAATACTTTAAACTTACACGTACCTTGAATACCGATTTTAGAGGTCCTAGTACGCGCACATTTGACGAATTCTTTCGAAAGTGTTACCATCGATATCTCTCTATTATCAAAAAATCTTGTGTTTTAACTCCTTTTGAGAAAAATGTCCAAAACTCAATTTTCTATAAAGCTAAAGAACTAAATTTTACTATATGTGTAGATAGTGTAAGCCTCATTAAAAGAGAATTGTATTACAAATTTCATTAAAGTTATACAAAAGATTTCCTGAAGCAAACTTAATTCATATTTATAAAAGTAAAGTATCTGCCAAATTATAAACGTAGCAGTTATTTTTCCTTATTAATCGCCTGAATGATTTCGTTTTAGTCAACCTATTCAAACCGGTTTTTTCAATATCAATAATAAAAAAATGCTCAAAATTATAATTTCAGTCTCAAAAGTGACAAAGTTATTCAGGCGTTTTAAACAAAAATGAGATCTTGTTGAAAACGTATGAAATCTGTGCACTATTGTTTCACCAAATGTCAAAATAAAACAAAACAAAAAACATACATTCATCGAGCTGGACTCGGTCATGCAACCTTCTGCGCAGAAGACCAGCACGATACCACTGAGCTATCTGATACGTCAACTAACGTTTTGTTTACATCGTACTTGACACAGACTTAATGCCCGGGGTAGTATGTTAAAAGTATACGTAACAATTAATTACAGAATTAGTAGAATTGCCGTTGAAACACATTCAAGCACTGCCTCCGTCTTATATGATGTCTAATGTTTAAGTTTAAAGATAAAAGGAACTGTTTTAGAATCATTTTTATAGACTTGACTTGACTTGGTTTACATTTCTACTATATTACACTTTCAGTGTAAAACCACAGCATAATATATCTATGCTACGCTAAAACGTATTTGGGACCATTCATCAGGCTACAAATATAGTGTATTTTAAAAATTGTTTGAATCCCGTAACAATCATTTGGCAAATTTTTAATTTCATTTCTTCTGCCATTTTCCATAATTGTGGCCGAGATTTCACGATTGTTGGTTCGTGTAGTATATTTTATGCCTGGTATTTATCTAATTCCGTTACCGTAACTACTCTGTCTGTCAGCAATTGGACTTCAATCACCAAGTCGTTTCAACGCATGTCTTTCGGATTTTATTTTAAATTTGGAAAAAACACTAAATATTGTGTACCAAGTTACTTAAAATTCACAATATAGGTTTATTCACACCATTTCTAGCCACATATAAAGTCTAATTCCAACTACTCCGATACTAACAAATATATAGCGTTTTCAAAAATATTCTTGTATATTTGGGGGGGGGGGGGTAAATATCCGTTATAGGTGATATACAAACTCGTCTGCGGTGTTAATACAATGAAGATGTGTGTCCATTTTCGTTCAAATCAGTTGAGTATTCATTGAGATATCGCTCGGATACACACACACACACACACACACACACACACACACACACACACACACACACACACACACACACACACACACACACACACAATATATATATATATATATATATATATATATATATATATATATATATATATATATATATATATATATATATATATATAAATTTAACGGACCTTGGTTTTGGGTTCGTGGGACCCAAATTCGCGCTCATCTGAAGAAATTTATTCAAAAGCATTTCATCGTGACCTCTCTATTGGCGAATTTTTCTTAATGAAAATTTGCAAATATATAATTAATTTAGACTCTTTTAAGTTTTGAATCAAATTTCATGTTAGCCATATAGGGTGAAAAGTTATTATCTGTAAATGTCGGTGAAATTGGTAGAAAGTGGCGCCTTCTATGAGCAGTATTTGCGACCCGTATCTTATTCGTCGCCTAAAAAAGCATAGCTGCAGAAACTTTCAAGTTCCTAACCTAGATAGTTTCAAAATAATGACAAAAACTAATAAAAAATTTAATTTTCAACACCCTGTATTTCTGAAACTATAAACTTTTGAATAAGGCATATTTGGGTCAATGGTCACAACTTGACGTGTAGTATCTCCAGCTTTCCGATTTCCCATCGTTAATGATTCAAACTATATATATATATATATATATATATATATATATATATATAATATATATATATATATATATATATATATATATATATATATATATATATATATATATATATATATATATATATATAAATTTGGTTTAACCTCGGAAATGGTCACAAGGGCTCTAATTTACTCTAAATCGAAAAAATTAGAAAATCTCGAAAGTCGTTTTCTTCCCAAAGCTAAAATTTTCTTTATGACAATTCTCTAAAAACTAGTATTTAAAAAACACCGTTCTTTGTACTTGCCATAAATTGTACTATTAAGTAATTTCTGACAAGATATAGAAAAAGTCTATACCTAAATATCACATTACATTCTTGGCTCTGTTCTGTTATTAGTTTTCAAAAAGAGATCCATGAATGGTTTAGTCTGTTTCCTCAATAAATTTGTTGTTTTGTGAAACAAAAAGATAGCATTCACACCAGCAAAACGTTATCGATGAAAATATTATTGCGACGATTGTTATTGATGTTCATTTACTAACGATGTTGTGTAATGCTAAAAGCTTTTGTGCATAAGCTGTGCAATAACGGTTATATTCACATTATGAATATTGATTTAGCAATCAAGGGACAAGTAAAATTGAGCTTAATACACCTATGACAGCTGAACGTATTAATTATCATCCAGCTATAAATTACTTAAAATATGCTTACACAATTTAGTGTCTAATAAGCAAAATAGAAAATGATTACAGATAATGATAATCTTTTTTTTTATTGCTTAGAATTATGTAATGACTTCGAAAACTGTAAATAAGAAAATCGTACACCAATAGTTTTTTCCAAACAAAAATTATTTTTCAATATTCCGTTCAAACACAGGAGCTATCTCGAGTTATTTTGTACGGTGAGTCGTTTTGATAAAAAATAAATAAAAACTCTTGTATTGTGAGAGATAGTCAATATAACGGCTGTGCCATAAATTTAGTTGCCCTGGAATATGTCAGTGCCCGTACGCGCGCCACTGTTAAAACTAAAAATTATGTTGTGTTGTATTGAAAAATATGCATCTTTATTAATTGTCTCTATGTACTAAATATTAATAAAATATCTCAAGCAGTTTAGACAATATTAATTAATTTCGAATTTTTTTTCACAAAGCTTTAATTAACACCCCGAATTTTTGAATCGGAACATTTTTATTTATTATAAAGCAAACCACTGTTATTTTTCATGTAGATTCACAACCTTAAATATTCTCATATTATTAAGGAACACCCTGTATAACTGCCTTTTCTATCAACAGGGAATACATTACTGAGCCGCCTTAAAATTATATTAAATGTAATTCGGGAATAATTTGGATTACAATTATTCAACTAAACCGAATTTTAGCACAATGGATCTGTAATTTAGTTGCAATATATGACTTGAATGGCATAAAAATATTTTGACAAGTTTCAGGGATATAGCATTTTTTGAGAAGAAAGTTGCAGTTTTCCGTAAAAAAAACTCTACTCTCAGAACTGACCAACGAACTTATCCTCCGGAAAGAGTTTTCCAGTTAAATGAAAAGAAAGTAGCGGTCTCCAGGTGGTGTAGAAGCCTCGCAAACCATGTTGTACACAAACACATGCACACACACAGATATATATATATATATATATATATATATATATATATATATATATATATATATATATATATATATATATATATAAAGACGTACAGAATTCCTAAGCATATGTTGAATCCAGCGTATCGTAACGTTGTTATGTTTGTAGGTGGTTGTATACCTCCTTTTAATAGATTTATGAACAATACAGTACGCTGTTGATTATATTTTGGGCAATTGAAGAAAATATATAGTCAAGAATACAGATACTTGTCCCATCTCAATCACAGAATGGGTTGTACGTTATTTTCATCTCATGAAGGTGTGCTTTGAAGCAGCCGTGATCAATGGGCGTTCTCACAAGTGAGCATATTTAATCAAAATAGTTTTTTTTTTGTTAGACAAACTACAAACATTTCCCGAATATAAATTTAACGTTCCCGAAAAAAATTGGTGTGACTATACTAGACAACGAACATATCCAAGTAATTCATACAAAAACTACATCAGCCAAGATACCTATAATTCACAGAAAGCTTTTGACAGAAATAAAAAAGTGTTTACATGAAAATTAACAGACACACTGTTTCCCGAAAATTCGCCATTTTTTACAAAGGTTGTCATACGCAAAAATGGTGTTAAAGTATTTTTTTCTAAAAATTATATAAAGCTTTTCACACAAAATTTTGCTAAACAAATTTATGCACGAAGATTGGAAAACATTTTTTTCGTGAATTCGCAAATATTTTTTACAACATTGTATACACAAATTTGGTGAAAATACATAAGATTCAAATTATACACCTAGTCTGTAATTAAAATTGAAAAAAAAGAACATTTGAACCAGTGAATGTAAAGAAAAATATAATGGGAAAATATTCATAATTTCATTTCACAATACGTCAGAAATAAGAAGATTATTTAAGCTTGTCACTTCGAAGTTCCACTTGATGCTTGCGAAAACAATTAAATACTTTAGATGCTTTGAAACTGTATATAGATAATCTGATCAAATCAATTACTTATAACCATTTTTGTCCAATAGTTATTATAAATTATATATATATATATATATATATATATATATATATATATATATATATATATATATATATATATATATATATATATATATATATATATATATATTTAGTGAAATCTGAACAAAAACTTCTTTGCAAACTATTTCAAAACATTATAAAATAACTATATATATATATATATATATATATATATATATATATATATATATATATATATATATATATATATATATATATATATATATATATATATATTATAAGTTATAAGATTATAATAAGTGTCAATATTTACACAATTAGAGTTCTTAGATATAGCGATTGTTATACAACTAGTGCTAAAGCAAACAACATTTTATTCACTTCTGAAACATAAAATACAGGTTGTTCCATTAGAAGTAATTGAGTTACGGCAGGTTTAGATTTTTCAAATTCAGCCATTATTTGAGTACGCACTGTATGTGACATGTCGATTTTTTTCGGAAAATAATAAAAGTTGAAATCTCCCTGAATGAGTTATTATAGAGCTCTTTTTTCTATTGGCAAAAACGCCATATTGCAATTTCTGATATGTAACAAAGATGTGAAAAGTTGCAAAACAATTAAAATAACTCGAAAACGATGAAAAATATTACTATTTTTCTTTACAAGCATGCATCATAACTTGATGGCAAATGCAAAAATGTAATAATATGAGGTATTCTTCATTAAAAAAAGAGAGTTTGTATCACCAGCGACTTATGACCTAACCTGTGATTGTCAAAATAAATTTACAAGATGCAGCTCAAAACACCCTATAATTAACTGATGTAATTTTCTATAGTATATTGTATAATAAAGTATATTGTTTAATAATATTGTATATATTGTATAATAAGGTATATTGAACTTTACTGTGAAAATACGCCACTCTGCATATACGTAAACATGTAAAAACTAAAAGTGGCCACAGATATTTTTTCTGGCGGGGCCTAAGTCGCGCTCATTTAAATACTTCTTTTCAATATTCAAAAGTAGCGGCCTCCTCAATAGCGTATTGTTTTTACGAAAATTTTCTAAAAATGATAGACTATTACACTACAAATTTTACAATTAAACTATTGCCAAAGCAGCAGAGAAGGGTCTTTTTGAAACGAATTTTCTGAAAATAGTTTAGTAACATGAAGGACAATGATGGTTGGAGCTGAAAATCAAGGCTTTGTTAAGCACACTTCTTAAGACATTACTTATACGTAACCCGCATTCGTTTCAGGTTCTTAGTCTGAAAGTTACAAATCTTGACGCGACTTTGGTCTTTTAAAAGGAAAAGCTATAAAATTCTATTTACGTTTAAGAACAAAGGGTAATGATTATTATGTCGGCTTGTCACCAGCAGTTCTTTCCATATCATTGTAGCTTCCGCACATGATCAGTTCGACCAGATATTCCATAAGCATTGCGCTTACTCCGCCTCTTTAATTTTTAGCGAACTTTCATAAAGAAAGTTTTGCCAGTAACGACCTTCAAATTTTTTATGAGCGCATTCCGAGGTCAGTTTCACACCTTATATATATATATATATATATATATATATATATATATATATATATATATATATATATATATATATATATCTTTAGGAATATTGCACTACACTGTAATCACTTTTAAATGTACACTTTATTTGTTTGCTGTACGTTTGTGATTTCTTATTGGTTTGCGTGGACTGCAGTTTCGAACCGTCCCAGTAGCGTGCTGATGATGAACCGGGACGGTTCGAAACTGCAGTCCACGCAAACCAATAAGAAATCACAAACGTACAGCAAACAAATAAAATATATATATATATATATATATATATATATATATATATATATATATATATATATATATATATATATATATATTAATCATGACCCTTTATTCTTAAGCGTAAATAAAATTTTTGAAATCTGTTTGAAGACGTCAAATCTGGTATAACTATATATATATATATATATATATATATATATATATATATATATATATATATATATATATATATATATATATATATATATATATATATATACTAAAGGTATAGACATGTTCACTTCATGCTTTTGAAATATTTTTTTTTATCTTACATTGAAAGAAAAACAACACAAAATCAATTATTACTACTGTTCCAGCAAGTTTTTCGTAGAATGGATGAGGATATCCGTGTTTATATATAATGTATAATAACAAAATCATGGCTACCAAGTTTGGTTCTCAAGTTTTGTAACGATTGCCTTTTTTTTTAATTTACCATCGTTACTACGTTGGAGACCTAACGAGAACCCCGAAGGCGCCTAATTAATGGCAGCTAACTTTATTTCTAAAAAGCAATTAAAATTTTACTTTCAAAATTAATTGTAGAAAATTCGCTAATATCTATGATCATAGTCCCGTACTGCGTTCCTTTTAATACACGTTAAAATTAAAATATCAAGATAGGCAATATTTGCTTAAGGAAAAAATAATATTTTTATTGAGGAGAAATTTCTTATTATTCCAAAAGTTTCTTAGAAAAGTAGAGGCTGACCTCATCATCATGACGTAATCAAACGGTCATGAAAAAAGGCGCGAAACCAGCAAGCGAGGTGCGTTCGATGCCTGGACAGAGATACAGGTCCTGCGCTAAAAGTGTGGAGGCACTTTATAACCCAAAAAGGGGTCTAAAACCTTACCTTTTACCGTTAATGTCGCTTAATATAGTTATCAGTGGGTGCTATAAGTATTTTGATCTCGATTTTTGTAAAAATTTATATTACGTTTTGAAAAAAATGTGAATTAAGCAGTGAACCTTTGTTGTTTTTGGTGCAGTGAAATTTCTAATGCAATCTCAAGTGCATATCTAAAGTTTTCGATCTCTAAAGCAAGTTAACTTTCAACGTCAGTAAATTCCACATAGCTTCAGATACATTTTTTTGGCCGTAAAAGTCACAGTTAAATTACCTGCCGATGATGTCATTTCAACGGCTGTAGGTTTCAACTACGGGTTTACCTATCCCGTTTTGCAATATAATGGTACACAGAAGTTTGTTTTGTCTGGTCGACACCTAAGAAAAGCTTCTCCGCCACTTTTTGACTTCTCTCTAGGGAGAAATTATGAGCTTGTGTTGGGCCCTGATAGTCAACATCTACCTGTCTAACATCTGTAAACAACCAACAGGTGTTTGAGAGCCCTCAAGCCCCCACATACAACCCAGCTCTGGTGAGTCGTTTTGAAATTTATCTGTGTGTGATTTTTCAAACCTCCATACGTCAGCTAGATTTTTTCAATCAATTTGTAATATAAACTTAGATCTAGAGAAATTAAATATAACTTTTATCAGTGAGACTGTTGCATAAATATAACTGTATTTTATAATCTTTTTTTTTTAATATTTTGCCAGCAATGCAAATTCAGAACTTTCACTGTGTAATTTAGGATTAATCAATCTTTTGTTAATGAACTACCCAACTTCAAGTGTTTCAAATTTTTCATTTATAATTAGTTAACAGCAATTTGACTTTGAAAGTGTCTGAGCCTCTCTTGGGCAAATTATATTTAAAGAATAAAACCAACCTGATCAGGACAATATCTAGGAATTCCTTCTAAACTTGTTAAATTTTTGAGAGTATCAGTAGTTTTGACAAAGAAACAATTATATCAACAAATAACCTTCATTTTCGTATTTGTAATGAGCAACATTTGATTTCTTTCGTGTCAACAAGTAAAAATGTGCTTTACTTTTTCTTGTGAACATAATACCCATTTATCATTCTTGTTATATGCTCTAGTTGATTTCTTTCTTATGACATTTAATATATGTTTTCTTTTCTGTGAAATGCAATGTTTATTTTGATTTACCAGGAGTATCAGATTGATTTGCTCCCTCAAATATTTATGTCAATAAATTTAAGTATTTACATTTTTTTTAATATCTGTTTAATTGAACAACAATCCCTCCCTGAAACTTCCTAATTCTATTGGCGACGCAAATGGAAATTCTTTATATCGATTATCTAGATACGTATAAATCATACTTAATTTAGCATCCCAGTAGCAGTGTTTTGAAGATCTCATAAATCTAGGACTTCGGTCAGAACAGCTTAAAAGACGAGTAAGTATTTAATTGTCTTAACATCTTCTAGCCTTACAAAGTCTTCTTTATCTTGTAAATAATACATCTGAAAAATAGGTACATTTAGGTTAGGGTCTAGTAGGTGATGGTGACCTCACTATCGTCCGGATTTGGATCCACTTGAGGTAAATCGTGAGATATCACTCGCGAATAAGAACCAGATAAAGACTCTCGGTCTTTTATAGGTCCTTCACTTTCATATCTCTTGAACTGTTGCCCTGTCATTATGTGACGAGGGTTACAATTTTTTCAGGACGGTTACAGTTTCTATTATCAAACTTGCCCTACATGCCAAATTTCAGATCTCTAAGTTAAAAGAAAACAATTATAAGCATTTGAAGAAAAAAAGTTGGGAGCGACTGGTGATAAAAAAAATACTTTGTGTGGTTGACAAAACCCATTGAATATTTCAGACAAAGAGTTAATTGTTTGATGCAAAAGGGTAAAGAAATGCGAGAAAATTACTTTGAAACTTTTATAGCTTTTCCTCTTAAAAGACCAAAGTCGCGTCAAGATTTGTAATTTTTAGACTAACAAACTGAAACGAATGCGGGTTATGTAGAAGTAATGTCTTAAGAAGTGTGCTTAACAATGCCTTGATTTTCAGCTCCAACCATCATTGTCCATGTTACTAAACTATTTTCAGAAAATTCGTTTCAAGAAGACCCTTCTCTTGTGCTTTGGCAGTAGTTTTAGTTGTAAAGTTTGTGGTGTAATAGTCTACCATTTTTAGCAAATTTTCATAAAGACAATACGCTATTGAGGAGACCGCGACTTTTGAATATTGAAAAGAAGTATCTAAATGAGCGCGACCTAGACCCCCTAGAACAAATATCTGTGGCCAACTTTAGTTTTTACATGTTTACGTATATGAAGAGTGGCGTATTTTTACAGTCAAGATCAATATACCTTATTATACAATATTATTAGATAATATACCTTATTATACAAGATACTATAAAAAATTACATTAGTTAATTATGAGGTGTTTTGAGCTGCATCTTATAAATTTATTTTGACAATCACAGGTTAGGTCATGAGACGTTGGTGATACAAAGTTTTTTTTTTAATGCAGCATACCTCATATTATTACGTTTTGCATTTGCCATCAAATTATGATGCATGCTTTTAAAGAAAAGTGATGTTCATCGTTTTCGAGTTATTCTAATTGTTTTGCAACTTTTCACATTTTTGTTACATATCAAAAAATGCAATATGGCGTTTTCCAATAGAAATAAGAGCTCTATATTAATAACGCATTCAGAGACGTTTTCGTTCTTATTATTTGCCGAAAAAAAAAAAACGACATATCACATACAACGCGTATTCAAATAATGGCTGAATTTGAAAAAATTCAACCTGCCGTAACTCAATACTTCAAATGAAACAACCTGTATTTCATGTTTGAGAAGTAAATAAAATGTTATTTGCTTTAACACTAGTTTTATACCAATCTCTATATCTAAGAACTCTAATTGTGTAAAATATTGACATTTATAATGTTATAATGTTATAATTTATAATTTATATATATATATTTTATATATATATATATATATATATATATATATATATATATATATATATATATATATATATATATCTATATATATATATATATATATATATATATATATATATATATATATATATATATATATATATATATATATATATATATATCTATATATATATATATATATATATATATATATATATATATATATATATATATATATATATATATATATATATATATATATATATATATATATATCTATATATATATATATATATATTATATATATATATATATATATATATATATATATATATATATATATATATATATATATAATTTATTATAACTATGGTACAAAAATGGTTATAAATAATTGATTTGATCAGATTATCTATATACATTTTCAAAGTATATACAGTATTTGATTGTTTTCGCAAGTGGCAATTGGAACTTTAAAGTGACAAGTTTAAATACTCTTCTTAGTTCTGACGGCTTGTAAAATGAAATTATAAATATTTTCCGATTATAGTTTTCTTGACCTCCACTGGTTCAAATTTTCTTTTTTTAGTGAATTTTTATTAAAAAAATTCACTAATAGAGAGGTATCGATGGTGAGACTTTGCAAAAATTTTTGCAAATGAGCGCGAACTAGGGCCCCTAGAACCCATATCCGGGGTCAGTTTCAATTTTTATATGTTTATATATATATATATATATATATATATATATATATATATATATTATATATATATATATATATATATATATATATATATATATATATATATATATATATAGATATATATATAGATATATATATATATATATATATATATATATATATATATATATATATATATATATATATATATATATATGTATGTATGTATGTATGTATATATGTATCCGTCTGGTAACTAAAAAAAAATTAACCGATTTCGATGAAAACTTAGCAAGTGGCTTTCTTTTATTAATAACTTGAATGATTTCGTTAGTCAGAAAAATCGGACGGGGTTTTCCGGAAAAATTTTGAGTTTTCTTTCGAAAAATTTTTTTTCTCCAAAAGTAACAAAGCTGTTTTAATGAAATTTACTATATATGTTGCCTTGGGAGAGATATTACTACTTACTGAAATTCAACTTTCTAAGTTTATAAAAAAATGAGTTATTCAAATTTTAAATTTTTCTTTCGAAAATATTTTTTTCTCCGAAAATTACAAAGCTTTTTTTAATGAAATTTGGTAGCTATCTTGCGTTAGGAGAGACCTTACTACACACCAAAATTAAACTCTCTAAGTTTATAGAAAATTGAGTTATTCCAATTTGAAGCATTTAATATTTAACATGAAGCTTTTACCACAGAAATCGTAGAAACGAACGAGACCATTTTCACGTCTCTAGTATCAGGATCACATGAGAGGATAGGCAGTGGCAGTGTTAATGTTGTACAGGCTAGTTTGTTATTCTTCAGATGATGTTTTCAATTTGTTTTCAATATATGGTGAATGTAACACAATAGTTGAGACAACAATTCGAACATTTAACAACAGATTCCTTTATTTGGCTCCAATGAATAGAACAAAATTCAGCAGAATTAAAAGTAAGTCGTCAAGTCATGGAATAATACTGACACGACGCGTTGTTAAACGTTTCAAAATTGAAGACAATGAAATGAATGAAATTGTAGTTCTTGCATATTTTGTCTACAAAGTTCGTTAAGAAGTAGGTCTCAAGATTTGGGTTTATCTATCTGGGCAATACACAGAATATTGAGAAAGCACAATATGCCTAATTAGTGAATTTTTATTAAAAAAGAATCACTAATAGAGAGGTATCGATGGTGAGACTTTGCAAAAGTTCTTTCAAATGAGTGCCAACTAGGACCCCTAGAACCCATATCCGGGGTCAGTTTCAATTTATATATATAGATATATATAGATATATATATATATATATATATATATATATATATATATATATATATATATATATATATATATATATATATATATATATATATGTGTGTGTGTGTGTGTGTGTGTGTGTGTGTGTGTGTGTGTGTGTGTATCTGTCTGATAACTCAAAAAATAATTAACCGATTTCGATGAAACTTGGCAAGTGCCTTTCTTTTATAAATGGCTTGGATGAATTCGTTAGCCAGAAAAATCAGACGGGGTTTTCCGGGAAAATTTTGAGTTTTCTTTCGAAATTTTTTTTTCTCCGAAAGTAACAAAGCTGTTTTAATGAAATTTACTATATGTGTTGCCTCAGGAGAGATCTTACTACGTACCAAAATTCAACTTTCTTAGTTTAGAGAAAATTGAGTTATTCAAATTTTTAATTTTCTGTCGAAAAAATTTTTTAGTTATTTTAATGAAGTTTTGTGGATATCTTGCCTTAGGAAAGACCTCACTACGTATTAAAATTAAACTCTCTAAGCTTATAGAAAATTGAGTTATTTAAATTTGAAGCATTTAATAAAAATTCACTACCATAACGCACTTGCTGCGTCCCGAGTTTTTTTCAATTTTAATTACAGATTAGGTGTATAATTTAAATTTTTGTATTTTTCACCAAATTTGCCTATACAATGTTATTGTAAGCAAATCTTTGCAAATGCACGAAAAAAAAATGTTTTCAAATCTTCTTGAACAAACTTGTTTAGCAAAATTTTGTGTGAAAAGCTTATTTTAATTTTTAGAAAAAAGATTTTAATATCATTTTTGTGTATGACTACTTACGAATCTTTGTAAAAAATGGCGAATTTTCTGGAAACAAAGTGTCTGTTAATTTTCATGTAAACAATTTTTTATTTCTGTCAAAAGCTTTCTGTGAATTATATTTTGGCTAATGTAGTTTTTGTATGAATTCCTTGGGTATGATCGTTGGCCAGTATAGTCAGACAAATTTTTTTCGGGAACATTAAATTTGTATTCTGGAAATGTTTGTAGTTTGTCTAACAAAAAAAAAACTATTTTGATGAAATATGCTGACTTGTGAGAACGCCCATTGATCACAGCTGCTTCAAAGCACACTTTCATAAGATAAGACAAACCCGTTCTGTGATTATGATGGGATAAGTATCTGTAATTTCGACTATATTCTTTCAATTGCCCAAAATATAATCAACAACGAACTGTATTTTTCATAAATCTATTAAAAGAAGGTATAGAACTACCTACAAACATAACTACTTTACGATAAGCTGGATTCAACATACGCTTAGGAATTCTGTACGTCATTTGCGCATTTATTAAGGATTCCAAACTATGTGAAAATATATAAGGCAATACCCAACTAGTTAAGTTATTTAATTTTAAGTTTTACTTATAATTTTGTATTTACCACTATCACATATATGTCTTTTCAATGTCATGTTAAATCCTCTGTTCGTCCTACTCTTGAAATCCCTGTTTCCGTGGTCCAGTTGTCGTGTTACAAAGTCGTTTTGAAGGACCCCTAGACGTGAAATTATGTTTCCTTGTCACATCTTTACTTTGAGAAAATAATAATAGTTGTCATAATAATGTACATGTGAATTCTAATGCCTATACTGGTTGCACCGGATATACGAAGCTATTATATTGTATTATGCCCATGGCCAAATGAGTAAATTCTCGAGGCCAATCAAATCAATTCACAAAAAAAAAGGATATGATACATTGTTTCTAGTAAATTTGAGGTATCTTAAAAATATATTCAAATTCAAAACACTTTTATGAAAATTCGCTATCACAACGCACTGACTGCGCCCAGACTCTTATATCTAACCCGCTTCATTGCATAGATGAAGTCATAATTTATAAACAAATGGCGGAGGAACCCAGAATATTTTATTAACTGGTCGTATCTTAATAAAAATAATTTTATATATGCTTGCGCTCATTTAATGATTTTTCGGATAACATTTTCCTGGCTTAGTGTCTGCTTGTGTTTGTGACCAGTGCGAATTACAAACGTCAGAGAGCCGCAGACTCACCTTACTGCTTGGAAAGGCAGGAAAGTTAGACGCAAAATTTAACTTGGCGCACAGGATCAACGACTTTACTGTCCTCCTTAAAGAGCACCTTATTCTGACACCAATCTTCCGCAAGCAATGTCTTTTGGAGAACTGAAAATCCAGATTTCTGGATAACCACATAGGTTACTCTTTGGTTCAGTAGAGCGTTAATAAGATTTTTATAAAATAGATAGATTTGTTAGTACAACTTGTGTCTCATAATCACAGTCAGTTTTCATTTTTGCTTGAATAATAAAATAATAGATAAAATGATAGAGAAAAAAGAATACAAATTAGCGATTAATTTAATTTATCCAAATATTAGAGACAAAGAAGACAACAGATACGTTTCGATAACTTATTTTGGAACCATTTCAGAAAACATTTCAAAAATTTTAAACACCTGTACAAATACAAAGATAGCTTTTAAATCTTACAACACGACGCGTGATTTGTTATTTAACGCGAAAGAAAAATCTTGTTTCCTGACAAAAGCTGGAGTTTATAAATTAGCTTGTACACATTGTAACGCAATCTAAATAGGTCAAACTTCTAGAAACTTTAACACCCGATACAAAGAACATATTTCTGCATTTAGAAATAACCACGCTGACAAATCTACATTTGCAAAACATATTATTGATATCGAACATAGACCTACAATAAATAACCGCATACAACCACAACATTTTTATAATGACAAACGTAAACTAGACGTTTTTGAAGCTTTAGAAGTCAAAAGGCGCACACACGACAATAACTACCTTGTTTTAAACGAGCAAACTGATTTAATGAATTCCCCTTTCTTGGATATTCTTCTTTCTAATTAAATATGTCAAAGAAAATAAATTTAACTATTATTTCAAAAAAGTTGTAATAAAATAATGAGTTGATGTATGTCGATATTTTCGTTGTATAGAGACTACTTTTATACTGTTATTGTTTAGTTATTTTATTGTTATAACTGTTATCATAGTTATTATAGGCTAGTTCTAGTCTTTATGTTAAATATTGACATATATCACATAGACATTTTGAAAACCTCATCTGTCATCTGTATTTCATTTTATTTTCAATTTGATAAAATTTTTTGATCAAAACATCATATCATAACATAGCAACAGATATTTATTTGTAGTTGTCATGACTTCGTACTAATTCAATTTTAATCTGTCTGAAAATGCTGTCAAGCAGCGAAACTATAGTCTCAGAAGCATTGAAGAACATCCTAGAACTTCCAGAATTCGAAGGGCCACTTGCTCCAGTTAGCTCACGCGCTGGCTACGTCCTTCACCTACAAAAACCAACAGTGAAGCCAGAGAAGTAGTCTCCAAGTCTGCATGTAGTATGGACAAGTTTCACCAAGTAAGGGCAACAACAATCAATGAATTGAATAGGGTTAACAAGCGTAACCCTACAAGTCTTTACTTTAAACTACTTTATGTGAGGGCAACCACCGGAGTCACAATTTGCAAAATACAGTCATGAGCAAATACTCTATGTTAGCGAATTCGAAAAAAACACTTTACTGATAATATGGTTTATAAAAGTGTGTAAAAATCACTAGTCTTAAAAAACAATTATTTTGAAAATAGAAGACTGTAAACAAATTAAGTCTGTTTTATTTAAAAATTGGTGCTGCAAATATTTGTTAAACCTCATTTCTAATTAACAGCAACTAGAAAGGGATTAATAAATATTAAAAAAAAATAATTAAAGCTTATTATAAAGTCCAGATGATTTCAACAAACCAATGACACACTCTATGTTGATTTCTTTAAGTTGAACTTTGTAGTTATTGAACTAGGTATATTTCTAAGTTTCCTTGCTTGTTCATAGTTTTTACAATTAAATGAGGAATGTGACACTCATGGTTGTACACAACACTGACTACATGGATGAGGGGCGGCCTATTATTTAGGGTGTAAAAGCTGAACTCCTGTTCACTTATTATTATACTTTAAAGTACATTACATTGGACCACGTCAGTTGTTCCATAGGAGTTCGTCGCAGCATATTCTTAAACAAAAATATCGCAAAAAATGGAGCATATATGTGCACGAGATTGATTTTGACCTTTGAACTTTGAAAAAGTTTCCTCAAATAAACGCAAACTAGGACCACTAGAACCCATATACGAGGCCAGTTTCAAACTTAATATAAATAATAGTAAATAGTAACATATATTGTGCACACAGATTATATATTAAAGCGCAGCTTGTGCATGTGAAGCTGACCAAAATATTCTACAATCTCACTTAAAAATTTAATTAGCAAAACCCTGCTATTTTCTCCAACTTACTTCTGCTAAATCCATATAATTTTATCTTCGTTTTGCTCAGAACTGTTGCCGGACTATAAGTTAGTTACCCAGAAAATATAAATGTAATATTTTAATAACAAAATTTTGCTAACAGATGTCAGCGATTATATATATATATATATATATATATATATATATATATATATATATATATATATATATATATATATATATATATATATATATATATATATACACATATGCGGTGTATAATATCGGGAAGTGCGACGTCTTGTTTTGTGTCGTCAGCACTGCGAGAAGGAAGCTGTGGGAACAAAACTAACAAGCGAAAACAACTACTTTCCTGGCTAATGCCACGACATGCGATGAATCACATCCCTTGCTAGACACCATTACCTGAGTCTTCCCAGTACTTGCAATAAGATGTTTAGGAGACATAGACCGGTTTGTTCCTTGAGTAGACTCCTCAGTATGGCATACCTATACTCCAACAAGTCGGCCTTCTTAACGCAATGCCATCTCTTGTTTTTGACTACCTTAAGGTAGAATTGTTGGGGCATGGGTATGGCATATGAAAGGTCTACACAAGGACAAACCGGTCTATGTCTCCTGTTATACAATATATATATATATATATATATATATATATATATATATATATATATATATATATATATATATATATATATATATATATATATATATTTATTTATTTATTTATTTATGTGTGCGTTGGTGTGTGTGCTGGGAATAACTATAATAAATAAATAACTTTATGGGTGGTTCTAGGCTTTTACGGTAACGTCCACGCACACACAGGGCTAAGATAGAATCTGTGAGAAGAAACCAGCGAGCAAAATTACTACTCCCCTGGCTTATGCCACTATAGACATCAAATTACATTAGTCATTAGCCACCATCATTTCAGTTCTACCAGAACTCGCAATATGTAGAGAGTAGACACAGGCCGGTTGTGTCCTTGTTAATACACATCAGTATGACATACCTACGTCTCCCCTAAGGCAGGCGTTGCCAAAACATGTAGTGTCAGTCTTACCGCGACTTGCGGTGGAATATGTAAAGAGAAGACATAGACTGGTCTCGCCTTAGTAAGGAATAATGAGTATACCATACATACGCTCCAACAAGTCGGGCCTAAGGCAGGCATTGCCAAAACTACGTAGTGGATCATAGCGCAAAGTGCCATCTCTGAGTTTGCGACGGTTCTAGACTTCCAATTCAATTATGTCATTAACAATGTTGCCATATTTATCGTCTTTCAGATAATGTAGGTAAATTAGCTTTTCTAAATATAGGATAAAATTTATTTTTATTGCAATGAATTTTGCGCCATACTGCCAATTAATTCTTGAAAAACTATATCTCTATTCTACTTGGGTTCTTATATATGGCAACATAGCATTTTCGTTCAAGTCCTGGACCGATTTTCTATTTCAGAAATCACGCAAAAAAAAAAATTACTACAGGACAGTTATTAAAAATGCCCGATGCAACTATGGCAGTGGAAATGTTGCCAAGTGTCCCGAAAAGTTTAGAAAAATGCAGTGTTCTCATATTTAAAGTCCAAATAAAACAGAGATCTGATATTTGGAGGTTCCAGTGATATTAACTCGCTTAATTCAGTACGACAAAAATAAGGTTGGTTTTACATTTAATAAATCCAAGTTACCTAAATTATCTAAAAAACGGTATCCGTGGCAACGATGTCGATTACACCATTAAATGGGTTATTCTCAATAACCTTCCTGTAGCAGTTTATACACGAGACTGGTCCTGGGCGTTTAAAACACAGATTGTATATTTTTGTAGAATTTGTAAATGTCAGTGGCGAGTATATTTCGTTGAACTTATTTAAATTATGTCGCAAAATACAGCACAAGTATACTAAACTTATTGAAGTATAGACATCCTGTGCAATTTTAGCCAATAAAGTAATAAGGATAATAATAATAATAATAATATGATATGTTTCCAAAAAGTATAAAACATGTACATATTATATTCAATGATAGACATTTTGATCAAATTAATATATTTTGAATCCTAAATTTTACTAATTGCGAAACAGGTTTATTCCATATTGACGTAACAAAAAAGAAATATATTGTGAAGATAAGTACTGATAATATATATATATATATATATATATATATATATATATATATATATATATATATATTTGTGTGTATATGTGTATTTTTATATATTTATTTAGTTAGTATATTGAAAAACCGCGATGTTCAATTGTTCCTTCATAGTTTAATTTTAAAGAAGATTCTTTACAACTTTTGTATTGATCAGTTTTGTACAACTCAAAAAATAAGAACTTAAGATGGGCTAAATGGTTGTGAATTGATTTGTACAATTAACAATGATTAAACAAATTTTAGTGCAAAAAATTTCCTTCAGCATGTAGCAATTACACTACATGTTGCATATATAATAAACACATACCGTTTGTAATACTAATAATAACCAGTGGACACGTATTTACCAAAACCATAATTTTGGTAAAAGCATTTGGTTAAATTTTGAAACATATGTATACTCATATCTTGCACACACGGTAGTAAATAGTGGACGTTATATAAGTGTGGTGTAGAGCATAGGGGTAGTGAAGGAAGCAAATAACTTACCAAATGCGACTCGCTGGTCGTGAAGCTAATGGGATCATGAGACTCCCCGGCTGGACATTTGTAATCCAAGTGGCCCGCTACGGAAATTAGGTAACTACCAGATCTTGCTAACTCTAATAAATTTAGTCTTAATGTATCAGCAATGAAGTCCACCTGAAATTAATTATTCATTAGTTGGAAATTTATCTACGCCCTATGATAAGCCAAATATTAGAGAATTAGTCATCTATTGACACTCAGTACCTTAGTGCCCACGTTATCAAGTTATTTCCAGGTAAACGAAAATGTAAAATTTAATAAAATAGACATGGTGTTGTATTTAAAATATTTGGTTTATGAATTCTTGTAGAACGTTAAACAAATGACATTTGTATCATAAACACCCTGTATATTCAAGTAGCATCTTTAGCAGATTTTAAATGCATGTAATTACAAAAATGTACAAATAAAAATGTGCAGTTTGACTTAGGTCTATGGAGAAATGTTAATTTAAATACACCAATAAGAAATCAAAAGTTTCTTAAAATTTTAAAATAATTTAGAAAGGGTAACTTTTGGTTATAGGAAAGCCTTTGCTTCAGAACAGGATTGAAATAAATAAGATATAAAACAAAACATAGTATTAAATTCAAACTACTGTCAAGTGAAGCAAAACCTCAAAATTTTTCCAATAAGGTGAACAACATTATTTTGTTAGTTATTAAAAATTAAAGAACGGGGAATTTTACAAATAGCGAAAACTAGTTTATGAACCATGTAGGGAAATATTGGTGAAATGGATTAGTGGAATAGTGGCTTTTAAAACGTGTAATCTGCAAAATCGGAAATGACAGTTTAACGACATTTAAACCTTTGTTTAGAAATGTAATTTTTTTAATTGTCTTTAACATCCATAAACTGAAGCTTCTTGGTTAAATGCATTGCTAAAATCAATGACAAATATATTGTTATTATTAAACCAGTGTATATCTGCATTCCTCAGTAGACTGCGTGCAAGATATTGGAAAACAGCTCAGTCTATGCTTGATGGCTGGGAAATTTTTGGACTATGTAACAAGACTGGAGTAGCACTGCATTTCTTCAAGTTACAGTATGCGGTGGGGAAACTGAACTGTTCAAATTCCTGATGAACGTCTTATTCATGATTCTCTCTGATGAAATTACGAATGTTTTTGTAGTGACATCAGTTAGTTGCCACAAATGTATAATTTCAAAACTGAGTTCTCATATTTGTGATCTTTTTAGCATCTGTTCTCTTCACATTGGGTGGAGAAGGCACAGCAGTGTCAATAATAAAGCTCGATTCAAGAGTTTTTGTCGATTAGAATAATATCCAGCCTGTTGTAGTGAACCATGCTATCAGTTAGTGTATGATGGTCCCAGTATAAGAGGAAGTTTCCTGCTTCTAGCATGGTAAATGGTGTTTACTTGCAATAAGGTAAACACGTATTATCTAGTTAATTATGTTTCATGGCCATTTGTTGATAGCTTATCTTGGCTAGTTGGTTGGGCCTGTCTAGATTAGCACTATTAGAAACAACATTCTCGTGTCTCTTCCCAAAAATACTGCATTTCTTGCATTTATCCACAACCTGTTGTTTAATTACGTGCTTGAGAATTCTATCCTAAATAGCTATAAGAAAGCCTTCAATTTCCGAGTATAGATACCCGCTTCTTAGTCACAAT
Organism: Tillus elongatus; assembly: GCA_964006375.1. Taxonomy (NCBI): domain Eukaryota; kingdom Metazoa; phylum Arthropoda; class Insecta; order Coleoptera; family Cleridae; genus Tillus; species Tillus elongatus. The sequence continues at coordinate 86,087,034 of OZ023264.1, forward strand.
AAAAACGCCGACTTTGTAACGGTCCTAAGGAAAATTTAAAGCCCTCGTAACAGAAGGATGGGGATAACCCTTCAAGATATTAAAAGGTATAGGACCTATAAAAGACCGATAGTATTTATCTGGTTGTTAATTGCGAGTGATATCTTATGATTTACCTCAAGTGGATCCAAATCCGAACGATAGTGAAGTCACCATCACCTACTAAACCCCAACCTAAATTAGATGTGAAGATAAATAAATACTTTCTCCTCTTTTAAGTTGCTCTGCCTGAAGTCCTAGATTTATGAGATCTCCAAGTCAGGACACTGTTACTGGTATTAATTTAGTTGAAGATATCTAGTTAGTAGATATAAAGAGTTTTAACTTGCGCTGCCAAAGGAATTATGAAGTTTTAGGGAGGGATTGTTGTTCAATTAAACAGATGTTAATATATATATATATATATATATATATATATATATATATATATATATATATATATATATATATATATATATATATATATATATATACTTAAATTTATTAATAAAGGTTATTGACCGAGTAAATCAAATTAATACTTCTGATGAATTAAAATAAACAATACGCTTCACAGAAAAAGAAAACAAACATTAGATATCACCAGAAAGAAATTAGGTATTGCATATGACAAAAGTAATGGGTATTGTTACAAGAAATAAACAAATGTTTACTTGTTTACACGAAAGAAATTAAACATTACTCATTACAAATACGAAAATAAACATTAGTTATTGATATTATTGTTTCTCTGTCAAAACTAATTGATTGTTAAAATTTTAACAAGCTTGAAAGGAATTTCGAGATATTGTCCTGATCAGCTTGGTTTTATTCTATAAAAGAAATTGACCAAGAGAAGCTCAGTCAATTTCAAAGTTCGTCAAGGGTCGTAATGGATGGCAGCACTTCCAAACACCTGTTGGTTGTTGCAGGTATTACATAGGTAGATGTCGAGCATCAGGGCCCAAGAGAAATGTCAGGAGATAGTGATAAACACTTCAATGGGTGATGACCAGATAAACCATTATATACCATTATAAGGCAAACGTAGTATGGTTAACCCTTAGTTTGAAGCGATAGCTGTTGAGATGACGTCATCAGCAAGAAAATTTATCTGTGGCTTTCACGGTCAAAAATATATTCGAAACTATGCAAAATTTACCAATGTTGAAAGCTAATTGGCTAAGGAGATCGAAAAACTTTTGATATGCACTTGAAACTGTGTTATTCACTGTGCGGAAAGAAGAGAGCACTGTTTAGGTTAGATTTACTTAAAAGCGGATCATTAATTTCTACATTAAAAGAGATTAAAACACTTATAGCAAACACTGATGACTCTATTAAGCGATATTAACGGTAAAATATAGATATTCAACTCCTTTTCTGGGTTAAAAAGTGCCACGGCACTCTTCACGTTGTTGACTCGTTGCTCTCTGGCGACCAAGTCTTAGTTAGCAGGCAATGAATACCCCCCCCCCTTACTGATTTTATGGCGCCTTTTTTAACGGTTTGTCGTTGAGAGAGAGACAGATAGATAGAATCCACCTTGACACTAGAATGGACTCGGTCCAACTCTCTGAACTCACCTTAAAACAACAATGGATCGATCCCACGGTTATTGCATGATGACGATCCATGACATCATCCTTTATCGAGAAGCAATAATACGATATTTTTCCTTAATAAAAATATTCCGTGTTTTAATATTTGGATTTCAACGTATATTAAAATGAACGCAGTACGGGTGTTACGATATGAAAGTTCTTAGCAAATTTTCAAAAAAATATATTTGAAACTAAAATTTGAATTGCTTTTTAGAGATAAAGTTACTATTTAAGCTTCTTGGGGGGTTTCTTTAGGTATTTAACGTAGTAACGATGATAGATAAAAAGTAATCGTTACCACTTTTGCACTCTATGACGCCATTAATAATCTTTTTGTGTTAATTTGACGAAATAATTCAGTATCGGTACACAATTGTTGTATTCTTACGACACACCGTCCTCTTTTCTTGTCTGGCGAGTAAACACGCTAAAGAGCAGATCTTGGTTATAGTGGAATTTGATGAGCGTAACCCCTGCCACTCTGTCTAGGTTACTCCGATCTGTGTCATCCCACTCTCTATTCTGAAACGGTACATAACGCATGCTGCAGCCCAGCCGTTGGTTGTGTCTGAATATTGCATGCTGGTAGCTTTGTGCTGCTCAGCTTCGTCAACCGTTCTATGTACTATTATTATTGCTATTAATATTGTTATTACAAAGGAGGTTGTGGCTACTCCAAAAGTAACTAAAAACCCAACTGAATTGAAAAGATTTTTATTCGAAAGACCGAAATAAGTGCAATATTTTACTAAAATAATTCTGATCACAAGTACGTAAACTTTTAATATGCGGTTTAGGTGGTATATTATGTATAATACGAGGACGGAACCTTATGGTCCGCCCCTGGCTTATTTATAAGTAGTCTATGATTATCGTATTTGGAGATTGCAATGTTAGGTATGGATTGACATTCCTATCAAAAAATTATATTTATAAATCAGATTGTGATCAATCGGAACGGCGTTAATTAAAGTGATTACATATTATCAGTTTGATATGGATATGAGTCTAGCTTAAGTTTTCATAGATTCGTGAAGAACACTACAAAAGTGCCGTAACTAATAATGTGGTTGTATGTCGACACCAGAAATTCAGATGTGATAGGAATTCTTGTAAAAATGGAGTGCCACTGGCTTTCCCACAACAGTCTATACTCAAGCAAATCTGAAAAAACTCATGATGTTGTGCTGCATGATCGACGCATTAGGAGCAGGGCTATAGCAGAAGAATAGGGGTTGTATTCTTATACAGCATACTATATCATACCAAACCAAGTGATATGAAAATTAATTCTTCAAGAAGGAATCCACGAATGTTAACAGCGGCTAAAATAGGAACCATGTTTTAGTTTGTCGGCGGTTACTAGGCAGGAGCAAAGCAGTCAAGATTACATTTTCTGACTGTTTTGCAACTAATTGCTGATGAATCTTGGGTACATCACTACCAGACCAAACTCAAATTCAGTCCTGTGCAGGACAGGCGATGCTTACTGTTTTTTTATCCTTAAAGTGCCAGTTTGACGGATTATTTAAAAAATAATCTACAATAAATGGTCAGTACTATGTCTACATACAATGAAGTTATGTAAAGTCATAAAAGAAAAACGTTGCGAAAAGTTGGAAAAAAATTACTCTTTCATCAAGACAATGAGCAAAGTCACAAGTCTGCTATCGCAATGTTAGCCATCAAGAACACCGCGTCTGAATCATTAGAACATCCACGTTATTTGCTAAATCAAGCCCCGAGCGACTAGAGACTGTAGGAGCCAAAATATATGTGAGGAAGAAGAAATTTTAGACAGATAATGAAGTGGAAGTGGCTGTAAATAAGTGGTTGTAAGAAGTCGGGATGCATTTTATTTGGACTGTATTAGAATGCTCCACCATTGGGAAGGTGTGTTGGCGTTAGAAGGCGTTATTTATTCATTTATTTGATTATTTATTAGAGCATTGGTGGTTCAGTGGTAAGAACGTGTGCCTCTGAGTTCGATCGCAGGGTTCTCCTTTCAATTTTTCAGTACATACTGAACATTAACATCAACCGAGGGTGTGGCATTGTATTTGAGCAAGTTGAATGCCTGCACGATTCGCTCTTCCCGTGTCCATGCGATGTTGGGCAAATTAAGGATCTCTACTCGCCTCATAGAAAGTCAGGGGTTTAGCAGAATTTCCAGGATAGTGAGGTGAAACTGCTCCCTGGCGTCGGTGATTGGACTTAGTCGTGGAAATAGACCGACGTTAAAGAAAAAACAAATAAAAAAAGATTATTTATTTACTATATAGGTCAGGTAAGGAGCAAGAAGGATCCGCACTCGTAACAATAATAATAATAATAATAATAATAATAATAATAATAATAATAATAATAATAATAATAATAATAATAATAATAATAATAATAATAATAATAATAATAATAATAATAATAATAATAATAATAATAATAATAATAATAATAATAATAATAATATAATAGGAATAAAAACTTGTGGTTAAAAACTTACACAGACAAGATAAGCCATTAACAATTGCGCGTATAAGATGCAAAAATAGTTAGCTGTCTGTTTTTCGTTTAAAGACAATTTAATTTTGATAAACGAATTATGGTAAAAGATGTTGTAGAGAACTTTAGTGACGCTTAATTAAAGATGTGGCTTCCTAAATTCAAGCGATTATTAAAAAAAAAAAGATAAGGGCGCAGATGGATGGAATAGTGTCACTGTGAACAGCCGGGTATAGGAAAGGTTTACATTGCAAAACATCTGAGTCGTAATGATGATGTGGAAAAATTAGCAGCGCGCTTTTGTCGCTAAGGCCTACATTTACAAAACGGAGGTCTGTAGGTCCAGCGCGATATCTGTTCTCGGTACCACATTTCTTTTTTGGGACTAGTTCCGGATTAACAATCGGTTATGAAAATAAAAAACTTTAGAGAAACAACTTTTGTTACCATATGCGCCCGCATTTTGGCTTTTCGGTTGCACTGTGCGCCGGATTCTTAATAAATACTTTTGTTGTCATTTGCACAAGATGGTCAACGTTAGAAGAATAATTGTGCGAAAGTAATTGGGGGAGTCTAATTGTAGCATGCAAAAAAATTATTAAAATCTTCTTCCATTACCCAGCTGTTTTCTCCACCGGCGAGGCAGATTTTTATATTCCTAGCTGTGTAAGTAAGCTAAATTCCTAATATTGAAGTCAAATAATCCACCAGAATCCTCGACATATTAAGAATTAGGTTTAGAAAAAGTTTATTTTTTGTTTCAACAGGTCGAAATCAGTGCAGGTTTGGAGGGAAATCTTTCCTAAATGTTTTTTGATGTATTTTTATGTAAGGCTACCTCAAAGACAAGGTTTACAAACGTAGTCTGAGAAACCTGCAGAGCCTAAAGAAAATGGTCCTCTCAAAAATTTACAGTATATCCCAAGATGCTAGAAAGAGCTATGGGAAATATTATAGTTCTCTTCCAGCGGTGGATAGCAGTGGGTACCATATAGCCAAAATTATTCTTGAAACCCAATGAAACAAGACTTAAAATATGAAAAGCCTAAGATATGAAAACTATTTTTTATATCGTCAATTCTTTTTATCATGCAAAAGTATGGGCAGAATGACAACAAAGATAATTTTTTACGTTATTTAACCCAAACGCTTTAGAAAACTGTCATTGTTTTAAACACTCAAATCACAATTTGTTTATAGTTGCGAACCAGCATACTACGTGTCTATTTAGCCACAGTTTATGGCTCATTTTTGTTTTTATTTAGCGAATGATAACAAATTTCAAATTTAATGCCGTTGGTCGTAGCATTATAAAACCAAATAATACATATTGATTATAACTGCCAAAGTTCAAATATGCTGGCTTTGCGTGTTATATAGACATTGAAAAACATAATTACTTAAGCTTTTATTGTTATGATGGTCGCCCTAAATGCAGTGGATGGAGGTAAAAAATTAAACATTTATTTTGTAAATCTACGAAACAGTTAATATTGTTGCTTTTAGGTTACATGTTTAAAGTATATAAATAATATAATAATGATGTTTCATTTATTTATTTTTTTATTAAATTTATTTATTTATTTATTAATTAAATTATTCACTATATTCAGATTTTATATTTTCACTTTTAGATATCGTATCATGCTTATTAGCCAAAGGCTGCAGTGCTTTCGGGGCGGCTAAGTCGCAGACGTGCCCTGAGGGAGAAAAAAAAAGATATCGTATCGTTTACTTTATTTTGGATTTTGTTGGCTATTGTTCATTTTAAAAATTATTGCTGTATACTCTTAATTCCTTTATAGTTTGTACACTTTAAATAACAATCCAACACCCACAATTTGCGTGCATAAATTTCCTGCATAAGAAATTATGGAATGCTAGATTTTCTAATCTATTTATTCATAAAATCTAAAGATGTCTTTAACATAAATATCCCCCTTATTTTTCCTGTTATGAAAATTTTTATTTCGCAGTTGTCTATATTTTAATATGAAAATTTTCTGCCACCCTCTGTTCTCGAAAAAAATACTTTTAACCCCCTATTGGTGTTTCACATTGTGGAGCTGTTAACTTATTGATATCTTTCGTAACTAAGCATGACCTAATACCTCCATCTGACTTTTTAGTATCATATCGTTGTATGATAGCTGGTTCTAACATTTTCTTTCATTAGCTACTTCTATATATATATATATATATATATATATATATATATATATATATATATATATATATATATATATATATATATATATATATATATATCTATAGAATTTGATACGTTTTCGGTATTATACACCTTTTTTATATTGTTTTATGTATATGATCACTAGCTATCCTCCTACTCTCATCAAACAAAACCCTATATTTTGTGACAGGATCTTTACTTGGACACCGTTTTTTCGGTGACACGGATTGACGGTTACTATTGGAGAATCTCGGGCGCCAGATCTTAAGGTTTTACTCCCTGTTGAGGATCCGTGCGATCTCTTCACTAAACTCTGACCGATATAACAATCAAAGTACCTGGGTAACTCTGTGGAGAAGGGTTTGGTAGCCTTTACATGATGCTGGCTAAATTCGTGACCCCTCGAGTAAGAGGTTTTTATTCGCTGGCTCGGCGTGATCCGACCACTTTTGTCATATCAAAAGATGTAGCAGATTTGGTAGTTACAGGTTGGGCGTTAGATACTGATTAAATAATGCCCTTAGTTACCCAACCCTATATTTTGAACCAGAAACTATTTACAAAATATATACACAATAATATTTACAAACTATATACAATTAATATGTGCGGTTAATAACATACATATAGCGTTTGATAAAGCATACGGAGTCGACAAAGTACATACGATATGAGCGGCGGTTTACACAGTGCAAGTCAAGGAAAAGGTGTTATTAAAAATATCTCGATACAGGGCGAAAAGTTTAAGAAGGGAAGAGACGGGATATAAGTTCCTAGACGACCTATGCGGACTGTGAATCCTCAGCATTTCCGCTAAGGTTAAACCAGGACACAAACATCTTGATTACTTTAGCGAGCTGTGAATCCTCAGAGTCCTCATCAAAATATGACAGGAGTTCCTAGTGTATCGGGCGGAAAGATCAAAGCTAGATAAAGTGCAAGGGGTGACTGGAAATGGACGGGTTACTTAGAGTGACCTAGATAGACTGTGAATCCTCAGCGTCCATATCAGCATCAATCCAAGATGGCAATATCTTGATTATTTAAGTGAGCTGTGAATCCTCTGCATCCCTACAAAAATAATACAAGATACTGTAATACAGTACCATATAGAGGTACAGCGATAGGTAGCGCAATACTGAAATATCCCGATTGCTAAAATTTGACTGACCTGCGGAAAATTAAAAGAATGTAAATTCGCTACAAAATATGAATTAATTGACACGGGTAATTTCTTACCTATGACATATTTTTTTACACTGATATAGCCAAATCTGGTGTGATCGAATGGAAATCGAAATCGGTGCGGATTCGGTGCGGAATCGGTACGGCCTCGGACAGACTGTGACGGATCACTGTTGTAGGCTTACTGGCATAACTAATCCTACCTCTCTACCTCGTGCGGTGTCGCCTTTTATATGCCTTTGGGAGCAGGTAAAATCTCTGCGTGGATTGGAATTTTATTAATTTTGTCAAGGCTTGATAAGATAATAAACACGAGATACGCGTTTAATTAAATATAAATTGCTTTAAAAATATTTCACGGTAAAAATATTTTACCAAATAGTTATATTATTTGTAATTTGTTATTTTACACTTAATTAATTATTTATTTCGACGTTACGCGAGATAAATGGAGCCCAAACAATGGCTCGTTATGCTACAATGTCGCCTTTCCACCGTAAGAACCGCTGAGTCAGCCGTCGTCATAAAGGAGCCAACAACTATGCAGGTTCAAAATGCAAGTAGGACGGAATATCACTGTGAGAATCTACATCAGCCGATTCCTTGTTCATCCAGAGACAAACGTGCAACGCCTGGAGGGAAGACTATAAAGAGGCTGCTCACAGAGATATGACCGTTCATTCTTGTTCAGAGTTAGTCATCTGCACACCGAGTGCATAGACATTAGATCACATGTAGGTTGATCGTCTTAATTTTATTATGTTGTATTATTAATTTTTTTGTAACTAAGTAATTAAGTTTTGATTGTTTAAAGTATCGAATAAATTGTTTTAAAAATCCAAACGTCTTAACCGTAAAGTTATGTCGCGAGATAAACAGACTGCCAACAATGGGCCATTGTAACAACGAGTCACCTTCCCATGAACAGGATAGCCGCGTCAGCGAGAAGATGGAAGGTACCTTCAAGTAAGCATATAGGAAACACCTTGGAAACGGCGGAGTAAACGGAATCCAACACGTGGGGAACAGTGTCAGCCAAACCGGAAGTCACCTCGGAAAAACAATAGTGCCACGCCTGAGGGACTTGTTATAAATAGACTGCTCGCCTGCAGAGCGTTGTTCATTCTTATTTCCAAGTTAAGCCTTGCACATCGCGTGCTAAACATTTACATATATCACACTTATGTTGATATTCATATTTGTCTTTATTTTTATATTTTATTTTTGTATTAAGTATTAATTGTGTAAAGTATTAAATAAATTGTTTTAAAAATTCAAACTTCTTAACCGTAAAGTTAGGTCACGTTTTATAATAGTACAATAGAAAATAGCGCTTCATCACAATTTATATACTATCGCAGTGACATTTTCAACACGAATATACATTTCTACATATTATTTTATTTTATGTGTGGAAGTATGGCATCGGCAAAAAAAATCAAATTTTTTTTGCTTAAACGCCGTAAATACTGCCAAAACCTAGAAAATATAATTTGAGAACAAAATTTTTGTGTGTCTGTCGGATTGTCTGTCTGTCTGTTTGTAGCCGCGATAACTTTAGAAAACATTGATATATCGTCTTCATATTTCACATACGTTGGCACCCCTCAAACGAGCGGTTTGGATTGTTTTTGGATAAAATCACTCTAGCGGGTAGGGGATGAGTGGAGGATGATTTGGTGAAAACTGATATTTTTTCCTTAAAACTTAAGTAGTATAAAGTTTTGGGGTTTGTTTAAGAGAAAACTTTCAATTTCATCAAACATCTGGTATTCTGTGCTCACATTAAATTAGGGATTGAATGTGTGGGCTTAAATATCGGTGATAGAAATTTCGACATTTTTTTTGCTAACACGGCGTAAGTAGTCTCAAAATATATAGAAAGCTTGATTCTGGAACGAATATGTTTTTGTCTGTCGGTCAGTCGGTCTGTCGGCCTGTACGTCTGTCTGTTAGTAGGCGCAATAACTTTCGAACGAACTGAGATATCATTTTCACATTTGGTACCCAGTTAGCACCCGACAAAGGAACGCTTTGAAGTGTTTTTGGGTAAGATCGCTTCAATGGATAGGGGATAAGCGAGGGGTGATTTGGTAAAATTGGCATTTTTTGTTAAAGCTCGAGTAATAAAACGTTTCCGAAGTTTGCGGGTACAGGAATATGAATATTTTTGTTGTGATCAAGTCATAGGCCCTATATTCATTTCATGATAATGTCTTTGTGAGGAAAGTAGATTATCGCAGTTACGTGGAAGTTATGATTCAATTTGCAGCACTATTTACTATATATATCATTATACTTTTCATATTTCATATTATTATTCTGTACCATATTTTTGGCTACACCATCTATATACTTATCATTGATCCTTACCATATACATATTTTCATTATTAATATTTACTATATTCAGTTCGTAACTGATTATTACCTTTTTCTCATTTAACTCATCTGACCCCAATATTATATCGTATTCAATACTTTCAAAAACTAATACATTAACGTTAACCCCTTTGTTCCCACTTTTGTTAAAAATCAACTATCAAATAATATCTTTTGGTACTCCACATATTTTTTTGCCTTTGGCATTTACAAGGGATATTTTTGGTATATTATGTACAAAATCATTCAATTGATGTTTTTCCACAATATTTTTATTCATCAATGAAGCTTCTGTATCGGTATCAGTTAAAATTTTTAGTGAATTATCATTACTATTTACATTTGCATCGATAAAAACTAAATTAACCTTATTTTCTTTTAAATTTTGTTCATTTGAATTTATCAATTTCCGGGTGATTATAATTTATAATATTATTATTTCGTAACCTTTGGCTTTCCTCTAAACATTTTTCACAGGAGTATTTTCCTGTGTTGTATTCGTTTTTTCATTTTCTTGTCTATTTAATGCCCCAAATGTTATCTGATTAATGGTGCCATGGTTGTCATGAGTATGGTTGTATCTGTCTTTTATGTTAAAGTTACTGGATTGGTTGTTCTGGGGATATGTTGTACGGTTTCTTTCATCATTGCCGTTTCCTTTATTATTTATTTCATAATTATTATTTTCTTGCTAATAGGGACAGTTCCTAGCATTATTTCTATTATTTTCGTTATAATTACTATTCTACCGGTTATAATTACCTTGTTTGTAGCAATTTTGACTATAGTAATTGAAGCTTCTTCTACCATTATTAGTATAATTGTTGTAACAATGATTATTATTAAATCTATTATAATTTGTATTATTGCTTGGCTAATTATTATTATAATTATTTATGTTTCCTTGTCCTGGACTCTCCTGCTATTATATTAATTTTCAGGTCTTCCTTGTACTTTAAACGTGTGTGTACCTTGCGTTTTTACGATAGTTCTTTCAATTCAAATAAGGTACGTTAATAACTGTTCAATATGTCTAATATTCCGCTATGATTTCAATTTAATAAAATACATTTTAAAAAAATGTCTTGAAATGTACAGCACTATTTTGTCCATCATCATTTTTAGTTCTAGGAACTATGCTTGATTGTAGATAATTAAAGCATAATTTGACATTGATACTTCTCTAAGGTCAAATTATCCAAAATAAAAGCGCTCTTTGAATTTGGATTGAGCTGCTTCACCTCAGAGATGATATATAAATTTATTTTCAAATTCTTCAAATTTTTATATTTATGACTCTTTACTTATATATCACAAAAGCGGTTATTCAATCAGCATGGCTCTTATGACCTCTTTTACTTCTTCAAAATCGGAAATATGTTTAATTTTATTTTTGAACGAATTTATAAGGACACGATGGTGTGTTTTTCTCGTTCATCCATTAAATTTAAAATATCTATCATTATTTGGATTGAATATCGTAAGTCCTGTCCTTCTTTTCCTTGAATATTTTCGATACGTTTCTGAATTTCTCGTTTCGATACGTTTTTGTCCATCAGGTCAATTTTATTATTTTGTAAATATACAACTTGATATCTACATACACATGATCAATATTTGGTTCTACTGTGTTTTGTTCTGCTCTTCGTAATTCCTTTTCTTTCCAGTTGCATATCCATAGCTACTATAATTTCTTTTTTTGTGTCTTGCATGCATACTTCCATTTTCCCCACATCCATATCATGGTTATCTTTTAAAAACTCAAAGTTCTTTTGCCTTTTTTCTTCAATTTACATTATAGTTCTATTTGCATCTTCTTCATTCTAACCATGTCCTGTGACGTTTCCTCTATTTTATTTTCTATATTGTTCTTCACGTTTTCAACTTTCTTTTCGATAGGTTCAAAACTTGCAAAACCTTTTGTAAATTGTTCATGTACATCCATTTTATTTTGTTCTATGTGGTTTTTCATATCTGTAAAATTTGCCAATATTCTTTCTTGTTCACTCTTAGGTTTTTCTGGAGATCGTTGTTTTTCTTCAATCTGATCGGTGGGCTTTTACATTATTACTTCTGTCACTACTTCATGTTTTGTTTGACCGTCACTTGTTTCTGACATACCTTATTGTTATATATTTTTTTAGACTCCATTATTGCATATTTTTTTATTAAATTTGATCTATTTCCACTACACCTTATGTTGCTGGGTTCCAATTATTATAATAATTACAGATATAGTGTATAATACTGTGAAAATGTTGTTTTATTTATTTAAGAATTTTTAAATTAAATTATTCACTATATTCAGGTTTTATATTTCCATTCCAGATATCGTATCGTTTGTCTTTATTTTCGATTTTAAGTCGCTATTTTTCATTTTAAAGATTATCAATATATACTCTAAATTCCTTTGTGGTTTGTACACTTTAAATAACAATACAATACTATATATATATATATATATATATATATATATATATATATATATATATATATATATATATATATATATATATATATATATATATATATATATACATACATATACATATATATATATATATATATATATATATATATATATATATATATATATATATATATATATACAGCCGATAACACAAAAATACTTGACAATTCGATACCAAATTTTTTATTTCCTTTCATTTTGCTAATAGCTTGCTCGAGTGGGGCTAGATGTATTCTCACCATAACTAGAAACGCATGCCAATTTCGCTCTAATTAGAAATCGTCAGTGCTCTCGATTAATTACAGCGAGAACGCACCTTAATACGGCTAAGGTAGCCAGCCTTCTAGAACTTTGTAAGAAGTACGACAGGGCCGCCATCTCGGTGCGGAACCAGGTAGTATGTTGGCACGGCAGCTTCAATTAACACAACATGTTACGAGACTGTACAACCAACCAAGAATTTTGGAAATTGTCAGCCCTGGCCCATTTTCTTCTTAAACACCGGAACAATGTATTTACGGCTAGATGTATTCTCACCATAATTAAAAATGCAGACCGGTTTCACTCTGACTAGAGCTCGTCAGTGCGCTATATCAATTACAGCGCAAACACACCTATAAAATAATACGGCTAAGGTGGCGAGGCTCCTAGAACATTGTGAGACGTAAAACAGGGTCGCCATCTCGGTGCGGAACCAGGTAGTACGTTGTCACGGCAGCTCCAACTAACCCTGACGTACATCACACAATGTTCTAGGGGGCTGGCGCCCTAAAGCCGTATTAGTTATATGTGTGTTCTCATTGCAATTAGTATAGTGTACTGACAAGCTCTAGTTAGAGCGAATCTGGTCAATATTTTTAATTATGGTGAGAATACATCTAGCCTTACATACGTTGTCCCGGTATTAGGAAAAAAATGGGCCAGGACTGACAATTTACAAAATTGTTGACTGTCTGTACACTGTCTCTATTTATAACATTTTGTGTTAATTGGAGCTCCCATGACAACATACTACCTGGTCTCGCACCGAGATGGCGACCCTGCCATACATCTCACAATGGTCTAGCTTGTTGACTTCGGTTTATTAGAAGACTTTGCCAATCAAATACTTTCTAAAAAAATTCTAAAAACTTTTTGAAAACACAATATCTTTTAAAGTACTGGCAGTATGAAACTAATGCCTTACACGTACGCAGATATCGTATAAGTGGACCTATCTACTAGTTTTGAACTAAATTGGTTTGGCAAATGTGCACGTGTTTTACCTAAATAAAAAATAAACCATCTGCGGCATGTCCTGAAATTACCTCTGAATGGATGCCTATAATATTCTGCTGCCATTTAAAATAAAATCTGCAAATTAAATTTTAAAGCCTGTACACAGAAAGTGAGTTACGGCAGTGATTTTTCATAAAAATATTTTCAATGGCAAATATGTATTTTTTAGACGAAGTCGTGAGATTTGGTATAAGCTATATAGAAGGACCAATGTACCATACAAAATTTGCTAAAAAAATCATAACATTGAAATTATATACCTAATCGGTAACTAAAATTGAAATATGGTTAATACTTGAAGAAATGTTTCAAATGTCTCAAAATCATAAGTAAGTTTTTCATATGCAAATTCGATAAAAAGTGTTTGCAACGATAATTTAAGAAAAAAAAAAACGGACGAATGTGCTAACAAAATTGTTTTCAAAGATCCGCCAAAGAATGTTTACTATATAAATTTGCTAAAAAATATGACGAAGAGAACTTTAGTAGAGGCGCGGGCGTTGTTTCCATTTTTAATCTTAACAATTTTTATCGATAAACTTGCAGATTAGCGCAATATTCGTTTTTTTTTTAAATTCAGTAACATATCTAGAGAAACCCTGGTATGCATTAACCATTAGATAAATGCTGTGCTCTCAACTCCACAATACGGTTGAGGGTCCCACAGCAAATTTGAGATGCTGCGTGGAGTGAACAAGCTGCAAATAAGCTAGAAATGTAAAGTGCAAAACAATCACTTTACAGAAGGCGGTAGAACAGGAGAACCCCCTACCAACAATTGAAATAACTCAAAACCGATACAAACATGCGTTATAATTCGATGAAATATGCAATAACGCAATAATAAAAGGGGTGTTTCATTAAAAAGAGAAAACTTGTATCGCCAACGACTTATTGACGACCCTGTTATTTTCGGCACGATTTTATTAACTGGAGTTAAAAACACCCTATAATTAACTCGTATAATATTTTCCCATATCTTGTATATTGACAGATATATTGAGCTTCGCCGTGGAAATGCACCACCCTATATATATATATATATATATATATATATATATATATATATATATATATATATATATATATATATATATATATATGTAAACATGTGAAAACTGAAATTGACCCCACATATTCTTTCTAAAGGGTTTAGTTCGCCCTCATTTGAAGAAATATTTTCAAAATTCTTAAGTCGCGGTGTTCTCGGTAAGATTTTTTTTTTACGAAAATTCGCTAAACACTATAGACAATTAAACCACAAACTATAAGTGAAACTACTACTACAGCATTAATAATGTTTAGGTTACACTGCTCAAAACTCAAAACAGTAAAGATGCAAAAATATATTCTGACTGAATATGAAGAGCGCAGAAACATGTTGGTAAAGATGTCAATAACCGGCTAATTCATGTCGATTTGATAACTGAGGACTGCCGATATTATAGTTATTGTTATGTTAGCTTTAGAGATATAAAAGAACACTCCAGGGACGAAAGACCTATATATATATATATATATATATATATATATATATATATATATATATATATATATGTATGTATGTACCCTGCCAGAAATGCCATATAGAAATATATTTAAAAAAATATGGGTTTCTATATGGTTGAATATGAAACAGGAATTCCGACAAAAACCACATTAGAAACCTACATGATTTTCCATATAAATATACAGGCGTTTCATATGGAATTCCCCATAGAAACCTATCATTAAATAGGTAGATGTGGTAGCATATATGGAATTCCACATAAACTATCTTACAATAGTATGAAAATCCATATAGAATCATTCCAAAACGGAACTCCATATAGATTCCTATAATTCCATTTGAGCAATCTGATTGGTTAGAATCTAAAACAAAACTCATGCCAGTAATTATAATGCAACATAACCTGTCATAAACGCCTATTATGTATACAGTTGTATACATTATGGTCAATAATTATCAGCAGTTAATATATGTGATTGGTGCTTAAATCAGCGGAAATCAAATATGAAAGCTTCAAGCAAAAAGGAACGACGTAAATTTTGATGTTAGGTTTACATTGAACTCGAATATTTTGTTAATGACAAATTTACATCGCAAACGACTTAGACATATTGATTCAGAAGGTCGAAATGTAAAGGAAAATGTGAGTTTGATATATATTTTCGTTTTAGATAAAACGAACTAGAGCCGAAACGGCGTTCTTTGGTAAGCAAAGCAGCAATGAAAATAACACCAGTTAAACTTTTGAGTTGTACCGATCTTAAACATGTCAATGACGTTCCTTATGTACGTTAATTAGACCATATGTTTAACTAATGTTTTTAGTACTCAAACTACCGGATAATTATTATAAATAAATTAAATTATTTTGTACTTTTAGGCAGAACCTAGCACACATCAAAAAATCGAAAGCAAAAAACACATAAACAAAAATCGTTGATTGTTGAACAATGAACAATGACTCTCAGCGAATTAGCGAGCAATATTCACCAATACAGATCACGTAACAATTAAGCTGTTGTAAATCTGATTGGTTCTTTGACATCGTCATCTTATACGGATTTCCGTGGCATATTTAATTATTTCATCAAATGATCCTTATAGAAACCGAAGAATACCGCATAGACTACTTTATGGATTTCTATGTGGTATTCCTAGAAGAAGAATTTTGTATAACTCCAAATATAATTCACAACCCTTCCACATACATTTCCCATTAACCTTATAGAGACTACTCAAACCACATAAGTTTCCTTATACGTTTTAATAGTATTTCTATAAGTAATTTCTGGCTGGGTATATAAATACATACATACATACATACACACACACACACACACACACACACACAAATATATATATATATATATATATATATATATATATATATATATATATATATATATATATATATATATATATATATATATATATATATATATATATATATATATATATATATATATATATATAGTTAGTGTATATTTTACTTATGTATCATTATTTAAAGTGTATATTATGGTTATTAAAGTATAGAAGTTTGGGTTTTTATTAAACTGTATATGCCCTTTGGTTTTTGTTTAGTGTGTAACATGTTACACGTTTTACAACCTTTTCCCACGCTATAAACTTCAGTAATGGATCTTTATAATATTCATCCAGTCAAGGGACTGTGCCCACATAAGATGACGTCTTAACCCTCAACACGATTTACCAGGGTCGTAGTCAATAATCACACCACCTTGTTAGTCAGTGAAAGTTACTGCTTTGCCCCGATTTGACACTTGATAGGTCAGATTTATTTGTCAGATAAGAAAACCTTTATAAGATGCTGCAACGACTTAAAACGTTCTCTTCTTAACAATCCTTTAAATAAAGAATAATATGTGATAATATCCAGATAAGCAATAAGAAGGCAGCACGCCATTATGAGCCACCCTGTTCTTTGGTACCGTTATTTGATTCGTCCGTTCATTGGTTTTGGTTCGTATATCTCCTGTATGAGTTTTACACCATGAAGTAGAGAACGCTTGGCGTTGTAACATCCGCCACACCCTGCAACCACCATCTAGCAAGAAAATTTGAAGAGCTCCTCAAACGCATTCAAGCTAATTTTAAAGACCAGGCCAAGTAGAGATCCCATCAAATTTTTTTAACGGTCTAGGCAGCCTTGAGTCGCCCAATAATGTACTGAGAGGTTTAAATTGCCCTGAACAACCCCAGGCCTTCTCTGATACGGTCAACCGATGTAACTTCGCCAGCAGGTCCAAAGTTAGGTACCTTATTTATCTGTTATCAATCTTTGAACGTATGTAATTTCATTTAGATTGCTACAATCCATCATATAACACACGGCCATTCTGTTTTATATAACTTTAGTATTTTTCTAATTAATTCACTCATTTGGATTATATAAATTCAAAATTTTTTTATAAACAAATTTAACCATATTTTGATTTTTATTTGTACATCTAACACCATACTAATTGTGAGTGCAAAAGCCTTTTGTTCAATTTACATTAAAGCTCATGCCCTCGACTGAGCAGCAGAATAAACTTTTAGTAATCCTATATATAAAATTTTATTTATTCGTCAGAATAATACAATATTTAGTTACAAGTGTATGTTTGTGTTCAGGTGTTATTGATGTGTGTGTGTGTTTAAAGTAAGTATACCCGTTTTATGTTTTTATGCAACACTCCCTATTTCAGAAAATATACGATTAAAGAAATATAGCTCTAGTATCAATGCAAACATCAATTACCTGATTACAACATACCATACACCTATATTTTAAGTTAGCTCCGCAGTCGGACTCTTTATTTCTTCAGGTGGTGGTTTTAAATGGCCTACAAATAGTTTTAAAACAACACCTAGCGCCAAAACCTGTGTTTTGTTTTTGATTACTATGAATTTCTATACTTTTATTTTTATATTTATTCTTTTGTTCGTTCCAAATATATTGATCAAATCATTAATATTCTTTTTCTTCTTTACTTTTCTAACAGTTTATTATTATTTTTTCAATGTTTTTGTAAATTCTCCCTGTAAAATTTCTATGGTGAATTTTGCGTTAACTAGCATTCATTAATGAATCTTTCCTGTTTATGTATTATCGGCCTTTTTAAAATAAAATATATAAGTACTTATTTTTAAAAACATACAAAGTAACTGGGTAGTGATATGACAAATTTTACTTTACTTATGTCATATTATCGTTAGGTACAAATGTCACGTTCATAAAAATCAAATGGATTATATTTTACCTGTCCCTGTTCTCAAGTTCTATATCAGTATAGGACGCCCTCTGTATTTGGTGTAAGAACTT
Source organism: Tillus elongatus (assembly GCA_964006375.1). Taxonomy (NCBI): domain Eukaryota; kingdom Metazoa; phylum Arthropoda; class Insecta; order Coleoptera; family Cleridae; genus Tillus; species Tillus elongatus. Next base: position 86,105,501 of record OZ023264.1, read on the forward strand.
AGACTTTGATCAATCACCCTTGGCAATGTTTTCTTTTTACAAGAAACGAAAGCGCCAGCTTAAATTCATAAAGGTCAATTATAATGTGATGCTAAATTTGCTACACATAAATTTATGTTACGTTTCACAAATAAACGTATTGTTTTTAGTCCAAAGACCGTTTACTGTTATAGCTGGATGTTTATAATCATTTCACAGTGTTATAGGTGTGTTTGCACTCACTGTTTTATCTAATAGACGTCGCAATTTACGTTCCACTGGGTCCTTATAACAAAACTTTAATTTACTCGACACTTATTCAGCTTCAATTCCACTTTTAACTATATATTTTCAGGAGCAGATTTAACAGGGTGTAGCTTGCTTCACCAACGAACGTTCTAGAATGTTTTGAATACATTCCTGTCGATTTTCGCCTATTCAATGGCTGTTTCCATGGATACAATGCAAGCCAGGTGACTATCTGAAGTAAAATTATAAACTGTCATTGTAAAAATTATTAATATTAAATATTATGGCCTTTTCCTTTTCTTTAAAACATTAATTTCTCATTTAATAACTCTTCTGATCCAAAATTTATACATGTCATTACACTCTGCATTAAATAGTGAACAGTTTTGTGGCAAGTTCTTTGGAATATAAATGTTCTTTAATGTCTATTTTTCTGTTCAAAATTGGCGTGGGCTAGATTTTTGTAATTTTCAATAAAACTTTAATTTACTTAATTTTGAATCACTTTAAGGCCTAATTTGCCTCAAATTACTTAGCTTGTGCCTCTAGTTCTGTTCTTCCAAAAATCTTTTCTCATTTGACCCGTACAAATACATACTGTGACCTATCTTTGGTAAAGTTTACATGGCACATCAAAACTTTGCAAATCCAATTCACTTAAACTTATCAAAATTACAACAAGACTTATACTAGCTAACATAACAGCTCTCTTGCAATCTAATATACATCTTTACTTAAACTATATCTCACTGTGGCTCACAAATTTTCAGTCCTTTTATTTATTATTGTCCCATGTTTGTGACCACACATTTAGTTCATTTTTACAAAGTTAACATCTTATCTTAGACAATCATTTTTACCACTCTGTGTATTTATGATCTGATCTCTATATTTGGGACTACTGTTGTTTTGACCCACTAAATAAATATTTGATCATGTGAGTCTTTTCAGTATATATGTTTACCCCGAAATGTATTGTAAATTGCCCTTTGCGTCCCAGACACTTATCTAGAATAATTGTTATATTTTCTTAGCTTTCAGTTACTTTATGATCATGTAGCATTTGCTGGTTTGCTTTTTGTGTAGTGCATGTTAGTTTGGCTCATTCATGTAATATTTTAATTTGTTTTCAATTTGGGTGTAGCTATAATAACAGCAATAAGTATATATATATATATATATATATATATATATATATATATATATATATATATATATATATATATGTATATATTTAATTTGTGGGATAGCCGTCAGGATTATAATGCCGAGCTTTCAGAAATATCTATCCCATTCTCAACGATACAACATGGAAGGAAAAAATTGCTATTTATATGGTAAAACTACTGTTTTAAATACGTACATGTGTGTGTTTTTTATGTGTTTTTTTCTTTAACGTCGGCCTATTTCCGCGACTATGACAAATCACCGACGCCAGGGTGCAGTTTCACCTCACTATCCTGGAAATGTTGCCGAACCCCTGCATGTCGGTAGAAAGAGTAGAGATGTTTAGCGTGCTCAACATCGCATGGATACGGGACCCAAAGCTTAACGCTCCCTCCGAAGGGCGGAACGTGTCCACTTGCACAAATCCAATGCCACAACCCTTTTTTTCTCTCAGGGCTCGTCCTCGACTTCGCCGCCCAGAAAGCACTGCAGTCTTTGGCTTATTGTGCATGCCCTTAGTCTTTTTATTCCACCCATTCCAAAATTACTGTGACTTGAACTAGTCTGCACAGCGATTGGTAGAGTTTAGTTTTATACTGCTCTGTCTCCGGTCTAGACTGACCGTAGATCAGTTGTCTTTTGCGGTTAAGGGCTTTACACTCGCACAAGATGTGCTGGGCTGATTCCTCCCCATCGCCGGAGAGTCTGCATGCGAGGTACCCCTCGAACCGCCCCATTTTATGCAGGTGTTTCTTGACGACCATGTATCCCAGCACCACAGTTCTCTTTGACATGGGTTCCTCAATTACTGACTTCCCATGCCTGAGCCCTGGACAGTCTGCCCAGTACACCTTGTGCCCGTTTCTGACCCAGGACTTAATGGCTCCCCTGGCCGTGCTCTTTGTCACGCCCAGAACCGGTTCTGGTCCCATAAATGGTTCTGCTGACCCTCTCTTCGTGAGACTGTCAACTGCTTCATTGCCTTTGACCCCCGAGTGACCCGGCACCCAGATCAAGGTGACCTCATTCTGCCCAGCCAGGTCGCTTGACTCGTCTAGGCACTCACTCACCAGCCATGAATTTACCCGTGGGCTACTTAGTACCTTAAGTGCTGCCTGGCTGTCTGTGGCTATGAGGATCCGCTTGTTGGAGTAGCCCCTCCTCCTGTTCTCCAGCACACAGTGCAGTGTACTGAAAAAGCGAACGGAGTACGCTGGGCTCGAACCCAGTACCCTTCGGTTCGAAGGCACACGTTCTTACCGCACAACCCCCGAGGCTCTTAAATACTTACATACAAAGCGTGTTTTTAAATTACAACTGACAAAAATTAAATAACAAATATGGACACAATTCAAGTTAAATCTGATTGAAGTTTATAAGAGGCAAGCTGACATATGCAAGCTAATCATTGTCTATTTAATTATTATTTTTTGGTGAATTTTCTTTAAAAAAAATTCATCAATGAGGAGTTCGCGACTTTAGAATTTTGAAAAAATTTGTTCTAAAGAACACAAACTAGGACTCCTAGAACCCATATCCAAGGTCAGTTTCATATATATATATATATATATATATATATATATATATATATATATATATATATATATATATATATATATATATATATATATATATATATATATATATATATATATATATATATATATATATATATATATATATATATATATATATATATATATATATATATATATATATATATCAGTAATTGAGGAACCCAGTTCAAAGAGAGCTGTGGAGCTGCTAAATCTTAGCAGAGGACAGCTCAGAAACATAACAGGTCTCTTGACGGGATACATGGCCGTTACGAAACACCTGCATAAAATTGGGCGGTTCGCGGGGGACCTCGCATGCAGAGTCTGCGGCGATGGGGAAGAATCAGCCCAGCACATATTGTGCGAGTGTAAGGCTGTGGACCGCAAAAGACAACTGATCTACGGTCAGTCTAGACCGGAGACAGAGTTGTATAAAACTTCACCCTACCAATCGTTGTGCCAAACTTAACAGACATTTGTTTTACCACACCTACTCGGACCACATATGATACATCTAACTGTGTTTGGTAAGAGAGGACCATGTCTTGGTTGTTGTTCTGAAGATATATCAACAAGACCATGTATATTTGTAATAGGTAAGTCAGAAGCGTGTTTAATGGTACGCACCTTGACTAGACCTAGACTATATTTTTTCGGTAATTATAAATATATAGATAGATGAAAGTCGTACAGTCAGTATCAATGTTGTTTCCACGGGATGAAGGTCTTGCAAATACAGCCATTAACAACTACTTGTTGAGTGACACATACCTGGTTATCAGTTTTGTGGTCCCGGCACTAAACTTAAAGGACGTCTGGCTAGAGGTGATCAAGGTATCAATTATCTAGATCATGCTTGTCGAGGCCACGGCTTCGCTTACTCTCAATCAAAAGGGTTAAGTGATAGACATCGAGCCGACGAAGTGTTCGAAAACCTAGCTTGTGGGGCTCAAGTCGAAGGACGCAAGTTTTGGTGAAAAGTTAGCCGCTTGAAGCGTTAGAAACACCACGAAAGTTAAAAGAAAGGTTGATATGGGTCTTGATGTAATCAACTCAAAACCAAAGAAGAAAGTTCCCTTTAAGAACATAATTAGTTTGATTGGACAAGTTGTAAAAACAGAAACCTTATCCCAACAGACAATGCTGTGCTTGATATCGCTCATGCAATAGTTAGAAAAATTGGTGGGCGTAAAAATGTGCAGAAACCTCGAGTTATTCCAATACCTAAAAGCGGAGGCTTCCGTCCAATGTTACCTCTGATATTTGGTGGTCTATAAGCACTAGGTGCCCTGTGTGGTGGTGCCGCTAGTATTGCTAATGGAAACACAACCCAGAGGAAGAAGAACGTCACAACAAAACAATGAAGGCTATCGTTATGGGTAAGAGAGGTAGTGGTTTGAAATTAAAACCAAAGTGTAAGAAACTCAGAAAAATCCTGTATCTGAAGTAGCGTAGCAGCTATGGATTGTATCTGACAAAAACAAAAAACGAATAAGATGTTTACCAGCAAAACCTCTAATACATGTAGATCTTGTGAAATTTAAGAGGTGTATACATGTGAGATGCTCTACCATCAAATGAACCACGTAAAATGAATATTTCGTCATGAATTTGCAAACAAACAAGGAGCTTGCCAGTCATTAGGTTGCAGTTAAGAAGCGTGGTGACACAGCCATGTACTTTGACTCATATGGAAACTTGAAGCCACCAGTTCAGTTGCAGCGTTACCTTAAAGACTCTAATGTATAATAATGATGTTTATCAGAGATACAATACTGTGATCACCTATGTTTAAATTTTTTTTAATAAAAGACTCAAACAGTAGCCTCTGTGTTTTAGTCATGTCGAAAACCTTCGCGTTGAAAGACTGCAGTTCCCATCTGTCAACAGACTACGATCCTCCGATAAAACAACATACCTAACATATATGAATGTAAAAAGAAAATTTATGTTAAATAAGGAGGTACTTGGAGAACCATCACGATACCCACTGGTGCATATAAAATAACACATTTGAAAAACTTGCTTCAAAACGAACGCGAACAGAAGCAGCTATGTTTGATTCGGAAACCTAATCCGAATACCATTAGATGTGAAATAAAGTGTTATACAAGTATGAGTTGTGGAGCTGTAAAGCTGATGATTCGATTGGGCGAATGCTGGGATTCTCAAAACAAATTCCTCGAGCAGGTATCTTCTATCAATCTGATTTACCTGTTAAAATGGTGGATGTTAAACAGATTAGTATAGAAAGTAATATTGTATTCCTACTATAACGGAAAACCTTCGCATACGTTATATGAGTTTGCATGGATGGCTGATCCTGGATATGCAATCGATATAGAACCTAAGAATCTAATTTGTCTGCCAGTGAACAAACAAGAGATCTCTAATATATTGGCATCGTGGACCAAGATTCAGTTCCTGTAAACATTCATGATGAAGAGCTATCTGTTCTTCTGAACCTTAAAAATATTGCTTAAAATACTAGTCTTTAAAGATAGAAAAGCAAGTAAATCTACCAAAACAAATTTAGTACAGTCAACTACTTTGAAGCACACACATCGTTCCGATAATATTAAATTCCTTAAAAATCTTGGTTATCATGTCATCAAAACTAGAAATATTCAAAGCCCTGAGATTGACGATTCCATCAATCGAAAAGAACTTCGGTCTTACTATTCATCAACTAAATCATTTGGTAGCAGTGATGAAGTTAAAATGAACATTAATCAACAAGATGCATTTGTATGTCCAGCAGAGTCAGCTCTAATAATCGAAGGCGCTCTTGGACCTCTAGCAATACAAAATGCTGATGGTAAGTGTTATATGTCAAATAACGGAGGAGCGGCTCTGTTTAAATCAATGACCTATGAATTAAATAACAAGGACGTGGAACGAGTGCGAGGCCCATACAGCACAACAACCATCAAAAGCCTGCTTTCGTTTAACAAGAATGAAGCCAAATATTTTAGCAATGCTGGGCTGAATGTATCATGTATCATATCACCTTAAACGACAAGTTTCGTGTGCGCCTAACTCTTTGGTTCCTCTGTAGTTTCTTCCATCACTTGAAAGAGTTCTCTGTGATAAACCTACTTTCCGATTTACAATAGCTCGAAATGATGCCAACGGCTATTACAGTACTGATACAGCAAGCTCGAAAATTACTGTAACCGACATCTTTCTAAAAGCAAAACGATAAAATGAGGTTGAAACTGATGAATAAAATTACAAAAGACACATATATATATATTTCTCGCATATCGCAAATGGAACAGTATGAGCTATCATCGCTCAGAGATATTAATAAGGATGCGTGGTCTGCTAAAACTGCAACGAACTTAGAAAGACCTAGGTATGTGATTATAACATTGCAAACAGATCGAAAAGACAAGGTAAGTAAGAAAGACGACTTTTTCGATAACATCGGTATGGTAGTTGTACGAGTGTTCCTAAATTCAGAATGCTACTCATATAAATCTATGAATGTGGATTTCGAGAAATCTAAATATACGGAAGCCTACCAGATACACAGATTTTCAAAACAGTTTTTGTTATAAAACATGTCGGAGCCTCTTAAATTATGATGAGTTTAAAGACCGTGCTCTATTTGTATTCGACTGTCACCACATGAATGAATCAATCAAGGTTTTAACGGTGAACATCAGATTTTATGAGCAAAGACAATTTTTCAAATAGAACCAGAGCTTACTGTATAGTTATTCATAATAGTGCATTCGAATATAAACCTCTAAGTGGTATCGTAAGAGCCATTGTGTAATAATTTAAATATGCAAGTGTTGTGAATTAATCCTAATAAATTAACCGTATTTACATAAGTTGTTTTATTTTAACTTGAAACCATATCTTTTACATGAAATGAGATACTTTTTAGCAAACAAACAAAATTTTTGAGAGCAAACGTCTCATCCATCGTGTTATAAAAATGTTATGTGTTACAAGCCGCTACTAGCTAGCTACCGCTAGCCCCTAGCCACTACTAACCAGTTATGTGTAAAATGATACGTGCAAATTTTTATTTTTTTAATTTTTTTCTTTTTTTTTTTCATTTTGGGACTATACTCGTCGAGAATGACTACGGTGATACCCCACACCTGGGGGAAGAAGCCAGCAACTTACTGTTAGAACCGAGCGCGAAGCGCACAACGGGAGTCGCTTCGCGACTCCCCGCCAATAATTTTAACATATTTGAACTCTACTCGCTGAGACGTGTACGGTGATACCCCACACATAACCTCTTAAACCAAAAATTAAAAAAAGTTACTGTCATGCATACGTCAGTCATCATATTTGAATTATACTCGTCGAGCCGAGAAAAATGACACCAAACACGATACCTCTAAACTAATTAATAAAAAAAGTTGGTTTGCGCATGCGCCAGTTGCCATATTTTTGAAACGTCATTTTCACCAAAATCAAAATGGCAGATCCTGTTATTTTTATGAGTCAGCCTGGATGTCATTTTAAATATCAAATTTTCCGGGTTTGTCACTTCCTGTCGGCCATCTTGGCCGGCATCTTGGATTGCGTCATCTCAGCTTGGACGTCTTGTCAAACTATACATATCCACCATCTTTGTTTCGTCACTATAACGTCACACGCATGCGTATTAGCCATGAGGCAATGACGTGGTTTCAGAACCCCTCATCTATACCTACTAGTAGTTATTGAAACAATATCTGCATGATATATAGCAGGAATTTGAATGCGAGATAAGGAGTACAGTGCAACTTAAAAACTTTTTTATAAACTATTTCGTAATCGTATTCAAGTTTCATGAGTGTTAATTTTGAATTTGGTTCTTTTAGTTGCATTAGCCATACTAAAGGCATGTGATCTGTATAGATGTCAAATTTACGACCATAAAAGTATGAACCTAAATATTTGGTAGCTCAGATAATTGCTAAAAGTTCTTTTTTAACTGTAGAATATTTTTGCTTTGTATCATTTAGAATACGAGTAACATAGCTTATTATGTTTTTATGTTATTATGTTTGTTATTACGCCCTCGTAGTGCAGGCTACTGGGTGCCAGCCTGCTAAGCGAGAGGTCCCGGGTTCGATTCCTGGGCGAGCCAACGAGAAGTTGACTTTGTCTGGAAAATTAGTAAAAATAGTGAATGATGGGAAATGAATGTGCTAATGGCCTGAGATGCCGCAGCCAATAATATAATTTAAAAAAAAGTTTGTTATTACTTACTGAGATTTGTGTTAAACTGCTGCCAGAGCTACATTAGAGGCATCAATAATTCTTAAAATGAAAAGCTTTGTGAAGTCGGTATATTATAAGATGAGATTGTTCATTAGAACGTTCTTGCACGTTTCAAAAGCTTCTATAAAACTATTACCATAAACTAAAGATGCATTCTTGTTCAGGCAATTATTTTGTTAATTTACCGGAATCTTTGATACATTTTTGGTAGTAATCTACAAAACCTAGAAATGCTTTGATCCTTTTTTTGTTTTAGTTTGTGGGAAATCTTTACAGATTTTACCTTATCGAATTTTGGTTTAACGCCCTGAGACATATTAACGTGACCTAAATATGTGACTTCCTGCTTTAAAAATTCACCTTTATCAAATTGAATTTTTAAATTAGATTGTCCTAACCTCTCAAATACTCCTGCCAAACCTTTTACGTGTTCCTGTAAAGATCTACTAAAAATTATAATGTCATAAGGTTGGTAAGGCATTTTTCTTTTTAAATCCCCTAAGGATATTGCCCATAGCTCTTTCGAACTCATAATGCTAAAGGCAGCTTTTTTCTATGTCTTCAGTGCTCATTTCAATTTGATGATATCCTGAAGTTATATCGAAAGTTCTATAATACTGCCCACAACCTAACTAATCTAATATCTCTGAAATATTGGGAAAATGATACTTGTCAGCAATAATTTGTTCACTAAGACGTCTATAGTCTATGACCATGCCTAATTTTGATTTTAGGTCTGTTCTTATTAATACAAATCCTATTAGATTGTATTTTGTTTTTCTGTAAGAAGGTAGGGATCTTCAACACACCCAGCAACACCAAAAGTTTTTTATGTATTAAAATTTAGATCTGTAAGTTAAAAGGCAAAAAAGTTATAGGCATTTAAATTTTAAAAACTGGGGTTTTCCTCAAAACGTCAAAGTCGCGATTTGAAACGTCAAAATTGACAACTTTTAGGCAAAGATCCTGAAAAAAATAGGGTTATGTAACGAAAATGTCGCAATAAGAGTGTTCTGCAAATCCTTAACATTCAGCTTCAACCGTCATTGTTCTTCATTTTACTAAAATGTTTCCAGAACATTGATTTGAAGTAAGCCCTTTCTCTGATGCTTCGGCAGTAGTTAAAGTTAAGTTTAAAGGTCTATAATTTTTAGCTAATTTTTATAAAAAATTGTTAATGAGGAGAGGGCGACTTTTGAATTTAAAAAAAATTCTTCACGCACTCTCTCTCTCTCTCTCACACACACGCACACACACACACAAGCAAAAGGTTTATGGAAATACGCTACCATACCGAATTTCCTGCAACCAAACTTTTACTAATGTTTATATATAGTTTGTCCGTTTATAAATTTATTATCTTAAGAGAGATGCCTTTTATAATATATTTTGTTAAATTAAAAAGTACAAGCGTTTAAATCTCATACACTCATATTTAAGCTACTGTCAAAACATCACAGAAAGGGTCAATTAAAAATAAATTTTCAACAAATATTTAACCCTACAGGGGACGCGTCTCATAGACCGGCGATATATTTATTTCTACTTATTTTAGTGGTTGGCGGCGGTATCGCTTGCCCCCACTCAGTAGCTGTCTGATTTAGTGGTTCGAGAGTCGGTATGTAGCAGGACGTTGTTGAGAGCGCGCGTTTAGGTTTTATGGATATTTTCCCTGTACCAGACCTAGGCGCTCCATCAAGTTTTTTTCAATTCAATTGAGCGTTTATTTAATAATAATACTACTTTCTTTATATTTGCTCATAAACAGTTAATTATTAAGTGAAGTGTACTTTTACGAAACATGTAAAGTTATGAAGCAGAGCAGCGTCGACATTTACAGCTTATGGAAGAAGTTATATCGGACGAAGAAATAGTTTATAAGGATGAACTTAAATCAGATGAAGAAGATGTTTTAGAACAAAGGAAAGGCGATAGTGACACGGAATGGCAAATTTCCGACGACGAAAGTAATTTTTTATTAGCTAATAAAAACTGGAAAATTGGAAAAAATAGTAAAACTCTGTCGTCAAAAGAAGTACCCCGAAAATCTGTTAGGGTTCGAGCTGAAAACAAAGTAACTCGACTTCCTATTTCAAAGTTAGTTACCACATCATTGAAAACTCCTTTGGAAATATTTCAATAATTCATAGACGAAGAAATGATCAATCTTACCCTACGTCACACTAATTACTATATAGACTTAATAGCAGATAATTATGAGAGGGATAGTGATAAGTACACTTGGAGAACACCCAAATCACCACAACACATATTTCAGAGACCTTACGATCGTTTCGTTGACAATGTCAACATCCTAAGAGGGAGAAAATTCTGAAATCTTCTTCCTCTGAAGATGTTGACATTGTCAACGAACTGATCGTAAAGTCTCTGAAATATGTGTTGTGGTGATTTGGGTGTTCTCCAAGTGTACTTATTAGTGCTCATCACAGGTTCCAGTTTTCACATAGGGATAGTGATGCTATATACACCACTGCTACTGAAATTCAGGCTCTACTAGGTCTATTTTTTTTTGCTGGGGGTCTCAAAGCAAACCGACTAAATACTGAGGAACTGTGGAAGTCAGACGGCACAGGCGTTGAAATATTTAGGATAACTATGTCCATAAAACCATTCAAGTTTTTGTTGAGATACATACGGTTTGACAACAAAACACTCGTGAAATGCGAAAAAATGTAGATAAGTTAGCACCAATTTGAGAGTTTTTTGGAAAGTTTGTCAACAAATGTAAGAATGGTTACCCTTTGTCAGAATATGTGACAATTGACGAAAAGCTTGAAGGGTTTAGAGGGAGGTGTGGTTTTCGTCGGTATATTCCTTCTAAACCTAGCAAGTATGGAATAAAAATATTTGCCCTCACCGATGCGAAAATGTATTATACAAGTCACCTCGAAGTTTACGTAGGGACATAACCAGAGAGACCATAAAACGTAAGCAGCAGTCCATCTGTCGTAGTAGAAAGACTCTGCGACCTAACCAAATGATCAGGAAGAAACTTGACAATCGACAACTGGTTTACAAGCATTCCACTCGTAGCGAAGCTACATAAAGACCATGATACAAATAACGAGAGATATAATATTCAGACTACCTATTTTTAGACCTGTCACGTGCATGGTGTCAAGTGGTTAGTCAAATGCAACAATAATATGCTGTCGTGCAGTGGGGTTTGACGTTTCATCACAACATCTTAACAAATTACGTATTTTACTAATATTTAAGTGCATACAGTTGGAAGTAATAAAAATGAGAAAGATTAAATTTAGTCCTGCCATCTATATTATCTGAAAAAGAGAATATAGACGTAACTTCAACCGCATTAAACTGACGTATAGAAATTTTTTGATTGCGAATGACTTTATTTTAAGTGTGTAGTTTGACTTCTATAACGTTACTCACCACGTGACGTCAGATGAGGGGGCGGGGCATATGCGCAATATCATATCTCTTCTAAGTCATTATATCATGCATAAAGACTACATACTAACAGTTATTCGAACTCTACGCAAAAATAACTGGGTACTGTCACTGGAGTTTTCTAAACCTACACACTCGCCTGAAGGAAGCGTGTTCGCTTTCACAAAGATTATTACTCTGGTATCTTATGTACCAAAGAAAAAAAAGAATGTTTTATTATTGTCCTCCTTGCACCACGAAGACGACATTGATAACAATACCGGTAACCAGAGATTATAATGAATTATAATAAAACAAAGGGAGGGGTAGACATTGTTGATAGGTTATGTACCAATTATGATGTTGCTAAATATACAAGGCAATGGCCCAAAGTAATTTTTTATTCAATTTTGAATGTGGCGGGGATCAATGCTTATGTTATATATAATTCCAATAACCCTACAAGCAACATTCAAAGGTGTGTTTTTTTGCGTAATCTACCACTCGATCTTCTCGTTTCATATCTACGCCTGCGAGCACAAATGGAAAATATCGCAAGGGCACTAAAAAATAGAGTTCGTGAAATTTGCCACATTCCAGATATTTCACGAAATCAGTGCAGAGGGGGAGAAACAGGAAGATGTACAATATGCAATTGTTCTCAAAAAATGCGCACCAGACCTTGCTCCTGTCCTGACTCGTCTGTTTCAGATATCTTATAATAAAGGCATATTCCCTAGTAACTGGAAAACTGCTCGAGTACAACCCATCCCCAAGAAAGGATCCAAAGCGCTTCCCAGCAACTACAGGCCCATTTCTCTCCTTTCAGTCGTCTCTAAAGTGATGGAAAAGTATATAAACACCGAATTACTAAAATTTCTTGAAAAACACAGTCTAATCCACGACAGGCAGTATGGATTCCGTCAGCGCAGATCGACTGCCGACCTCCTTTCCTTTGTCACCCATTCTTGGAACAAGTCTATGGAACAACACGGTGAATCCCAGATTGTTGCTCTAGACATATCCAAAGCATTCGACCAGGTCTGGCACGCAGCGCTGCTTAATAAACTTCCGGCCTATGGCCTACCACAAAAACTCTGTATGTGGACAGCAAATTTCCTCTCCAACAGGAGCATATCTGTTGTTGTGGATGGCCATTCCTCTAAACTGTATCCAATTAATGCAGGAGTTCCTCAAGGTTCAGCTTTAGCCCCTACTTTGTTTCTTCTCCACATCAATGACCTCCTCTCGAGCACATCCAACCCAGTTCACAGCTACGCGGACGACAGCACCCTCCATTCAAATATACAATATTCTAAGCCTGTCTCTTTAGCCCAATTAGATGAGGATCGCAGACTCATGGAGGGTTCTGTCTCCGTGGATCTCTAAAAAATATTAGACTGGGGAAGTAGAAATCTTGTACAATTCAACCCCACCAAAACTAAGTCTTGCTTTCTTTCCCACAAGAGATACACCAGCACTAGACCCATCACAATGAACAACCAAGTTATTCAAAGTAATGAGTCCTTTTCTCTTGTTGGCATTTCTGTGGATCGAAATCTTAATTGGCACCAACATGTCACATCAATTGCAGAAGCGGCTGCTAAGAAATTAGGTTTCCTCTTCCGGGCTCGCAAATACTTTTCACCAGCTAATCTCTATACCTTATATACTTCACAGATAAGGCCAAACCTCGAATACTGCTCCCACATCTGGGGTGCCGCTGCCGCTTCTACACTCGCTATCCTGGACTCCATTCAAAAGAGAGCTATACGTCTCATCGGTGACCCTACCCTCACCCAAAGGCTGCCATCCCTTGCCCACCGACGTGCCGTTGGTGACCTCTCTCTCTTTTATAGATATCTGCACGGGCACTGCTCAGAGGAGCTTTCCTCCATAGTTCCTCCACCTGCTGCCCCCAACAGATCCACCAGGGGAACAGAGCGAATGCACCCTTTTACTGTCCAGGTCACCAGACATAGAACATCTTGTTATGCCCGCTCTTTTGTCCCGAGGACTTCCGAGTTGTGGAATTCCTTGCCGGCACATGTTTTTCCTTCTCCTCCGAATCTCCAAACCTTCAAGTCCAGAATTAACAAGCTGCCTCTTTCCTCCTTGTCAACACCCACGGTACGATAGTATTTAGGCTGTAAGCTTTCGTGGTGTGTTGTTGAAATTAAAAAAAAAAAATGCACCTTAAAAGCCAATAGGAAGACTCGCTATTGCTGTCGCGATTACTGAAATTTTATGTGTTTGAAGCACATAGTGGTAATGTGCGAAGATTGTTATCGTGCGACACGTTAGACAAATCAAGTTTTGTTTTGTTTTTAATTTAATTACGCATACCTATAAATCAAAATAGATTTTAAGTTTCTTTCAATTATATTTTTTTTTTGTATTTTATTTTTATCTCTAGTAGACTACACAGCAAAAAATAAAAAATATTTTTTCTGTACTGTGTTTTGTATGCATAAGCATAAAATAGAAACCAATTTATCAAATTTTAGTGTATAACAAAATCGGCCGCTCAGATCGACGCGCCCTCTGACGATCAAAAATTTTACGCGGTGCCTGTACGGTTAAATCAAATGAAGAACAATAGCTGTAGAAACACGAACCTAAAGAGAAATAAATGTAAGGAGAAAGGCAGTCAGGAGAGGACGTGGCTCAGTTTACAAACCGACTTACGTAGGGTTGTCCACTTTGACACCTCCGTTCCCGGAACGGGTTCACCTCCCAGTTAGACCAAAACAAACTGGTCCTGTCTGAGAGTGAAAAAATCATATAATCTCATACTGTTCAATCATATATCCCGCTAATGACGTAAGTAGTTGAAGCGAAGTAGTTAAAACTCTTCGTTAAATTTAAAAAAAAACAGTCTTATTTGCATTGCACAAATGGTCAAGAATAGCTTATTAAGCCTGTCAATATCTTAGCTTATCTAACATAATTTAGTCTCTGCCTCTCGACTTTTTTGTACAAACCGTAACTTAAATGTTTTGATATTCTTGGAACCTTAATGAAAAATAACTTTTCTATTGTCTGTAAGATTATATTCTAACTTATCATGGGATGTCCATGTTGACCATATGGTGGCCTCTCTTGCATCTAGGAATTACGCGTTGCTGCAGCTGAGGGATTCCTTGAGTACTAAGGCGTTGTTGACATGCTACTATGTGTCAACTGTCTCCTGGCATATGGTTTGCCGTGTTGGGGGGCTGTGTGCATCTGGGAAGGGTTCTGTTGATGCAGAAGAGAATTGTCCGCACCATGTTTGGCCTGCCGTCTTCCGCATCTTGTAGACCATTATTTATACGGTGTGGCGTTTTAACAGTGACGCGCCTATATATGCTTGAGGCGCTTTGTTATGTCAGAAAAAATATTGCAATTTTTAGTACCTGCGGTAATATTACAGCGTATGAAACAAGACAGGCTAAAGATTTGTATGTTCCCCCTTATAGGATCAAACAGAATAATCGGGCACCTCGCAACACTGCAATACGCTTATATAATCATTTACCTGACAGCGTTAAAAATTTGAGCAGCCTCAGGCAATTTAAGCTTGCCTTAAAATTGTTTTGTAGAGAGCATTCTTTTTTTCTGTGGACAAATATTTTAATTTTAAATTTCAGCGTTGATAAGCTGTTTTCTGTGTTTTGACTACTTCCGATATCTTGTAGAGACCTATGGAGAAGTTTTAATAAATAAATAAATAAATAAATAAATAAATAAATAAATAAATAAATAAATAAATAAATAAATAAATAAATAAATAAATAAATAAATAAATAAATAAATAAATTGTAGTCATTATATAAAAACTGTAATTCTGGAGCTCCCCTTAGCTTTTCTGAAGAACCAAAGCCTATAAGTCTGAATGCCTATTATTCGATGTTTCTTCGAACTAGTAAATTGAAAATTGGAACGTACCATATTCTATATAAAGATCATGTGTGCACCAAATTTAATATTTCAACTGACCTCGCATATGGGTTCCAGGAGTCCTGGTTCGCGTTCATTTCAAATTTTTTTCACAATTCAGAAGGTGCGTTCGCCTCATTTGAGAATTTTAATTAAAATTCGCTAAAAGATGTTTAATAGTTAGTTAAACATATAATTTTGGAGTATATGCTAAATTTTAGTTTTGAAGGATAGCGATATTTTTTATAAATCCTACAATATTTCATTCCCTAAATAGTAATATTAACCAATAATTTTAATTAAACTTAAAAAGTTCTTGTAGGAGCAATCCAGGAAAAGCATACATCATTTAAGGTGAATACGCCAACAAAAATGGAAATGAGTTTAGAATAGAGGAATCGATGCACCAATACCAACATAACTTTAAAGACACCATCTGATTTTTATTCTACCAATATTCGTTTATTTGGTATCGATGACAACAAAGTCCCCAGCACACCAACTTATGTTTGGTATCTTTTTTCATCCAAAACATTTCATAAATAGTTGTGTTCTATCACAATGGATTCACTGTTTCTTTTTTTTTAAATAAGTGAATTTTTTTTTAATTTATTCATTTTATAAAGATTTTTGAAATTAACTTTTGCAGTTTTAGTAAATATGAGTTCTATGAACTACTTTTCACAGTACATAGTTAAACTCTCACAATATAGACCAACTTACGTCCAACCTGGTAATAAAATAATTTTACAAAAGCTACTAAACAAGCAATTGCCTTTATTACCATATGTCAGTTAATAGCAGATGCTTTTTAACATTTTATGAGTTTTTACATTCTTATATACATGGTACTTTGATAGGAAATGTAATTGCAACTCAGTGATAAAATTATTGAAGATATACGAAGTTAATTTTATAGTAAATTGGAAATCAATTTTAAAAATACATTTACAGATTAGAATTATAAAAGCGTATTGAATTAAAAAAAGTGACATCGGTGCGTTTGAGTTTACCATTCTTTTAGAAGAGTTTTGAACCGGTCTACATAGGTTTTATAAAAATGGTTGAATATATCATACGTTCAGATGACAGCCACCTTGAAATAAAATCTGAAAATGCAATTACATAGGCACTTTTTTAGTATTACCTAAACCTTCTTAAATTACTCTTTGTCGAAAAAGTTAGCTGTAAGTCGCTTTCTTAAAAATACTTTCTAGAACCTTTGTGATACGATGTTCAAAAGGTGGGCATACAATTTTTTTCTGTATTTCATCTTTCTTGAATGTCGTGCATTCGGCTATCGCTTCCTTTGTTCTGTGTCTATTAATCAATTTTTCTACTAGGCAATGCGAATGTCCGTTATATTTAGCCACGTTTTTTATGTACTATAAATCTACACTATATCTACTTCTACTCAAGGGAAAACTTATCAAACTATTAACCAAGAAATTTAAACTAGCAGTTTTTTACGAAAACGTATGATGTGAGTCATTTGGAATGTAATTTATCATGGTGGTTTCCTTCATATAGACATCGAATTCAAGAGACTGGTTATTTTTAATAATGAGTGATCTAGAAAAGGAAGTTTATTGTTAACTTCCATTTCGTGGGTGAATTTAATTGAATCAAATTGACAATTTAATCTTTTAACAAAATCATCTACCTTGCACATATTCGTGGTAAACACTTCAAAAATATCGTTCACATAACGAAACCACACCACTTGATTTCGATGTCTATAGGAAGGAAACCACCACCATAAATTACATTCCAAATGACTCACATCATACGTTTTCGAAAAAACGACCAGTTTCAATTTCTTGGTTAATAGATTGATAAGTTTTTCCTTGAGTAGAAGTAGATATAGTATAGAATTACAGTACATAAAAAAATGGCTAAATATAACGGATATTCGGATTGTCTGGTAGAAAAATTGGTTAATAGATACAGAACAAAGAAAATGATAGCCGAGTGCACGACATTCAAGAAATATTAAATAGGGAAAAAATTTGTATGCCTACCTTTTGAGTCACAAAGGGTCTAGAGAGTATTTTTAAGACAGCCGATTTATAGCTAACTGTTTCCACAAAGGGTAGCTTAAGAAACTTGTTAGGTAATACTAACAATAATAAAACCACTGAAATGTCAGGTATCTATGAGATTGGTTGTAAATATTGTGGTCTTAAATACGTCGGTCAAACTAAAAGAAACATAGGCATCAGATTTCGTGAACATATCGCACATTTACGTTATGGTAGTATATACAAGTCATGCGTTGCACAACATATATGGGATAATAAATATCAAATTGATAAAGTTAATTTGAAACTTATCAAAAATGTCAGACAGCAATACATGCTTGACTCATACGAAAGCCTGTATATCTCTAGATCAATAAAGAACGGTACTCCCTTAAATGAAGCGGCACCTCCCATTGCAAGCCCATTATTTTCATTATGCCTTTAAATTAGATAAACACTCATAGAAATGTCAGGTAGAGGAATAAAGAAAATTCGATAACCTCGTCCGTTCAATGGAGACACAATAGACAAAAGATGCGCCGTCAACTAAAATCTTACCTTCGGCTTCGTTCGACTACCTAATAATGTATATAGATATAGGTTGTAGCAGAAAATTAGTTTAGAATTTTTCATTCTCTGATGATAACGTTGTTAGCGAAACGATCGTTAGGGCTCTAAAAGATGTGTTATGGTGATGGGGTTTACCTAGGTGTGCTTATAAGTGCTCATTACAGGTTCCAACCTTCACTTAGTGAATCCGCACTAAATTTGAATTTACATAATGAAATGTCATCGACACCAACATGCAAGAGCGCTCCTTCAGAAAACTCGATATCCCTAGGAATAATTAAAAAAATATATGGAGAAAGTTTACTGAAGAGTGCCGCATGACAGGCCCGATCAAATACTTCAAAATACTCAGTGAATATACGTGACCTCCTCCAATGTTTTCAAGAGAAACACGTCCAAGATGAGTGACGTATATTAAAATATCACCAGTAGATCGGTTTTGACAAAAGGCGTATTGGCAATCGCTTAGAATATTTGATTTTCAAGGTATTTTATAATCTCTTTGTTGGTAGCTTTTTTCATAACTCTTGCTAAAACTGATATAATGAAAATTGGAGGATAGTTTCCCATATCGGATTTATCTCTCTATCTAGGGGAAAGCTGAACATAAGTTTGTTTTCAAGAAGATGGATGCAGCCCCACCTAAGCCGACATTGAAAAAGACGACTTAAAATTGAAGTCAGTTCAGAAGCACACATTTAGAAAACTATTGCTGTGATCCCATTGGGTTCTGATGCCTTATCACGTTACGCTGGTGCACAATCTTCGTGATGATGATAGCATACCTAGAATTAATTATTGCACCCGGTTATTAGCTGAATACAATAGGAACAGCAGATTTACATTTCAAATATAATGGGCAGACAAAAATAGGTTGGGTAGAGAAGGTTCATTTAATCAGCATAACTATAATATCTATGGGGATGAGAACGCTTGTCTGGCAGTGCAATTGTTAAGGCCAGTTTTCTACAAACGTGTATCGCGCCTATGATAAATGAGTCACAGTGTCTGTTACGTACATTGCGAAGATCCAGGCCATAGTATCCATGAAGTAGTTAAATCGTTACATATCCGATTTTGCAGGAAATGGCTAGGCAGAAATGGTCTCATTCGTTGGTCCCCAAGATCGATAGACCTAATTGTTATATTTCGGAATGTGGGGAATCATTAAGCAAGATGTTTATAAAAACAGAGGTTCTCCTGAAAACGTTCACGAATTGCAACAGGGAATCATAGACGCATTTAAACGCTTTAAAAACAAGACACAAATACTTAAAATTATGCGTAGCAAAATAATAAATAGATGTATTAAGTATCTGCAACTCAACGGTGATCATCTCGAGCAACTTCTACGTAGTTGTATTTTTGTAACTTTAAAATTATGTACGGTGTCCTTGATATTATGTTAATGATTACTTCGTAGTCATTTGAGCCCCAGGCGAGAAAGGCACACTAAATGAAAGAGAATAGATTGTTGTTCATAAATCTAATTTAATTTTAACACTTGGTTAGGGAAGAAAATAATGTCATAAATTACACTATCCAATACCAAGGAGTGGTCATTTTGCAATTGTTTAAAGTATTTGAGTCACTTATTTAACGTGTTATATTTCATTGCTCAATTTAATTATTGGTATCTTAAATATTAAAAAAAAATCATTTCCTTCACCTGCTTTGAAAGCCCTTAACTCCAAAAGAAGACCCTTAGAATATTGAAGCAACCTTAAACCGGATACAGAAATGGTACCTCAATAACTCACTGGAATTGTCGGTGAGGTGACCTCTAACCTCGTATATTTACAGTAAAAAATCTCAAGAACAGTTGGTTTTGCGGTAAAAGTAAAACAATTTTTTTTTGCAAGTTCTACGCTATAAAGTTTATGGTATTTTCGTATTATACTAAATATTGTCTCTATAAAATATACTATAAATGAAAACTTTTATTGCAAGTATAAGGATGTTTTTTTTGACAAAAACGACCCTGATTTTATATCTAAATTATTTTTTTAACTCTTCTTTCAAATAGTCACAAATTCACTAATATAACGTATTTATTGCTTCAGGACTTTGTCAACACACAAAAATTTTGAACAGCTGTGAATTTAGAACGTTGACGTCACAAGCTATCCTTAGTCTCAGTATTTTAAATATCAAATTAGGTCTTTAGTTACGCTCATGAATACTTAATTGAAAACGCAATTAATATTAGTTGAAACATAGAATTTTTATCCTCTGTATTTTTCGGCTTTCGTGATAAAATTATAGGGTGTTGGATATCTAGGTATCTTAATAACTGTTGATGATATCATGATTACCGTTTATTATCATCTAACGTGCAAGTCTAATCAAGTTCATTAGTTAACGAAGAATGCTGTAAATAACTATCATATTGATTTAAAGATCGATACATTTGCATTTAACCTTCCAAGGGTTAGTGGGACACGGAAATGATTACCAAATTTTATACGACCTATGTATATAATCATACATCAGCTAGTTCTAGCTATTTAATAATCGTAAAACGAGTAGAGGGGTATTAGTAAAGAATAAAAATAAAAATTCATATTGATTTACTATCTAAAGAAAATTACAGGAAATTAATTATTTGGCTTTATCGGCTTTATACTCAGTTGGTTCAGTAAATCTTGAGATAACTAAATAAAAAATAAATAATCTACGATATGACCAGAAATTACCCCTAAATGGATGCCTATAATGTTAGACAAGGTCAGACATATATGTCAGGGTTCCGCTGCCATTGCAAACAAAATCTCCAAATTAAATTTTAAGCGGACGGGCTACGAAAATATACAATCAGCGGGGTTGCCATTGGCGACAACGCTCATCTGAATCTGAAGATATGAGAAAAATGTAAATGATTAAAATTTTTAATGGGGGTGATTAAGTTTGTTTAAAAGCAATCTATTAAGACGTTTTATCATGTATAAATATTACGCTTCTTATTTTCACGGTATTTAAAAGCCAGCTTCTTCTCCTAGTTTAACCTGACATCACCACTGTTTGTTAACTGACAGGAGTCATGAGAGACATAACCTCGAAATTAACAGAAGCCATTAACAAACAATAATAATAAGAACATAACCTCTAAATCGATTCCGCTAATACTTTAGAATCTAAGAACTACCTATATTCTAAGGTTAATACAAATACAAGTAAATAATAACCCAACTTTCAATTTTAACATAACTTTAACAAATTCCTTCGGCCGTCAACTGTGACTGTAGTTTATTATGATTCTAACATCCAATCAAACAACTAAGAAAGTGGTTGTATGCATCAGATTCAGGTTCTTAATCAGTGCATGTAGGGGTTGTATTACCAAAGTGAAACAAAATTATTTCAAGGAGAAATAAACCTACCCAAACTAATATAAGTATAATACCTAGATAGGTACTTACGGTTCTCTTTACTCTTAGCTTTTACGCTTTATGGAAGATTTGAAGCAAACGAAACTACATAATATCATAAAGCAGTTTAAATTACATATATAATCAGACATTCAGTGTGAATTATCAAAATTTTATTTTTAAAATTTTGTATCATTTATATTTTTTTAATTTTCAAAAAGTAATAGTAAATAAGTGTTGAAAAGAGTTTAGGTGCAGCAAGGGCGTTATGGTAGCGAATTTTTGTAAAAATATTTCAAATAGTGATAACTCAATTTCTCATTAAACTAGAATCTTCAGGTTTGATACATAGTAAAACCCATATAAAGCCAGCGTGGGTACAAGATCTGAAAAATAACTACAAATTTCTTTTAAAAAACGTCTATTATTTTGTTTGCAGAAACTGGTTCGATTGAGTTGACTAAAACGGATCATCCAAGCGATTAATGCGCAAAGATACTTGCCACGTTTATAATTTGGCAGGTACATTCCTTTTGTAAATAAAAATTTAATTTTCGGTAAATTTGTAGTTTAGCAAACGGGGGACTTTTAGAAAAATGTTTCCAGAAACATGCTTAGAACCCTTTCTGGATGCACATACTACAATAAAAACTTCTCGCAAACGGCCCCTAAGAAAGTTGCGGGACCAGTAGTGAATAAGGGTGTTGGGCCGGGAGGAAGATATAATGGAAATATGAGCGGAAATTTGAATAAAAAACAGGTTAGTTGGATCTCTATGAGCTACCGTTTACCCATTTGGCAGCTATGCTTCCTTAAAATCCTGTTTATTTCGCCAAGAACCCTTATTCACCGGAGGTCCCGCAATTTTCTTGGGGGTTGTTCCGCAGCCATTTTTCTCGTTTTTGTTGTTCATGTTTCTGCATTGAGGGTGGTTGTAGGCATGTGCAAGGTAGAGGAGAACTCTTGTGACGAAGCCGCGAACCAAGATTTTCAACTTGTGTTTAAACTGTTACCTCATTTCATTCGTTTAAAATATTTTTCCAAAAATTAATTTGAGGCTGCCTTGTTTGTCAGTCTCACATAGAGAGCTATAATATTTTATCATTTTAAAAAGTATGGATACAGCAACAGTAAATAAGTGATGTAAAGGGTATGGGTGCAGCAAGTAGGTTGTGGTAGATAATTTTCGTAAAAAGATTTCAAATCCGATAACTTAATTTCCCATTAAGCTATAATTTTCAATCTTGAGCTATAGTAAAACCTATGTAAACAACCTTTTTTGTTGTTTTGTTTGCAAAAAATAGTTCGATTGGGTTGACTAAAACAAAACCATCCAAGCAATTAATAAGAAAAAAATACCTGCCATATTAATAATTTGGAAGGTACATTCCGTTTGTAAATAATAAATTTATTTCTGGAAAACTTTTGTAACTTAATGAAATTTGTAACCCAATTTTTTAAAGCGGCTTGCAGTATTTAGATAAATGTACCAAATTTTAATTTTCTAGCTCCATAGAAAATTGAAATTTCTTCAAGTAGTCGCTTACTGGGACCTCTAAAACCAATCTCCAAGATCCACTTAAATTTAAAGAATTTGTTTTAATAATATACCTTACTAATAGTGTACAATTCTTATAAAAATTCACTACTATAATGCACTTGCTGCGTCCCGAACTTGTTATATTTTGCACCAACACTTCTTAGTAGTGTCCGCTCCACTCAAACACGGATTTTTGCTCCAAGTCCCCCAGTTTGTTTGCAAGTTGAAGGGACAACAGTTTTGTTGTCGTTTATGCACACGACACTTTACCAGGCAGGCCTGAATCACCTGATCTGACCTGGCATGACCTTACCTGACCTAGCATGGCCTAAACCAACCTGACCTGACCTAACTCGACTCTGACGTGACCCTGACCAGACGTGACCAGGCCAAAAACGTATGAGAAATCCCAAGAAAAGACAAAAATCATGCATTTTACAAAAAAAGCAATGTAAGTTTAAACTCACCGTATGTGACCAGCAACGAACAAATAATGTCAATAAATTGACAACAAATTCTCGTAACGTAAAAACCAATTTCCACAAGAGAAACATAAAATAGTATAAAAGTGCATATAAGGTAGTAAACTTTAACTATCAGCAGTTGAAATCGCGTTAGTGACACTGCAGATGAGAAGTACACTAGTTTTAGTGAATTTTCTTAATAAACATTCACTAATGAGGAGATCTCGACTTTTGAATTTCGAAAAAATTTCTTCAAATGAGCGCTATTTAGGACCCCTGGAACCCAAATCCGAGGTCGGTTTCAGACTTTATATGTTTATATATATATATATATATATATATATATATATATATATATATATATATATATATATATATATATATATATATATATATATATATATATATATATATATATATATATATATATATATATATATATATATATATATATATATATATATATATGTTTATATATTTATGTGTCACACCTATAACTAAAAAAATAATCTTAGACTTGTGTGGGGGGAGCTTACATACACATAGAGACCAGGACACCACCCATAACTCATCAGAAGCCGGGTTTTCCACATTCGAGTGAAAAAGACCGACTGTCCGAATACGGGACTCGAACCCCCGACCTCTTAGTCCGATTCTAGAAGTTATTCACCTCACGAACTAAGGTATTCTGCTTGTTAATTTCAATAAATAAATAAAAATTATATATATATATATATATATATATATATATATATATATATATATATATATATATATATATGTTTATATATTTATGTGTCACACCTATAACTAAAAAAATTATGGACCGATTTTGATAAAATTTGGTGAGTACCTTCCTTTCGCGAGTGGCTTGGATAAGTTCGTTAGCCAGGAAAATCCTCCGAGGTTTTCCTGGAAAATTTTGTGTTTTCTTTCGAAAAAAATCGAAAAAAATTTATATATCCGGAATTAACAAAGTAACGGCAACGAAATTGGGTACACGGGTTTATATCGTTATATGTAAGCTACCTACCAATTTAGCGCTGTAGGTTAAAGGACAAAAAAGTTACAGGTATTTAAAGACAAATAAATGTGGGTTTTCCTCAAAACGTCAAAGTCGCGATTTTAAAGTCAAAATTGTTAATATTTAGGCAATGAACCTGAAATTAATATGATCTATGGAAGGAAAATGTCTCAAGAATAATGTTTTACAAAGCCTGAGCTCTTAGATTCAATCGTCATTGTCCTTCATTTTACTAAAATATTCCCAGAAAATTCATTTCAAATAGACCCTTTCTCTGATGCTTTAGCAGTAGTGTTGGCTATAGAGTTTATCGTTTAATGGTATATCATTTTTGTCGAATTATCGTAAAAAATCATTAAAGCGCAATATATCCGTTATTATGCAAGTTACGAAAAAAAGTTGTATACATTAATTGTAGAGTGTCTTAAGCTACATCTTAAAAAATATTTCCACAATTACAGGGTGGCCCATATGTCGTTGGTGATTCAAATTTTCTTTTTTTTTTTAGTGATTTTTTTAATCAAACACGCCCTATGTTATTGCATTTTTGTATTTTCCATGGAAATATAATACATCTTTGTAAGAAAAGAAATTCGGGACGCAGCAAGTGCCTTATGGTAGCTAATTTTCATTAAATGCTTCAAATTTTGAATCAATTTGCTATTAACCTATAAGGTTGACTAGAAAACCAGTTTTTTCGGGAACAATTTAACTTGAAATTTTTGTACATTTTCAAACAATAAAGTTATTTTGATGAAACATGGCACATTGTTTCTAATATATAGATTATACTGGTAACCAAATTTGGTGCCTGCTTTCTTAAAAAACATATTTGCTGTTAGAAACATTTTTATGAAAATTCACTACCATAACGCACTTGCTGCGTCCAGAGTTTTGATTATTAACCTTAGTTCTAAAAGAAACTGACAAAACAAAAATAAAATAAAACAGGATTAATAATTGTCATCTAACTAAATGTTCAAAATGTTGTCCATTGTTATTAACACATAATTAAACTCGCGTTTCAAAGAAATTTATATATAACATTAGTTAAGCTGGAATGCGCAATTCGGCTTGTTTAGCCAACAATTGTAGCTCTCAAGTCTTCCATATTTAATGGCCTGTATCTGTAGCCAACATTCTTCAAGTGGTTCCAGAGAAAACAATTACATTGCGTCAAATCAAGATATTAAGCAGTTCATTTAAGGGAGCCACAGCGCCCGATCCAGTTTTCTCTAAAAGTTCATCCAAATATTACCGCACGCGTCTCCCAAAATGACTGTGAGCTCAATCATGCTAAGACCAAACTTCATCAAATGGGCACACTGCAACCACTGTGGCATAATTTCTTCTCTCAAAAAAAATGTTATAATGGTTCAGATGTTAGAGTTCCCCCAATAAATAACGGCTCAATTATTACTGTCTAGTATACCGGCTCATATATTATTTTTGTGGTCGCTGGGTTTGAGCCTCAATCATCTAATGTGGATTCTGCGGAGACCAATAATGATAATTTTTTTATGAATAAATCAATGCAGTGTAAACATAGCTCTATCTGGGAAATAATGTTCCTCTAAAAGTGCGGATTTTCATTAAATGTCATTAAAATCGCCATCTACAAGTTCTTATACCAGCTGTACTTTGTATGGATAAAAAAAATTCTTTTTTTTTAGAAAATTTACCGCCGATTTTTGTGAAACACTGTGTAATGTACCAATTTCATTTGTAGACAGATTTAATGAAAAGACAACAATATATCTAATGCCTTGTTACCAGCTACAACCGTTTTTGGTCTACCTATTCTTGGTTTATCTTTGACACTACCAGTTTATTAAATGTTTTTCAATATTTTGGAAACACACTCTATATTAATTGGTGACCAAATTCATGAAAAAGTATGCACACTTCTTTATAATTACGCTTCCTGTCACCTTAACCCAACATCGTTAATATTTCTATCCTTAGCTTTTAACTCAATTCTGCTATAATAATAATTATTAATAATTTGTATAGGTTCTCATTTTTCTGATGTGAAGTATTATGAACTGCAGGTAGCTGTACTATCAGAGTTTTTCAATGGGTAACTTCATAGGAAATTGATTAATAAAGTCCAACCAAAGGTTATTTTCCAGAAACTTTTTTTTCAATTTTTTTCTTGGTGAACCCGTTTAAATTTTCATAGTACCGTATCTAAGAAGATGTTCTTTCCGTAAATGCAAAAATCATGTCTTGTCATTTAAATAAAGATTTGGTTGCCACAGCAACGAAGTTGTTTACTCTAGCAAAATTTGAATATCGCCAGTTGTTGTAGCAAAAAGATGTGTCAAAAAAGTTTGGTTTACACATTTTGTTTCCAAACGAATATCTCAAGAAATATGAATGCCTTTCCATACACTTTACTAACCCTGTATATGTAATACATACATATATATATATATATATATATACTATATATATATATATATATATATATATATATATATATATATATATATATATATATATATATATATATACATATATATATATATATATATATATATATATATATATATATATATATATATATATATATATATATATATATATATAGCGTATGGGTGACGTACATGTTGTACCTTTCTTAAATCCTTTGAACCGTTATCTCCAAACTTAGATTTTAATAATTAATACATATTTCTAATATTCAGGGTATTACATAACGTGGTGTCACTCTGTCTATGATTTAAAGAAGAAAAATCTCTATTAACATGGGTCTATTTTTGCTATATTTTTAAAATACAGAGTGCTAAAATTTTGTTTATGTTGATAGGTAGGTATATAAGCTGGAAAGTAGATTATCAATTTTTATAAAATTTGGTGGGTCCAAATTGAGGCTAGAGACAAATATTTGAGGAGAAAAACAAATTTTCACATTTCACCAGTCGCACCCCTATAAATATGACCTTGACTATTTCAAATAAAAATACAATGAGCCGCTGCTTTTTTCAAAAACAAAATTATTCTCAGAATAGTGTTTACTTTATATTAAAAAAAAAAAAGGTTTCCTAACTCTTTTTGTGTTTTGAACTGTTTTCCAGTAAAAGAAACTAACAATTGCTTGTGATTCCCTAAACTAAGTGGTTCAAAGTACTCACAAAAATATAACTAACTAACAGTTAATTAACATTGCTAACGACGACCAAGCAAATTATAAAATATGCTCAAACTGGCGACAATTTTCTGTTTGGCAAACGTCACATCTTCTAATAAGCTCCACAGTGCATGCATTTCTAATAACTTGAGGCAAAATTTGCCTGCAGGCACAAGTAGTTTTGTTTACAAAATCGTCCAAATTCCTTGATTGAACAAAACAGACCACAACTTTTACATAACCCTATAAAAAATCGAATAGTGTCAGCCCAGACAACCTCGTGGGCCTGACCTGACCTGACCTGACCTGACCCTGACCTGACCCTGACCTGACCTGACGTGACTAGCCCTCGGCTTCCTATCCACCTTGTTTAGAATTTATAGTTTAAAAAATCGGGCACAGGCATTAGAACGAATAGTAATTATACTGACATAATAGTTATGATGCTGTCATTGCTGACAAATATAATCATTATTGAAAGTAACATGCAAATCTTTCTTTTGTTTTGTTGGGTTTTCTCAAAAACTGTTGAAACGAGAAAAATATTTGACATATTATTGATTGCGAATGGAATAAGAAATCCAAATCTTAAAAAATTAACAGATTATTTTACAGAGCATTAACAAAATGAAGTTCATTTCAAAAAGTACACTTTGGATCCACCCTGTATATTTAAGTAGAGTCTTAGTGACATCATTGAATTTATATCTTCAATGCATATTAGAATCTGCAAATTATATATGCTGTTCCATTTAAAATAACAAACTTTATATATTTCTCAGCCAACCTCTATTGAACTTAAATACATCAATATACCAAATGCCAAAAAAAAAGTTCCGTAGTTTTCGAAATATTAACAATTTTTAAAAATTGTTTTTAACAACCATTTTTTTAGTAGTGAATAAAAATATGAAAAAACTCAAAATACAGTTAATACTTAAATTAGATGTAAATTCGGAAAACGCAAAAACGTACATGGTGTTCCATTTTAAATAAAAATGTTGGTATGATTTCTGAGCCACGCTGTATAGTTACACATACTTTTTTACTTGTCAAAAGAGTATTAAATTTTAGGACATCAATATACCAGGTGTCAAAAAATGTGTTTAGGAGTTTTGGAAATATTAGCAATATTCCACACTGTTTTCACACGTTTTACATGGAATGTTAATCTTAAGTTTGGGGGGGTGGGTGGTGGGGTGGTGGCGTGGTTGTGCGTATGACAAAATTTTGTTAAAGTTGTAGGTAGCCTTTCAAAAATGGATTTTGAAAGCAATGCATAATAAAAATAAACTTCACCCCAGTAATCAGCTCTTTGCAAAGATGAGACTCTTGGATTTCCGGCAGCTCTATGTTAATGCGAGTTTAGTGCGGATATATGAAAATAGAGATACCTATAGGAGTGTGGGACACACTTATCATATGAGACAGAAAAATATAAGTTGGATAAACGTAAAAAAAGGTGGGAAACAGGTATTTGCGATACTGTGGATTAAAATTTTTTGAAGGCTTGTCACAACAGACACAGTCTGCCTGTACTAAGCAAATATGTAGAAGACAAGTCAGAAAGTGGATATTTAACATCACAAGAGAGGAAGTGTGTAAACTTTTTAAAGTATGAACCTGAATACCGACGATTCTTGTGTGTGAATAAGTATGTATCATGAGGATATGTGCGTGTGCGTGTGTGGTTGCGTATGTGCGTGTGTGAATGTGTGTGCGTCTTGAGAGTGTGCGTATGGAAGCGGGAGTATGGGCGTGTTTAAATAAAGTTAAGATATTTGGTTCTTCTTGCGTTCCGTGCGACTTTCTCTGTGTTTTGCTCTTCCTCATTTGTGGCACATCACAAGTTTTATGTAACTTTTTCGCCTAAAGGCTAGGCTTGTGCGCAATTGCTATTTCGTGGTTTATTTTAACTCAAGGCTATACATTTTTTTCCAAACCTATTTAAGTTAAGAGTTAATTAGCAAATTAGCAACGGTTGTATTTTATTTTGTAGTTTGTGTTTTCTTTTGTTAAAATAAACTCTATTATATATGTATATATATATATATATATATATATATATATATATATATATATATATATATATATATATATATATAGTTTCACTTTCCATAAAATTTATCTTTCTATTGCAATTAAGAGCAAAATGTGTATCAGCCAAGAATTTTTTTAGATGGTGAAGACAATTGGAGGAGGCGCTGGAACACAGAAGATATTATAACATTATTTTGAGCGCTGAACGTTTGCTTTGTAATTAATTAAAGTTTTTAGCTATTTTACGTTACAATCTGTTTTAATACACTGTCAGTCCAAAAAATTCTAGAATCAGCGTATACGTAATGAAATAAATTTTCGTAAAACTATTTCAAACCTCGAAAAACAACAAAATAATTAGTTTGGGAAATAGTAATTTGTTTTGAGAAAACATTTCGTTGTCGGGAAGGCGGTTTGATTAGGTTGGATAACAAACTCATCCAAGGCACCAACAAAAGTAAACCTATTTATTTGGGAGGTATCTTGACGTAAATAACAAAGGTGCTTTAGTGAAATCCTCACCACAAGGCACCTTGACAGAGGCAAGTACATTCTAAATTCTGAGCTTCTAGCTAAAAAATCAAGGTATAAGCGTTTATCTCTTCCTCAGAAAACCAGAAAAAGCAGAGAATTAAAAGGTTCTGTATTATAAAAACCATTGACTCAACTTAGCAGACCAAAAAATTAACACAAACCTTCGGTAAAAAACTATTCTAGATTATTATATTAGATTAAAATGGCTTTTACACCCCTTCAAAGAGAAACATACACTTATCCTATGTATCTCATATACCAAAGGGATTGTAGTCAGATGTGGCTTTTTCGAAGTTGCCAGGCCCTGACCGACAACTCGACATTTCTTCATTTACCATAAATCCCCGCGCGATGTGAGCAATTGCAAGTATTACTGCTTTCTGCGTTGCTGTATAATAGTGCTTTCCAGTGCCTACTCTCGTGATATTCTCAAGAAGATTCTTAGAAGCCATACTAGTTCACGACATGACTATCGGGATCACCAGGACACTATCTGCCCTCCACTGTCTCTTTAGTTGCATTTCGAGTTCTATGTACTCGATGATCCACTCGTTGTACTTTGGTTTTCTAAATGGCCACATCAATCAGCGAAATCAAGCTTTTGTCCCCGTGGTGAAATTTTGTATCTCCGGGTAGACAGTGTATGTTCTAGGGACTTAAATATATAAATGGCCATTCTGTAGATTTCTAGCACAGTTGTAAGTCATTCATATAGAACTAAATCAAACACCTGGTTGTAATCCATGTAGTTATGTTGTTTTTATTTATTATTATTATTATTCCTTTGTTATTTTCTTTGTCCTCGTGGTCCACTCGGTCACTCACGGAACAAGACATTTGCATCACGTTAATCTTTGTCTACTCGGAGACTATAGCGGTAAACATAAGATAGGCCTTTCCTAACGATGTCTCTTGATTGCAGGACTTATCCACTATTATTATATCTAGCTTGTTGTGGGAAACCCGTTGGTCTGTAAGCACGGTCCGATACCAGTAAATCTGTAGCCAAAGTTCTCTAGAACAGGCTCAGGAGTGTATCTATAGTATGGTACCTTACTAAAATTGAAAACTCCCATTTTCGTAGCCAGTTTCAGAGAAAGTATTTTTAGGACTGCGCCGAAACTCCTGCTAAAGCAAACACTTGGCATCCTCTAGTGACGTGCTCTGACATCTGACACCCAAATCTACATTTGTTATCTTGGACAGGGTGATCTCCAACTTCTATACTTCAAGTAGTTTCTTGTTGGAATTACCTTATGTTGTATGTCCAACAAAAACCCCTCCGTCTCCGTAAACAACTGTGCGGACATAAACCACTAGTTTGACGTTGATTTGTTGACATGTCGTGTCTGGGAGGTTACATTCCGATGTTGCCGATGGACAGGCTTCTGAATCCAGGATTGCAGTTTAGTTTTGTCAGTCGGATAGTAACTTTGAATTTCACTTTCCCTTAATTATAACGATGTTAAATTATCTGCCTTGCATATGGCACGGTATACTTCGGAAGTAAGCGTCTGCCAATTGATATATTTACGCAGGTTTAGTATGTACTTGTAATTTGTATCGTGCTGACTACCATGCTATTCACGGTTTTGTCCCCGTGGTGAAATTTTGTATCTCCGGGTAGACAGTGTATGTTCTAGGGACCTAAATATATAAATGGCCATTCTGTAGATTTCTAGCACAGTTGTAAGTCATTCATATAGAATTAAATCAAACACCTGGTTGTAATCCATGTATTTATGTTGTTTTTATTTATTATTATTGTTCCTTTGTTATTTTCTTTGTCCTCGTGGTCCACTCTGTCACTCACGGAACAAGACATTTGCATCACGTTAATCTTTGTCTACTCGGAGACTATAGCGGTAAACATAAGATAGGCCTTTCCTAACAATGTAGGATGTCCCAAGAATCGCTGCTTTCTGCAATGTTCTTAAACGAGCGGCAGTGAGTGGGAGAACGGTGGTAAGTTTCTGCCAGTCTGATGTTACAAGCTCATTTGTTCATACAACCTCTGGGATGATCTGAACCTCTCTCAGCTTTTACAAGTCGAACGGCACTACAATTTTCACAACGAAAGCCTTCCGGTTTCTCTGGTCAATAAGCAAAATGCCAGGTCTGTGGCTTTTAACTGCCCTGTCGGTGACCACCGGGAGGTCCCACAGCAGCCTGACGTGATCCTTTTGAACTACACCTTCAGGCTTGCATTTATAGTAGGGGGTTTCCGACTAACTAATGTTTTACCAAGGCCTGATGGACCTTGGCCACGTTATCATGGCGTTTCTTGTAATCTGACTGGGCCAGAGAATCACAAGCGCCCGTCACATGCTGAATCGTTTCCGGCTTTTTGTCGGAATCTACATAGGTCACTGACACCCTGCTTCATAATGCGCCGCTGGTATGCGCGCGAGCTAATAACCTGATCTTGTATCGCGCATAGAAATCCCTCGGTTTCAGCAAACAAGCCTGCTGTCCTTAACCATTCCGTTGATGCGCGAAAGTCAACGTGAGGTGCCGTTAGACCTACGGTGAAACGCGCATGCAGCCTCATCTCCCTTCAAGCGCGCCGGCGGTCATGCACACTCAAAGTAGGGACGTGATCTTGATCGGATTGCTCGAGGTCAAAAGAGTCTACCCGCATCTTCTGTCTCTGCACACACGGCACCAGCGGTTGTCTTTTCTCCCAGAAGTATTTTCTGAGACGCCTGCATTCTCTGTCACACATTACTTCCGCTGAGAGGAGTCCACGTCCCCTAATGTCTCGAGGCAAGTACAAACGGTGCAAGGAACTCCTAGGATGCAGCATTGGATGCTCTTTGTACATCTTCCTCACCCTAGGCCATATTATTATTTTTATTATTATTATTTTTATTATTATTATTATTATTATTATTATTATCGTCTTTAGCTTGAAAGGCTTTCACACTCCCTCAAAGGGGAACATTCGCTCCACTCAGGTATCTCAGTTATCACAGGGACTGAGCTCAGATGGATCCCTTTCCATGTTATCGAGCCCCGAACGACAACGCGACACATCCGTATTTCCCAGAAATCTCCGCACGATATGGGCAGTTACAAGTATTACCGCCTTCTGCATAATCTTATGAAGGTGCTCTCCAAGACCCAATCTCTTAGTGTCCTCTAGAAGATTTTGCGCACCACAACAGTTGGCGACATTAATATTGGAAACACCCGGACACTATCTGCGCTCCACTGTCTCTTCACTTGCATCTCGAGGTGTCTGTATTTAATGATCTTCTCGTTGTACTTTATGTCTAGATATTAGTATTCGGAATGGCCACATCAATCAGCGTCACTTGCTTGCATGACTTATGCACTATTATTATATCTGGCCTGTTGTGGCTAACTCGTTGGTATGTGAGCACGGTCCGATCCCAGTAAAACCTGTATCCTGAGTTCTCTAGAACAGGCTCAGGAGTGTATCTATAGTAGAGCACCTTACTAAGGTTTAAAAGTCCCAGGTTCAGGGCGAGCTTTTGGTGAAATATTTTCGCAACTGCGTCGTGCCTCTCTTTATACTTTGTTGCTGCAAACGCTTGACATCTTCAGGTGACGTGCTGGATAGTCTCTAATGACACTTCAATCTACTTTTGTTGTCTTTGACCGAAATATCCCAACTATATACTTAAGGTGGTGTATTTTTGAGATTACCTGATCTTGTATGGCCAGCAAAAACCCATTTGTCTCTGGAAACATCTGTCAGGATACCAACCAGTAGTTCGACATGCGCCTGAAAGGTCTAATTCAGATGTAGCTTATGGGGTGGCTTCTGCATGCAAGATTGCAGCTTGTCCTAATTTTCACTTTTTTTAATTGTAGCGTTGTTGAATCATCTGCCTCGCATCTGGCACGGTGTAGTTATGTACGTAGAAATATGTACGTAGGTTCAATGTCTGCTGGTATAACTGTTTACCAATATCCAGCACTCCTCTTCCACCTTGGTGTCTAGGTTGGGTTACCCGCTCGATAGCACTACGGGTGTGATGATTTTTGGATTTTGTTAGGAGTGTTCGCACCTTCCGTTGTAGATTTTCGATGTGTGTTTTACTCCACTTCACGATCCCAAATGAATAGGTAAGTGCAGAACATGCATATGTATTAAAAGCTTTAGTCAGGTTCTTGCCATTAAGATGTGATCGCACAACCTACTTTACTCGTTTTGTAAACTCATTTATTAGATCATTCTTCATTACCTAGTGGTTTATTTTCATAGCTTGCTGTATTCCCAGGTATTTATAACACTCCTCTACATTCATCGCGGAAATTTGCTGGCCGTTCTGCATTTCATATTCACATCAAAAAATCATTAAAGCGCAATATATCCGTTATTATGCAAGTTACGAAAAAAAGTTGTATACATTAATTGTAGAGTGTCTTAAGCTACATCTTAAAAAATATTTCCACAATTACAGGGTGGCCCATATGTCGTTGGTGATTCAAATTTTCTTTTTTTTTTTAGTGATTTTTTTAATCAAACACGCCCTATGTTATTGCATTTTTGTATTTTCCATGGAAATATAATACATCTTTGTAAGAAAAGAAATTCGGGACGCAGCAAGTGCCTTATGGTAGCTAATTTTCATTAAATGCTTCAAATTTTGAATCAATTTGCTATTAACCTATAAGGTTGACTAGAAAACCAGTTTTTTCGGGAACAATTTAACTTGAAATTTTTGTACATTTTCAAACAATAAAGTTATTTTGATGAAACATGGCACATTGTTTCTAATATATAGATTATACTGGTAACCAAATTTGGTGCCTGCTTTCTTAAAAAACATATTTGCTGTTAGAAACATTTTTATGAAAATTCACTACCATAACGCACTTGCTGCGTCCAGAGTTTTGATTATTAACCTTAGTTCTAAAAGAAACTGACAAAACAAAAATAAAATAAAACAGGATTAATAATTGTCATCTAACTAAATGTTCAAAATGTTGTCCATTGTTATTAACACATAATTAAACTCGCGTTTCAAAGAAATTTATATATAACATTAGTTAAGCTGGAATGCGCAATTCGGCTTGTTTAGCCAACAATTGTAGCTCTCAAGTCTTCCATATTTAATGGCCTGTATCTGTAGCCAACATTCTTCAAGTGGTTCCAGAGAAAACAATTACATTGCGTCAAATCAAGATATTAAGCAGTTCATTTAAGGGAGCCACAGCGCCCGATCCAGTTTTCTCTAAAAGTTCATCCAAATATTACCGCACGCGTCTCCCAAAATGACTGTGAGCTCAATCATGCTAAGACCAAACTTCATCAAATGGGCACACTGCAACCACTGTGGCATAATTTCTTCTCTCAAAAAAAATGTTATAATGGTTCAGATGTTAGAGTTCCCCCAATAAATAACGGCTCAATTATTACTGTCTAGTATACCGGCTCATATATTATTTTTGTGGTCGCTGGGTTTGAGCCTCAATCATCTAATGTGGATTCTGCGGAGACCAATAATGATAATTTTTTTATGAATAAATCAATGCAGTGTAAACATAGCTCTATCTGGGAAATAATGTTCCTCTAAAAGTGCGGATTTTCATTAAATGTCATTAAAATCGCCATCTACAAGTTCTTATACCAGCTGTACTTTGTATGGATAAAAAAAATTCTTTTTTTTTAGAAAATTTACCGCCGATTTTTGTGAAACACTGTGTAATGTACCAATTTCATTTGTAGACAGATTTAATGAAAAGACAACAATATATCTAATGCCTTGTTACCAGCTACAACCGTTTTTGGTCTACCTATTCTTGGTTTATCTTTGACACTACCAGTTTATTAAATGTTTTTCAATATTTTGGAAACACACTCTATATTAATTGGTGACCAAATTCATGAAAAAGTATGCACACTTCTTTATAATTACGCTTCCTGTCACCTTAACCCAACATCGTTAATATTTCTATCCTTAGCTTTTAACTCAATTCTGCTATAATAATAATTATTAATAATTTGTATAGGTTCTCATTTTTCTGATGTGAAGTATTATGAACTGCAGGTAGCTGTACTATCAGAGTTTTTCAATGGGTAACTTCATAGGAAATTGATTAATAAAGTCCAACCAAAGGTTATTTTCCAGAAACTTTTTTTTCAATTTTTTTCTTGGTGAACCCGTTTAAATTTTCATAGTACCGTATCTAAGAAGATGTTCTTTCCGTAAATGCAAAAATCATGTCTTGTCATTTAAATAAAGATTTGGTTGCCACAGCAACGAAGTTGTTTACTCTAGCAAAATTTGAATATCGCCAGTTGTTGTAGCAAAAAGATGTGTCAAAAAAGTTTGGTTTACACATTTTGTTTCCAAACGAATATCTCAAGAAATATGAATGCCTTTCCATACACTTTACTAACCCTGTATATGTAATACATACATATATATATATATATATATACATATATATATATATATATATATATATATATATATATATATATATATATATATATATATATATATATATACATATATATATATATATATATATATATATATATATATATATATATATATATATATATATATATATATATATATATATATATATAGCGTATGGGTGACGTACATGTTGTACCTTTCTTAAATCCTTTGAACCGTTATCTCCAAACTTAGATTTTAATAATTAATACATATTTCTAATATTCAGGGTATTACATAACGTGGTGTCACTCTGTCTATGATTTAAAGAAGAAAAATCTCTATTAACATGGGTCTATTTTTGCTATATTTTTAAAATACAGAGTGCTAAAATTTTGTTTATGTTGATAGGTAGGTATATAAGCTGGAAAGTAGATTATCAATTTTTATAAAATTTGGTGGGTCCAAATTGAGGCTAGAGACAAATATTTGAGGAGAAAAACAAATTTTCACATTTCACCAGTCGCACCCCTATAAATATGACCTTGACTATTTCAAATAAAAATACAATGAGCCGCTGCTTTTTTCAAAAACAAAATTATTCTCAGAATAGTGTTTACTTTATATTAAAAAAAAAAAAGGTTTCCTAACTCTTTTTGTGTTTTGAACTGTTTTCCAGTAAAAGAAACTAACAATTGCTTGTGATTCCCTAAACTAAGTGGTTCAAAGTACTCACAAAAATATAACTAACTAACAGTTAATTAACATTGCTAACGACGACCAAGCAAATTATAAAATATGCTCAAACTGGCGACAATTTTCTGTTTGGCAAACGTCACATCTTCTAATAAGCTCCACAGTGCATGCATTTCTAATAACTTGAGGCAAAATTTGCCTGCAGGCACAAGTAGTTTTGTTTACAAAATCGTCCAAATTCCTTGATTGAACAAAACAGACCACAACTTTTACATAACCCTATAAAAAATCGAATAGTGTCAGCCCAGACAACCTCGTGGGCCTGACCTGACCTGACCTGACCTGACCCTGACCTGACCCTGACCTGACCTGACGTGACTAGCCCTCGGCTTCCTATCCACCTTGTTTAGAATTTATAGTTTAAAAAATCGGGCACAGGCATTAGAACGAATAGTAATTATACTGACATAATAGTTATGATGCTGTCATTGCTGACAAATATAATCATTATTGAAAGTAACATGCAAATCTTTCTTTTGTTTTGTTGGGTTTTCTCAAAAACTGTTGAAACGAGAAAAATATTTGACATATTATTGATTGCGAATGGAATAAGAAATCCAAATCTTAAAAAATTAACAGATTATTTTACAGAGCATTAACAAAATGAAGTTCATTTCAAAAAGTACACTTTGGATCCACCCTGTATATTTAAGTAGAGTCTTAGTGACATCATTGAATTTATATCTTCAATGCATATTAGAATCTGCAAATTATATATGCTGTTCCATTTAAAATAACAAACTTTATATATTTCTCAGCCAACCTCTATTGAACTTAAATACATCAATATACCAAATGCCAAAAAAAAAGTTCCGTAGTTTTCGAAATATTAACAATTTTTAAAAATTGTTTTTAACAACCATTTTTTTAGTAGTGAATAAAAATATGAAAAAACTCAAAATACAGTTAATACTTAAATTAGATGTAAATTCGGAAAACGCAAAAACGTACATGGTGTTCCATTTTAAATAAAAATGTTGGTATGATTTCTGAGCCACGCTGTATAGTTACACATACTTTTTTACTTGTCAAAAGAGTATTAAATTTTAGGACATCAATATACCAGGTGTCAAAAAATGTGTTTAGGAGTTTTGGAAATATTAGCAATATTCCACACTGTTTTCACACGTTTTACATGGAATGTTAATCTTAAGTTTGGGGGGGTGGGTGGTGGGGTGGTGGCGTGGTTGTGCGTATGACAAAATTTTGTTAAAGTTGTAGGTAGCCTTTCAAAAATGGATTTTGAAAGCAATGCATAATAAAAATAAACTTCACCCCAGTAATCAGCTCTTTGCAAAGATGAGACTCTTGGATTTCCGGCAGCTCTATGTTAATGCGAGTTTAGTGCGGATATATGAAAATAGAGATACCTATAGGAGTGTGGGACACACTTATCATATGAGACAGAAAAATATAAGTTGGATAAACGTAAAAAAAGGTGGGAAACAGGTATTTGCGATACTGTGGATTAAAATTTTTTGAAGGCTTGTCACAACAGACACAGTCTGCCTGTACTAAGCAAATATGTAGAAGACAAGTCAGAAAGTGGATATTTAACATCACAAGAGAGGAAGTGTGTAAACTTTTTAAAGTATGAACCTGAATACCGACGATTCTTGTGTGTGAATAAGTATGTATCATGAGGATATGTGCGTGTGCGTGTGTGGTTGCGTATGTGCGTGTGTGAATGTGTGTGCGTCTTGAGAGTGTGCGTATGGAAGCGGGAGTATGGGCGTGTTTAAATAAAGTTAAGATATTTGGTTCTTCTTGCGTTCCGTGCGACTTTCTCTGTGTTTTGCTCTTCCTCATTTGTGGCACATCACAAGTTTTATGTAACTTTTTCGCCTAAAGGCTAGGCTTGTGCGCAATTGCTATTTCGTGGTTTATTTTAACTCAAGGCTATACATTTTTTTCCAAACCTATTTAAGTTAAGAGTTAATTAGCAAATTAGCAACGGTTGTATTTTATTTTGTAGTTTGTGTTTTCTTTTGTTAAAATAAACTCTATTATATATGTATATATATATATATATATATATATATATATATATATATATATATATATATATATATATATATATATATATATATATATATATATAGTTTCACTTTCCATAAAATTTATCTTTCTATTGCAATTAAGAGCAAAATGTGTATCAGCCAAGAATTTTTTTAGATGGTGAAGACAATTGGAGGAGGCGCTGGAACACAGAAGATATTATAACATTATTTTGAGCGCTGAACGTTTGCTTTGTAATTAATTAAAGTTTTTAGCTATTTTACGTTACAATCTGTTTTAATACACTGTCAGTCCAAAAAATTCTAGAATCAGCGTATACGTAATGAAATAAATTTTCGTAAAACTATTTCAAACCTCGAAAAACAACAAAATAATTAGTTTGGGAAATAGTAATTTGTTTTGAGAAAACATTTCGTTGTCGGGAAGGCGGTTTGATTAGGTTGGATAACAAACTCATCCAAGGCACCAACAAAAGTAAACCTATTTATTTGGGAGGTATCTTGACGTAAATAACAAAGGTGCTTTAGTGAAATCCTCACCACAAGGCACCTTGACAGAGGCAAGTACATTCTAAATTCTGAGCTTCTAGCTAAAAAATCAAGGTATAAGCGTTTATCTCTTCCTCAGAAAACCAGAAAAAGCAGAGAATTAAAAGGTTCTGTATTATAAAAACCATTGACTCAACTTAGCAGACCAAAAAATTAACACAAACCTTCGGTAAAAAACTATTCTAGATTATTATATTAGATTAAAATGGCTTTTACACCCCTTCAAAGAGAAACATACACTTATCCTATGTATCTCATATACCAAAGGGATTGTAGTCAGATGTGGCTTTTTCGAAGTTGCCAGGCCCTGACCGACAACTCGACATTTCTTCATTTACCATAAATCCCCGCGCGATGTGAGCAATTGCAAGTATTACTGCTTTCTGCGTTGCTGTATAATAGTGCTTTCCAGTGCCTACTCTCGTGATATTCTCAAGAAGATTCTTAGAAGCCATACTAGTTCACGACATGACTATCGGGATCACCAGGACACTATCTGCCCTCCACTGTCTCTTTAGTTGCATTTCGAGTTCTATGTACTCGATGATCCACTCGTTGTACTTTGGTTTTCTAAATGGCCACATCAATCAGCGAAATCAAGCTTTTGTCCCCGTGGTGAAATTTTGTATCTCCGGGTAGACAGTGTATGTTCTAGGGACTTAAATATATAAATGGCCATTCTGTAGATTTCTAGCACAGTTGTAAGTCATTCATATAGAACTAAATCAAACACCTGGTTGTAATCCATGTAGTTATGTTGTTTTTATTTATTATTATTATTATTCCTTTGTTATTTTCTTTGTCCTCGTGGTCCACTCGGTCACTCACGGAACAATACATTTGCATCACGTTAATCTTTGTCTACTCGGAGACTATAGCGGTAAACATAAGATAGGCCTTTCCTAACGATGTCTCTTGATTGCAGGACTTATCCACTATTATTATATCTAGCTTGTTGTGGGAAACCCGTTGGTCTGTAAGCACGGTCCGATACCAGTAAATCTGTAGCCAAAGTTCTCTAGAACAGGCTCAGGAGTGTATCTATAGTATGGTGCCTTACTAAAATTGAAAACTCCCATTTTCGTAGCCAGTTTCAGAGAAAGTATTTTTAGGACTGCGCCGAAACTCCTGCTGAAGCAAACACTTGGCATCCTCTAGTGACGTGCTCTGACATCTGACACCCAAATCTACATTTGTTATCTTGGACAGGGTGATCTCCAACTTCTATACTTCAAGTAGTTTCTTGTTGGAATTACCTTATGTTGTATGTCCAACAAAAACCCCTCCGTCTCCGTAAACAACTGTGCGGACATAAACCACTAGTTTGACGTTGATTTGTTGACATGTCGTGTCTGGGAGGTTACATTCCGATGTTGCCGATGGACAGGCTTCTGAATCCAGGATTGCAGTTTAGTTTTGTCAGTCGGATAGTAACTTTGAATTTCACTTTCCCTTAATTATAACGATGTTAAATTATCTGCCTTGCATATGGCACGGTATACTTCGGAAGTAAGCGTCTGCCAATTGATATATTTACGCAGGTTTAGTATGTACTTGTAATTTGTATCGTGCTGACTACCATGCTATTCACGGTTTTGTCCCCGTGGTGAAATTTTGTATCTCCGGGTAGACAGTGTATGTTCTAGGGACCTAAATATATAAATGGCCATTCTGTAGATTTCTAGCACAGTTGTAAGTCATTCATATAGAATTAAATCAAACACCTGGTTGTAATCCATGTATTTATGTTGTTTTTATTTATTATTATTGTTCCTTTGTTATTTTCTTTGTCCTCGTGGTCCACTCTGTCACTCACGGAACAAGACATTTGCATCACGTTAATCTTTGTCTACTCGGAGACTATAGCGGTAAACATAAGATAGGCCTTTCCTAACAATGTAGGATGTCCCAAGAATCGCTGCTTTCTGCAATGTTCTTAAACGAGCGGCAGTGAGTGGGAGAACGGTGGTAAGTTTCTGCCAGTCTGATGTTACAAGCTCATTTGTTCATACAACCTCTGGGATGATCTGAACCTCTCTCAGCTTTTACAAGTCGAACGGCACTACAATTTTCACAACGAAAGCCTTCCGGTTTCTCTGGTCAATAAGCAAAATGCCAGGTCTGTGGCTTTTAACTGCCCTGTCGGTGACCACCGGGAGGTCCCACAGCAGCCTGACGTGATCCTTTTGAACTACACCTTCAGGCTTGCATTTATAGTAGGGGGTTTCCGACTAACTAATGTTTTACCAAGGCCTGATGGACCTTGGCCACGTTATCATGGCGTTTCTTGTAATCTGACTGGGCCAGAGAATCACAAGCGCCCGTCACATGCTGAATCGTTTCCGGCTTTTTGTCGGAATCTACATAGGTCACTGACACCCTGCTTCATAATGCGCCGCTGGTATGCGCGCGAGCTAATAACCTGATCTTGTATCGCGCATAGAAATCCCTCGGTTTCAGCAAACAAGCCTGCTGTCCTTAACCATTCCGTTGATGCGCGAAAGTCAACGTGAGGTGCCGTTAGACCTACGGTGAAACGCGCATGCAGCCTCATCTCCCTTCAAGCGCGCCGGCGGTCATGCACACTCAAAGTAGGGACGTGATCTTGATCGGATTGCTCGAGGTCAAAAGAGTCTACCCGCATCTTCTGTCTCTGCACACACGGCACCAGCGGTTGTCTTTTCTCCCAGAAGTATTTTCTGAGACGCCTGCATTCTCTGTCACACATTACTTCCGCTGAGAGGAGTCCACGTCCCCTAATGTCTCGAGGCAAGTACAAACGGTGCAAGGAACTCCTAGGATGCAGCATTGGATGCTCTTTGTACATCTTCCTCACCCTAGGCCATATTATTATTTTTATTATTATTATTTTTATTATTATTATTATTATTATTATTATCGTCTTTAGCTTGAAAGGCTTTCACACTCCCTCAAAGGGGAACATTCGCTCCACTCAGGTATCTCAGTTATCACAGGGACTGAGCTCAGATGGATCCCTTTCCATGTTATCGAGCCCCGAACGACAACGCGACACATCCGTATTTCCCAGAAATCTCCGCACGATATGGGCAGTTACAAGTATTACCGCCTTCTGCATAATCTTATGAAGGTGCTCTCCAAGACCCAATCTCTTAGTGTCCTCTAGAAGATTTTGCGC
Source organism: Tillus elongatus (assembly GCA_964006375.1). Classification (NCBI taxonomy): domain Eukaryota; kingdom Metazoa; phylum Arthropoda; class Insecta; order Coleoptera; family Cleridae; genus Tillus; species Tillus elongatus. Next base: position 86,148,576 of record OZ023264.1, read on the forward strand.
ACCACAACAGTTGGCGACATTAATATTGGAAACACCCGGACACTATCTGCGCTCCACTGTCTCTTCACTTGCATCTCGAGGTGTCTGTATTTAATGATCTTCTCGTTGTACTTTATGTCTAGATATTAGTATTCGGAATGGCCACATCAATCAGCGTCACTTGCTTGCATGACTTATGCACTATTATTATATCTGGCCTGTTGTGGCTAACTCGTTGGTATGTGAGCACGGTCCGATCCCAGTAAAACCTGTATCCTGAGTTCTCTAGAACAGGCTCAGGAGTGTATCTATAGTAGAGCACCTTACTAAGGTTTAAAAGTCCCAGGTTCAGGGCGAGCTTTTGGTGAAATATTTTCGCAACTGCGTCGTGCCTCTCTTTATACTTTGTTGCTGCAAACGCTTGACATCTTCAGGTGACGTGCTGGATAGTCTCTAATGACACTTCAATCTACTTTTGTTGTCTTTGACCGAAATATCCCAACTATATACTTAAGGTGGTGTATTTTTGAGATTACCTGATCTTGTATGGCCAGCAAAAACCCATTTGTCTCTGGAAACATCTGTCAGGATACCAACCAGTAGTTCGACATGCGCCTGAAAGGTCTAATTCAGATGTAGCTTATGGGGTGGCTTCTGCATGCAAGATTGCAGCTTGTCCTAATTTTCACTTTTTTTAATTGTAGCGTTGTTGAATCATCTGCCTCGCATCTGGCACGGTGTAGTTATGTACGTAGAAATATGTACGTAGGTTCAATGTCTGCTGGTATAACTGTTTACCAATATCCAGCACTCCTCTTCCACCTTGGTGTCTAGGTTGGGTTACCCGCTCGATAGCACTACGGGTGTGATGATTTTTGGATTTTGTTAGGAGTGTTCGCACCTTCCGTTGTAGATTTTCGATGTGTGTTTTACTCCACTTCACGATCCCAAATGAATAGGTAAGTGCAGAACATGCATATGTATTAAAAGCTTTAGTCAGGTTCTTGCCATTAAGATGTGATCGCACAACCTACTTTACTCGTTTTGTAAACTCATTTATTAGATCATTCTTCATTACCTAGTGGTTTATTTTCATAGCTTGCTGTATTCCCAGGTATTTATAACACTCCTCTACATTCATCGCGGAAATTTGCTGGCCGTTCTGCATTTCATATTCACCTAGTAATATCTTCCCTCTGACTAAACATAAGGTGAGACATTTGTCAAGCACAAACTGCATGTCAATATCTCTAGAAAAACCTTCCATGATTTTAAGGAGTTGTTCCAAGTGGTTCTTTGTGGAGGCCATCAGCTTATTATCATTTGTATACAGCAGATGATTTAGCGTCATTTGCTCCCTGACATTCCTATTTATACCGATGCCATATCTGGTGAAATTCAAGCGATTTGATAGTGGATTCAATGCGAGGCAGAACCACAATTGGCTTAGAGAGTCGCCTTGAAATATACCTCTTCTAATTGGTATCGTGTTGGTTACGATGTTATCAACCGTTTGTACCCGTAAGTGAATTTTTGTTCTCCAGGTAGACATTGTGTGTTCAAGGAACCTCAGAGTATAAGTATCAATCTTATAGATCTTCAGCACACTTATAAGCCATTCGTGTGGAACTAAATCAAATGCCTTTTTATAATCCACGTAGGCAGCAAAGATATTTATTCCTCCATTGTAAGCTTGATTGCACACAACCGAATCCATTATTAGGTGTTCTTTGCATCCCATAGATCCTTTGGCGCACCGTTTTTGCTGGCTCCCAATTATGTTGTTTGGTTCGCAGTGCGCATATATGCGTGTTTTAAGGTAGGGTGTGATCAACTTATATAGTCTTAAGACAAGTTATTCGTCGGTATCTGCCGGGGTCTGCAAAACACTGCTGGTCCTTTGGCAGAAGGTACGTATCTCCTTTTATGAAAAACAATAGCATATTCTTTGGGTCAAGTATAACATCATTCGTTAACACCGCCAATAGATGTTGCGTACACCGAAATTCCTTTAACTAAAAGTTTTTGACGCCCAGATGCCTTCCAAGTATAAAGCTCTTTAATCACCTCGGGGACTTTATCTGTGGTAAGCGGCTCGTGATGCATATTTTCATAACTCTGATAAGCTCGGTGTTATTCGCGAACCCAGATGGCGCCAATATTGCAGGAGGCTGGTGTGTCCAGTTGACTTTTCCAGGAATCTTCAATTTGTTTCTTACTTGGAAAAGTATCGGTGGTAGCATTCGTAGCTGAATTGAGCTGACGGTACAAAGTCCTTTCAGAGCATTCAAACATTGTATTGCGGCACTTCCTATGGTTGCTCGCTTTATATCTCCTCAAGCGTTCTGCATATACAGAAAGATTCTATTTTGAAGTGTCCAAACATTCTTGTGCAGTGTGGTTGAATGGATTTTGTGCTGAGTGTTGTCAAACTCGGCCTATTATTTCCTCTACTCGTTTCTGCAGTTTTTTGTCTGTACTCCCCCAATGCATTGCGTCAGTTTTTACAATTTCTTTTCTAAGTATTTCTACTCTACTTATCATCCTTTTTTCCCACGAGGGCACTGGTTGACGCCAGTCTCTATGATTGGACCTTCGATCAGAAATCTTAATACTAGAGTTTTAACTGCTGCAGTGGCTACACAGTAAATCAGCATATGCATGTGCTTCAATGTGTTGATCTCTAAAAGGTGGGTTGGTAAAATTATGTTCAAAAGTTCCAATATAATTGTGAGCTTTCTAGATGATTTTAGCACAGGTAATGGTGGTGTACTAAAAGAATTTGTTTCTTCATACTCCGAGACTGCACGTCTTATTTCTGTGGAAAGTTTATCGATTAATTCCGCATTTTCTTGCATATCCTCGATGTGATCTTCTTGCTCAGTATGTACAGGTTGCAGTATATAGACTACTACCATTAAACAGGATCTCGTCAGTTTCCGTAACAACTATGTTAGTAATTTCACATTCAACTTTCATGTTTGAGGGTATTTAGTCTCGTTTGTAGAATAAGATTATTCCTAAATATGACACGCTGCTGATCCGCTACTCTCTTATGAGTCACCTGTATGTGTGGTACATTCTTAGAAATTCGGTGAGAAGTTTTTGCCTATATCCGGTCGTCTGTTGTCCGAGTTGTTTTACTCTGTAGTAAATGCGCATAATTGCTTCATTCATATCCATAGTCCATTTCATGCGCCCTCTTGGTAGTCCCATCTGAGTGAGCGCTGGCTGATGTTCCTGCGTAGCATCCTCAGTAACTGGAGCTCTTAGTCTTACTAGACTCCCGTGCTGTTGATATTTTTCTGTAATTTCTGCATGACAAGGGCCCGCCTCTTCAGCACCCCGCCGCCAGCATCCCCCATGCTGTCATGTCCAGCGCCGGCTTCAGACATGCCCTGGCGAATCTCAGGCAGCGGCATTTTTCCGAGGATTTTGGTTTGTTCCATTTTCATGGGTGTGTCACCAATTAACCCTGTTGGCTCGGGTAGCGATAGAGACATGAGTAAGGTAATATGGTTAAGGAAAAAGAGGATAAATGGGACAGCGGACAGCTGGCGTCGCTGGCTGTACCGTCTACATTGTTACGAGTAGCAGTGAGCATACTGTTGGAAGCAGTACACCCACCGGCCAGACAGACCCGTGGTCCTAGCCAGGGGCCCTTACACGGCGCTGCCGTCCGGGCAAGATGGAACCTGGTTTTTTAACATGTTTTTCCACCCCTTCCTCCTTTCACACCTGGACTTGGGACCGGCAATGGCGGAGTTATTATTATTATTATTATTATTATTATTATTATTATTATTATTATTATTATTATTATTATTATTATTATTATTATTATTATTATTATTATTATTATTATTATTATTATTATTATTGTTGTTGTTGTTGTTCTTGTTGTATTCTTTTCTTTGCCCTCATGGCACACTCGCACGCTCACGGAACAAGAGATTTGCATCACGTACATCTTTGTCCACTCGGAGACTATACCGATACACATAACATTTTATTTTTAAATGGTTACAGCGATAGGACTTTTCTAACGATGTAGGATGTCCCAAAGATCGCTGCTTTCTCCATTGTCCTTTAATAAGCGGTTGTAAGTGAGAGAACGGTGGTAAGTTACTGCCAGTCTGGTGATAAAGGCTATTTGTTGAAACAACCACTGGGATGATTTGAACCTCTCTCAGCTTGTACAAGTCGACCAACTCGTCTTCGAGACGAGATTGTCGTCGAGCGGCACTGCAATGTCCGCAATGAAAGCCTTCCGCTTTCCCTGGCCAATAAGCTGGTCAGGCGTGTGGCTGCCAACAACTCTGTCGGTGACGCCTGGGAGGTCTCACAACAGCCTGACCTGACCCTTTTAAACCACACCTTCAGGTTTGCATTTGTAGTAGGGTGTTTCCGACTCGCTAAAGCCGTAATGTTTTGCCAAGGCCTGATGAACGACCCTGGCCACGTTGTCATGGCATTTTTTGTAATCTGACTGGGCCAGAGAATCTCAAGCGCCCGTAACATGCTGAATGGTTTCCGTTTTTTTTTACCGAGGCGACACAGGTCGCCGACAGCCTGCTTCATGTTGTGACGATTGTACGCGCGCGTGCTAATAACCTCATTTTGTATCGCGAATAGAAATCCCTCTGTTTCAGCAAACAAGCCTGCTGTGCTTAACTATTCCGTTGATGCGCGGAGGTCAACGTCAGGTGCCGTTAGACATACAGCGAGGCGCCCATGCAGCTACATCTTCCCCAAGAGCGCCGGCGTTCATCCACACTCGAAATAACAGTAGGGACGTGATCTTGATCAGGTTCCTTGAGGTCGAAAGAGTTTAACCGTATCTTCTGTCTCTGCACAAACCGTACCAGCAGTTGTCTTTTTCTCCCAGAAGTATTATCTAAGCCGCCTGCATTATCTGTCTCACATGAATTCCACCGAGAGGAGTCCACGTCCCCCATGTCTAGAGGCAAACGGAGCGAATGCTTCTGTGGAACTCTCGAAGAGCAGCTGTTAACCAGTCGAGGATGCCACAAGTGTAGGTAGCAACATGGACTGCCCAAGTGTTTGTGGCTCTGATTTTATTTTTGCTAGACAGTAAAGTTTTGCACACTTTCCTCACCCTACCCAATACCTTGTCCTCCATGGCCCGCCGCACCTCTGTTGTTTTACAGAGGGGTTGTTGGATGCTCAAGTATTTGTAATGGCCACCAAAGGCGAGGCCCTGAATTATCTTGCCTGACATTAGCGTCATCTCCTGCTCTGTTAATAGTCGGCCGTGTTTAACGTGGAGAACCGCACACTTTTCAAGCCCGAATTCCATACAGATCGCGTCGCTGAAGCCCTTCACAATCTCCATCATACTTCGCAGCTCATCAGCATTCCCGGAGTAGAGCTTCAAATAGTCCATATAAAACTGGTGAGTAACCCGTCCTACATTACGGCGTTCGATGTTATATCCGTAGGAAGTATTGTTTGACATGTGGCTTAACGGGTTCATAGCTAGACAGAACCAGGTGGGGACTTAAACTGTCCTCCCCCTCTGTTGATGTCGAGTTCCACTGGAGTGATTGTAGCATCCGGGCTTCGGATCATGAGGTGTGTACGCCAATTTTGCATGCATGCTTCCAGGGCTCCTATGAGAGATGCGTTGATCCTGTATAGTCGCAAGACTTTGAGTAGCCAAGTGTGTGGAATGAAATCAAATGCGGTGAGATAGTCGATCCCACAGATGGAAATATTACGCTATTTGTTTACTTGACATATGTTAAATTTGTAAGTCACGAGAAGTTCCTTGCACCCCTGTGCGTTCTTCCGGCATCAATTTTGTTCTGTCGCGAGAATGTGATTCTGAATCATGTGATCGTTAATGTTTCCCGCCAAAATGAAAGTGAGTATTTTGTATGCAAGGCAAGTAATTGGGCGGTAATTTTTTGTGTCGGACTGATTTGTGAAGCAAGTAGGTGAGACCCCCTGTCAAGGATGGTGATATGGATTTATGGGTGCTAATGAGCTGCCTGAAATGCTGTAAGAGCGCCATGTGCGTTGCCGGAAAGTACTTCCACCAAAAGTTTCAAATGCCGTCCGGTCCGGGAGAACGCCAGTTTTTCGTTTTCCTGATTGTTGACGTCACGTCGGAAAGGTCGACGCTAAGGCTCTCCATGGGCGGCATCTCATCACATTCACTTCGCAGTTCCCGGAGTCATTATTATTATTTTAAATAAAATATGTTGGGCAACCGTCCGAGGCTCCGACACACTCTGGTGTCCACCCAACGTAATTACACCCGTGACCTCGTCCCGCTCCAGCGATGGTAAGAGAGCACGGGGCCAAAGAACGGAGGAGACGTAAAGACCCAAGGACGACAGATTTCTGCATCCTACAATCTAGTGAATATGCAGCGGCGTGGCATACGGGAGTTTCGCTCGAGTTCCCGCAACAGCGCTTGTCTATGCTCCCAGAAGTATTTTCTGAGTCTCGTGCATTCTCTGTCACACATCTCCTCCACCGAGAGGAGTCCACGTCCCCCATCGCTCGAGGCAAGTACAAGAGGTGCAAGGCCACCCTAGAATGAAGCATTAGATGTTTTTCATAACGGAGCTAATCTTTCTGTCAAACTTCTAAAAAGCAGTTGTTGGTTAGTCGAGGATGCCACAAGTGTAGTAGCAACAGGGACTGCCCAAGTCTTTATGGCTCTGATTTTATTTCTGTCGAACAAGTAAGTCTTGCACACATTCCTCACCCTAGCCAATACTTTGTCCTTCGTAACCTGCCTCATCTCTGTTATCTTTACAGCGAGGAGTTGTTGAATGTCCAAGTACTTGTAGGCGCCATCAGAGGTGAGGCTCTGAATTAATTCGCCTGATATTAGCGTCACATCCTGCCCCGTTACTGTTAGGACGCGTTTAACATGGAGAACCGCACATTTTCCAGCCCGAATTCCATACGGGTCGCGTTGCTAAAGCCTTTCACAATCTCCATCATGCTTCCTAGCTCGTCAGCATTCCTGGAGTAGAGCTTGATGTCGTCCATCTAGAACTGGTGTGTAACCCGTCCCACATTATTTTGTTTGTTGTTGTATCCGTACGAAGGCTTGTTTAACATATGGCTTAACGGGTTCATAGCTAGACAGAACCAGAGGGGACTTAAATAGTCCCCAAGGAAGGTCCCTCTGCTGATGTGGAGTTTCACTGAGGTGGTTGTAGCCTCTGACCCTCGGATCATAAGGTGTGTACGCCAATTTTGCATGCATGCTTCCAGGGCTTATGAGATGCGTTTACCCTGTATAGTCGCAACACCTCGAGTAGCCAAGCGTGCGGAATGGAATCAAATGCCTTGCGGTAATCGATCCAACCAATGGAAATATTACGCTTATTTTTTTACTTGAGATGTGATAAATTCGTCAGTGAAGAGAAGCTCCTTGCATCCCTGTGCGTTCTTTCGGCATCCATTTTGTTCTGTCGCGAGAATCTGATTCTGACTGATGTGATCGTTAATTTTTCCGGCCAGAATAGAAGTGAATAATTTGTATGCCGTAGGAAGGCAAGTGATTGGGCGGTAATTTTTTTGGGTCGGACCGATCCTCGGATTTGTACAGCAAGTAGATGAGACCCCTGGCAGGGATGGTGGTGTGGATTTCGGGGTGCCGCTGAACCGTCGTAAATGCCGCAAGAGCGCCGTGTGCGTTGCCGGAAAGTTCTTCCACCAAAAGTTGCAAATGCCGCTGGGTCCAGAAGAACGCTAACTTTTCGTTTTCCTGATAGTTGACTAAACGTCAGAAAGGTCGATGATAAGCCCCGCCATGGGCGCCAAATCACCACATTCACCTCGCAGCCCCCCGAGCCATCTCGCAGCCCCGTCGTAAATTATAGGCACCGATCAGATTGATGACCAATATTTCTTGATGGATTCTGTGTGACAGTTGTCTGGTATCGTGTTATTTTTTTTTCTTATTATTATCTACTTTAGCCTGAAGCTTTCACACTCCCTCAAAGGGGAACATTCACTCATCCCAGTTATCTCAGATACCAAAGGGACTGAGCCCAGATGGAGCCCTTGCCAAGTTATCGGGCCCTGAACGGCAACGCAATACATCCTCATTTCTCAGGAATGTCCGCACGGCGTGGGCAGTTGCAAGTATTACCGCCTTCTGCATAACCTTATAAAAATACTCTCCAAGGTCCAGTCTCTTAATGTTTTTTCAAAGATTCTTAGGAACCACACCAGTTGACGACATGACTATTGGAATCACTTAGACAGTATCTGCCCACCACTGTCTCTTTACTTGTATCTCGAGGTCTCTCTACTTAATGATCTTCTCGTTGTTCTTTATCCCTAGATTATGAGTATTTGGAATGGCGACATCAATCAGCGGTTGCAGGAGTTATCCAATATTATTATATCTGGCCTGTTGTGGGCAACTCGTTGGTCTGTGAGTACGATCCCAGTACAACGTGCATATCGAGTTCTCCAGAACAGACTCAGGAGTGTATCTATAGTAGGGCACCTTACTAATATTTAAAAGTCACATTTTCACAGCCAGTTCTTAATGAAGTATTTTAGCAACTGCGTCGTGCCTCTCTTTATACTCTGTTGCAGCAAACGCTGCTGGATAGTCTTTAAAGGCTGACACCCAAATCTACATTTGTTGTCTTGGACCGAATTATCTCCAACTATATACTTCAGGTAGTTTCTTGTTGGGTTGTCCTGATCTTGTATGGCCAGCAAAAACCCTCCTGTCTCTGGAAACATCTGTCCGGACACCAACCAGTAGTTTGACGCCAATTTGTCGACATGTGCCTAGGAAGTCTCATTCATGATTTTGCATCCAAGATTGCAGCTTGTCATGCTAAGTTCGATGTTGACTTTGTATTTCACTTTCTTTTGATTGTAGCGGTATTAAATCATCTGTCTCGCATATGGCACGGTGTAGTTCAGTAGTAAGCGCCTGTTGATGGAAATGTGTACGAAGGTTCACTATCTGCTGGTCCAACTGTTTACCAATATCCAAAACTCCTCTTTCACCTTGCTGTTTGGATAGGATTTCTCTCTCGATAGCACTACGGGGGTGATGCTTGTTGGATTTTGTTGGGAGTGTTCGCACCTTCCGTTGTAGATTCCGATGCCCGTTTTACTCCAGCTCACAACCCCAAATGAGTAGCTAGGTGCAGAACATGCATATGTATTGAGAGCTTTAGTTAGGTTCTTACTGTTAAGATGTGATGGCACCACCTGCTTTACTCGTTCGTAAGCTCATTTATCATCTCGTTCTTCATTACCGAGTGGTTTATTTTCCTCGCTTGCTGTATTCCCAGGTATTTGTAACACTCTTTTACATCCATCGAGGAAACTTGCTGGCCGTTCTGCATTTCATATACACCTGCTGTATTTTCCCTCTGACTACACATAAGGTGCGACATTTGTCGAGCCCAAACTGCATGTCAATACCTCTGAAAAACCTTTCCACGATTTCAAGGAGTTGTTCCATGGGGTTCTTTGTGGAGGCCATCAGCTTAAGATCATCCATGTACAGTAGATGATTCAGCCTCATTTTCTCCCTGCCATTGATTTTGATACTGAAGCCATATTTGGTGGAGTTCAAGCGGCTTGATAGTGGATTCAATGCGAGGCAGAACCACAATGGGCTTAGCGAGTCGCCTTGAAATATACCTCTTCTAATTGGTATCGTGCTGGTTACGATGTTGTCACCAGTTTCTACCCGCAACTGAATCTTTGTTCTCCAGGTAGACATTGTGTGTTCAAGGAACCTCAGGATGTATGTATCGATCTTCAGCACACTTATGAACCATTCGTGTGGAACTGAATCAAACGCCTTTTGATAATCCACGTAGGCAGCAAAGAGATTTCTTCGTCCATTGTAAGCTTGATTGAACACAACCGAATCAATTAATAGCTGTTCTTTGCACCCCATAGATCCTTTGGCACACCCTTTTTGCTGTCTTGCAATTATGTTGCTTTGTTCGCAGTGCGCATATATCCGTTTCTCAAAGCAGGGTGTGATCAACTTATATACTGTCGGAAGACAAGTTATTGGTCGGTATCTGCCCGGGCCTGCAGAACAATGCTGGTCCTTTGGCAGAGATAAGTGTCTTGTGTGAAAAACCATGGCATCTTCTTTGGGTCAAGTATAACACCATTTATTAACACCGCCAGTAGATGATGTGTACACCCAAATTTCTTCAGCCAAAAGTTTTGGACGCCATCAGGCCCGGGTGCCTTCCAATTAGGAAGCTCTTTAATAATCTCGGAGACTTCATCTCTGGTAAACGATGCATGATGCATCTGTTCATAACTCTGACAAGATCTGTGTTCTTCGCTAACCCAGCTGGCGCCAATATTGCAGGAGGCTGTTGTGGCTAGTTGACTTTGCCAGAACGCTTCAACTTGTTCCGTATTTGAAAAAGTATTGGTGGCTGCATTCCTAGCTGAATTAAGCTGGCGGTAGAAAGTCCTTTCAGAGCGTTCAAACACTGTATTGTCACACATCCTATTGTTGCTCGCTTTTTATTATTATTATTATTATTCGTCTCGGTGGATGGGGATGAAATTCATCATATCCCATTATGCCGATATTATCATTACAGTCTGAATTCCGGTGCTTCAACGCAGCAGACGTGTTTAAGGTCGCCACTTAACTGAGGAATTTTCGGACTATGAGACATGTTTGCATCAGAACCGCCCTCTGCCCCACGTTGTGGATGTTATTTGGTAATCCGAGTTCCTTTAGATTTCAGATGAAATTTTTGGTGACTATTCCTTCCGCCGACATTACGAAAGGATGTATAGCCACCTTCTGGAGTTTCCATACGTTTTTTATTTCACATCCCAAGTTTTCATACTTGCTGGTCTCTTTAATTTCAGTTTTCTGAATGTTATGGGACCGCAATATCTATGATCACAGCAAGCCTCATCTGTTTGTTTATCAGGACAATGTCTAGCATATTGAAGTCCACAGTGCGGTCCGTTATCATGGTCGGTTCCAGTACAGGAGAAAGTCCGCCGACTCCAGCACCGCCTCTGGAGAATACAACCCCATCTTGAATGGCCTACACAAAACCCTCCGTCTCCGGGTAGAGTTTTCCCCAACCAACCGCATAAGCGAAGAGGCTTTGTCGACATTATCTGCCTGCATTTGTTTGGGGTACCTTCCATGCATATCCTAGTCACTCCATTGGACTATGCTGTCCTGGTCAGTTGGGATGTCCACCTCATAGTTGCGCTGCGGCATTCTTTTCGAGGTGTGAAAAGTCTTCCAACAGATGAGTTGGTGTGAAGGCACCAGAATTTCATAAGAAGCCTTCTTGTGAGTCTGGACAGTTCATCCAAGTCGGTGTTAGACCATTTGACAACTCCAAAAGAGTATGTCAATACTGGTACCGCCCATTAGTTGATAGCAGCACAGAGGTTGCCTCCGGAAAGCTTAGTATTTATGAGCTTTGTGACTCGCCTCCTATAATTCTCCTGGAACTCTCGCTTAAGCCAGCTATGATCCACGCGCTGGTTTTGAGGACTCCCTAGGTAGCGGTATGTCTCCCCAGACGGTAGTTGTTCAATATCTCAGAAGGGCTGTTGGTGACTTTCGGGTACCCCCCTCCTGACTTTGATAATAGCATATTTGTCGAGTCCAAACGACATTTGTATGTCATTGCTAAAGATTTTAACAGTATTAATCAGTGAATGGAGCTTATCTTGTGTCTCAGGGTATAATTTGAGATCATCCATGCATAGTAAGTGGGATATTCTTCTTCGGTTTTTCATATTGAGTTTATACGCGGCTCCAGTTTTGTTTAGGACAGCCGACATGGGGTTTAGTGCCAAGCGGAACCACACCGGCGACAGCGAGTCCCCATGAAAAATGCCCCTACCGATATGCACTTTTCCACAATTTTTATTGGTCATCCATATGTTTCCAAGTACTCATGAGATGTTGAAGGACGTTTCTGATCCTTGGGCAGATCTTCTAAATTTCAAGTACCATGTTTAACCAATCGTGGGGTACAGAATCAAATGCTTTACAGTATCGATGTACATACATGTGGATTTCGTTTTCTTCTCTCGGCTTGTTTTAGTCCTACAGCGTCTATTGGTAGCTGGTGCTTGCAGCCCCAAGATTCTCTAAGACCTCCTCGAAGATGTTGTTTTTCAGACAGTGTTGATATATTGTTTCATTAATCAGGGAAGTGAAAAGCTTGTAAAGGATTGACAGGCAGGTTATTGGACTGTAGTTTTTGGGTTCCTCTGCATCTCCTGTGTTGAAGAGCATAAAAGTGTTTCCTTCAGTGAGAAATTCAGGGACTTCATCTGGGTTGCTTAGTGCTCGGGTGAAGCAACGTGAAAGACTCGTGGCGCCAGTCAATTACTTAAGCCAGAAGCTGTACAGCCTGTCAGGCCCCAGGGCTCTCCAATTCCGAATTCTCCTGAGGACGGCAGTCACCTCAGCTGGTGTATACTCTCTCACCAACATCTGAGACAAGTTCAGATGCACGATTTCCATGTCCTTGATCCATGATCCATACCGATTAAAACCGCCTTCTTTGCGCCCATGTAGTGCTCCAATATGTGTTGAAGTTGGAGCAATCGACGCTAGATGGAGCTTGTAGGTTCCCATCGGCCTCAATCTTTCTCAGTAATTGCTTCTGATTGTTTTTGAATTCAGCATTCTGCTTCTTCCTTTTTGTAAGCTCTATCACCTTTGGCTTTCCCTTTTGGTCTAAATTGATCTTTTAGATCCAAAAGTTGGTCAGTGTGAGTATCTATCTTATATTTCGATGTACTTTCATTGATTGATTGCCATCCAAAAACTCTGATATGATGTCGATTTTGCCTCTGAGCTCATTGATGTCCTTTTCTAAGCGTCTCTGCCATTCAGGCTTCCTGTTGCTTTAGGCTTTGTGATTTGACTTTGGATAAAAGGTTTTTTGGCCGTTCAGCTCAACAACCGTAACTGCGAAGTACTTCTATGTTAATTTCACGTGTCCATCCTATTCGTTTAGTGCGTTCTTTCATGCAAGCAGCCCTCCTAACTGGGGGCGAGCCAACAAGCAAAGTGGTGTTCGGTTCTTCGACACCTTCTGTTGGTTCCACTCCACGGTTGTCATTTTGGGCTGTACCTTGTTGGTTGACAGGTCCCCGCCTTCTCAGCCTCCTGCCACTGGTGTCCCGTATACTGTCATGCCCAGCTCCAGACCCACTCATGCCCTGGCGCTCCCCAGGCAGCGACCTTTTTCCAAGGCTTCCCTTGTTCTCCATCTTCATGGGATATCTCCCTTTGTTTTTTTTGGGTAAGAGGCTAGAACAAGGGAGGGAAAAAAGAAACCTCTGGTTGGTATGAGGAGTTAGGATGTTTATGTATGGGGAAAGGTGATGGGGATGGGAAGTTTCTGTAACCCTGGCCAGGAGCCTTTACAGTGTGCTACCGTGCGAGCCAAACGGACCCTGGTGTTTTAACGTGGTTGTTACTCAACCCCCTCCTCTTTTCTCATCCGGGCTTGAGACCGGCCATGTCGGAGTTTTATTATTATTACTATTATTATTATTATTATTATTATTATTATTATTATTATTATTATTATTATTATTATTATTATTATTATTATCATATATACTGTAATTTTTTTTCTTTATATGTACATAATTACCGAGGTTTTTGATTACCCAATACAAAGAGTACTGGTACACACTGTGAAAAGAGCACGTGTTATGTAGAAGCCAGAACACTCCGGTAACCGGGATAGCAGTGGCACACTATCATAAATATCCTACGACCGCCGTCTATGACCAAACGTACTCGGTGATGCTTAGTTGTGACATCGGGTTCCTTTGCAACCATTGGGGGAGGATTTCTAGTCGAGGTACAAACATTTGCGGACAATGTTAACAGTTCCCAGCAAAGCAGCCTTCTGCATTGTACGCATATGTTTTTCTTAAAGTTGCAACCTCTTTGCAGCATCTTGCCATCCTTTTGGAACCAGTCAATTTGCGGATACCACTATTGGAACTATCTTAACTTCTCGCAACCTGTACATGTCTTTCAAGTCAACAGCCATCGTTTGGTATTTACTTTTCTTCTCGGAAACTGTTGGTAAAATGTTATTATCGATGGAGACCGCAGCATCAATTATCATCACTTTCTTCGTTAGCTCATCAAATACGACAATATCAGGTCTGTTGGCCTCCACCGATCTATTAATAATGATCTCACTGTTTCATAGAATCCGTGTTCGTTCGTTGCTAATTACCTGCTCAGGCTTGTATTTATAATACGGTTGTTCGACCTCTGTGAGACCGTATCTCTTCGCGATTGCATCCACTGCAGATATGTTGGATTGACTCATTGATAGTCTTACCTAAACGGCACCTATAATCGATCTGTTGGCTCAGGATGTATTTGCGATAAACTCTTGTCTTGATTACTTGATCTTAAATTGAGAAACTAAGCCTTCGTTCTCACCGTAGAGGCCCCCGGTTCGGAGCCACTCCGTGGAACCCTTTCCAACAATATTGTCTGGAGTAAGTGCTGCGATAAATCCCCCATGAAGTTCCTTGCTTCTCCACGCATCGATATGGTCTTCAGCATAGGAAAGCTCCTTAGTCTCTGGAGCTAGACCCAACGATCTAGTATCTTTGTCCTGAGAACAAACGCCTCTATGAGGTTCTGAGTCAGCGGACAGAAAGTATTGTCGGAGTCTTGTTTCCTGCTGACGACATAGCGTTTCTAGGCTGAAAAGTCCTCTGTCGGCATTGTTTCGAGGTAAGTACAACCTGTGCATGGAACTGTGAGGAACAGAGGCTAAGGTTGTCACCCTGGAAAAATTTCCTTCGAATTCTAATCTCCTTGGCCTTATGGGATTGAGGCCCCTGCCTGACATGCATAGATGTCCTCCACTCTGTCATGCTGGCCGACAAGAACTTTACTCGAGGTTACGTAGAATCCACGAATCAGGCACAGGAGCAAATGCCGTCTTATAGTCCACCCACCCTATATAAAGGTTTTGCAGACGTTTGCGTACCCGGTCTGCGATTATGTTATCGATGACTAGTAATTTTTGCATCCCCGGTTCCCTTTACGACAATCAGTTTGCTCAGTGGCTAACAGGTTTTGTTGTGTTAGATGACCATAGATCCTAGAAGACATGATCGACATCCAGATCTTGTGCACTGTTGCTAGACATGTAATTACATGTCTTAGACCAATTGGTCTACAGTTCTTTGGTTGACGACTGTCCCTTCCTTTGGCCAACCTGTAGGTTGCGCCCGTCAGCAGATACTTTGGTAGGGTAGCTGGTTTCCACAGAGCGGCATTGAAAAGACGAGGATGCGCAAAAGTGAAATACTTCCAGCATACATTATGGATACCATCCAAGCCAGGTGACTTCCAATTTTGTGTTTTCTTTATAGCCGCTTTGACGTAAGTCACTGAAATCTCGACTGGGGGCATTTGATCAGTCCAACAGTACGCTTCTTCCTCATCTCGTAGCCAGTATGCTTGTTCATTATGCTTCTCATGTTTGGTCCATATATTAGCCCAGTACTGAATCATTGATTCCTTCACTGGAAGTTGCCCTTTGCGTTTTTCATCATTGCCAGTCTCCAACGTTCTGTATAATTTTTTCTGGTCGGTGGCAAAGTTGATGCATGTTGCCGTCTTCTGGCTACCTCTTCGTATCTGCGGATTCGCGCACCAAATGCAGCTATACGTTGTCTGAGCCGCTCATCTTCCTCCCTCAGTCCAGGTTTCTAGAGCTCATTCTAAGCCTCAACCTTTTGGCTATCGTCTCGTTTCTCCTGTTTATCCTCCCTGGCACGTCGCCGTTCTTGGTAAAGTACTCCAACAAATGTCCAATCTCCTTTCTAGCTTTGTTGATTTTTTCCTGAATTCTTTTCTTCCATGTTGGTATGGACTCAGTCCCCGGCGTATAAAGTTTAGAGGAAGCTTCGATCTTAGCTGTTCTATTTTCTCCATCTATAGCTTCAGAGACCGCTAGGGCGGCACAGTGTACTGTACCAGACAGTTCCTCCAAAGCTGCAGGCGGAACAACCAAGTTTTCCATGTTTTCACAAATGTCATAAAATTTCTTGTTCCCTGTAGCGTTTGAAGTGCGAGGCCTCTACTACATTGGATTACGCTCATACATGAGACAGTATTTCTGATAGCTCAGTAGCAGTTTGCCGTCAAGGTGTTCATGATCAGTTGGTGTCAATATTCTTGTTGTGGTTCCTCTTCCTCCAACCGCTTGCCACGTAGAATTTGATCATATGGCAACACGTTCAATTGTAGCTCTAGAGTAACATGTTCTTTAATCTGATCAAGTTCTGCAGCCGACAGAACACTTCTTTTTTGAATGGAGTTTGAGTGCAGACTCGCTGCTCATTTAATGTGCTATTCGGATACATTTTTTCCACTCAGTGTGCATTCTTGTATTATTATTATTATTATTGCTATTGTTGCTGTTATTGCTCATAAAAACAGTCGTGCAGATAATCTAATCATCACTTTTCAAAGTAGAGATTGAGTGGTATTTTCGTTACCAAGGTGTGAGTCTTGTGAAATAAAATCATTTATTAACATGAGGAGCGGGTTTACAAAATCACACGTATAGGGTATTATAGTATATGGAACAGAAATTTGGACTCTAATAAGCAACAAAAAGATTCACTTCTAAGAAATTAAGAGGAAGAGGATAAAATTTGTTTGACATAACCTGAGAGATAATAACTTTTAAAATTAATTTTTGGAAGGACACATACTTTGGAAAAGAAAAGAAGTACACCAATTTAAAGAATTTTTTTTTTATTCTTACGCTCATGAGCTCTTTATAAGTTTGAAAGCAATTTTAAAAAAACCCAGATTCTCATGATGTTGCTTACGTATTTGTTGATGCCCACAAAGATGCAGAATTTTTTTAAAGCTCAAATTATAAGATACTTTCATGCAGCAACGATTTCAATAAAACACCTTAATGTACTTGCTGTGTCACAACTCTTTGAACTAGAGTTTGTAACACTCAACCCCAAAAACCATGGACGCCTCATTTTTGCCTGCATAATGCAAATTATCGCTACTAGTCGAAAACTGATGTAAATATTTTTGAAGTTTTTATCATTTTCAGTGTAATTATAATCATAATTTTTAACAGGTCATCTTTTCAGTATTAGGTCTTGGCTACAAATTTACAAAAGTCATTCAGTTAAGTCAGGATTTGATTTTTTTTAACTTTTGCGTACTGCTACACTCTGCAAACAAAACAAAAACACCATGACTCTGACATAAAAATTCATAAATGTATAAAAAGTTCTAAATTTATCTGCTCTGGCTATTGATTTTACACGATATTTTAGTAGTATGACCTCAAAAAAGTTGTCAGTAAGCTGAAAGTATCAAATTGAAACAAGTGATTATTTTAATACACTCCCGGTACAACACGATCTAAACTGACTGTCAGTTTTTCACTGTATACAAATGTAAATGACTATTTTATTCGGTCCCCTTACAGTTGTCATTGGTTTACCGTTTACCTTAGATGTCCAGCCTCATGACCTACTACCCCTTCCACTTCTTGAACTTGACCTTTATAGTATTTATTGATCACGCTACTTTACCTGAACGCTTAAATGCTGAAGGCTAAAGGCTGAAGGGTGAAGGTAGAAGGTTTCTGACCCGCAACACGAGTTTGATGATGTCAGACTGAAATGTCACATCTAACCCCGAGTTCCGGATCCGTGACGTGTCTTGATGTGCCTACTTATCTCTCCATAGACATTTGCATGTTTAGTGTTAGCATCGAAAGTCATTTGATTCATTAGTTACAAAGCTCGCAAAGGTTCTATGTTAGACAAAATTGTGTTAATAAAATAACGTTAAGAATTAGTTAATTATGTGGTTAATAACTCCAGTAGCAAAAAATTTGGTTTCTAACAGTTTATTTTGTCCTCGATAAGTCACCTAAACATTCTTGCGTTCTATGATTCGACATTTACCGCTATAAATTTAAAAATTAAAATATACTTTCGTAAAACTTTATTCAGGCTCAGAAAATGTCTAAATTAACCATTATTTGGCCAAAAAAAATTGAGATCCGACATGCACAAATAAACCACTCTGAAAACCAACCCGAATGAGTACTTACACATTTTATATACGAATCTGAATACAAATCGTAAAATAATCTAAAATAGAGGTACCTAGCATATTAATAAAAAATGAAAAAAGAACATCAGTGCGGTTCCAGACATAATATTCTTAGAAATAATAAACAACAATTTTATACAATTTAACAAGAAAAATAAATAAAAGTTCACCATATATATATATATATATATATATATATATATATATATATATATATATATATATATATATATATATATATATATATATATATATATATATATATATATATATATATATATACCCAGACAGCACAGACACATTCTAAGAATATACCAGGAATGTTTCGAAATAATATTCAAATATCCCCAGAACATTCTCACAAGGTACGAAATACATTCATAGAACATTCTATGAACATGGGACAGATTCTGTCATACTAATAGGGTTCTCAGAATGTTATTTATAATATTCTTAGCAGCTCCCAGTATGTTTTGAAAATGTTCCAGGAACATTCAACGAATTTTATCAAAATGTTCATACATATACTAATGGGAACATTGAGTTTTTATAAAGATATACAGGGTGTTTCACATAAGATCCGACACAGAACAGGGGCATGTAGGGGAACCTAAAATATGGTGATTTAATGCAACTTACTCCTATACTAAGGTGCACCCCTGAGAAGCTATAGGCATTCAATGTGGGGTTTTAAATTTCGAAAAAAAATCTATATCTCAGTAATAATTCAACTTAGAAAAAACAAATTTGGTGCACGTTTTGGGTGTACCAAGAGTATTGTTCGGTGGTGAGTAGAGTTCAATTTAAGCATTTCAGTGTTAAATAGGAGTGATGCACCCATAAAATGTGACAGAATTTTTTAACCTGTTGGCATAATGAAAAAATTATTTCATTTTATGGGGAAGTAAATTCTACTTTTCAAAAAACTTGTGTCGTTTTCAAGAAAAAGCCGAATAACTAAAGACACATATTTCATCAAGGTTACTTAAAACTTAAAATCATCAAAAAACAATGCCTATGAAACTACCATGTTGAAGACTTTCTATAACTTATCGGTAGCATTTTTTTTAAATTTATTGTTCGTTTCCTAATAAATTATGCTTGTTTAAACTTTTTTCCTGATATACATATGTTTATCGGCAAATATTGAATTTTTCATGATTTTTAGTAATATTGATAAAATATTTAGTTTAGTTATTCGTGTTTTTTCTTGAAAACAAAGTTTTTTTAAATAAACGGGAACAACAAAAGTTTAAGTTAAATTTCTCATAAAATAAAATAATGTATTAAATCCGCCAATATGTTAAAAAATTTTGACATTTTAAGGGTGAATCACCCCTAATCAACCCTTTCAAATGCTTCCATTGATTAATACTCTTGGTGCACTCAGAACAGGTACTAAATTTCGTTTTTCTAAGTTAAAGTATTATGGAGATATTGATTTCTTTCAAATTTGAAACCCCACTTATAACTTCTCAGTGGTGCAACAAACGTTGCATTAAATCACCTTATTTTAGATTTACCTACATGCCCCTGCTCTATGTCGATTCTTATGAGAAACACTCTGTATACATTTTTTGAATAATACAGAAATTAAGGAAATGCACAGCTATGAAATTTTTGATTTATCTTCAAAATGTACTGATTTTCCTCTATCTAACTGGCCTTGCATATATTTTCATATAACCCCAATATATGTTAGAATTTGAACTGCAATCACTCATTCTTCTGTAGGTTACCATCATTATTCCAGTGGCTACACACGTTCAGATACTTAATAAGTCAACAGTTTGAGTATTTCACATTTATGCCGGTTAGGTATGTACTTATAAATGTAAAGAAATGTCTGTGAATAAAATTTATTGAAACAATTTGAAACGTCAACAACATGCAGTAGCAGCGGAGAAGACTCCAGAAGCGAAGGTTGCAGCAGTGAAAGCAGATGAAGTGAACTTGAAGCAATCAAAATTATGAGACAAGGGTTTAATAAAAATTTTGGGATTTCAAGCTGCGATGACCTCTACAAATTTGGTATAGTGATATACGATTTCAAGTCTCGCGGTGGAGGTAGTAAATCCTTAAATTTTCTTACACGAAAACTTCACGGTACAGATGTTACCAATATGTTACAGATAGTTTGCGGAGAATATTTTGACAGTCTTCCAACTAATGCTGATTGGGATTAATATGAGAAAGAGGGTTGTTTCGGTGTAGAAAAGTTTGTTAAAGTCTGGTATGAATTGTTCCAATTATTAAGATTGTAAATACCAACACGTATCCACCAAATCAAAATATAACAAACTCATCTGGTTCATGGAAATAGGAATACTTTATTTTAACACTGGAAAAATCAGCTGGAGAATACTTTACCAAAGGTAATACGATTGAACCACAAAATATTGGAATATGCACCGCCAAACATATTAAAATACTAAACAGTAAAGGTGTATCAATCTCAGATGGCTCTGTTACTTTTTATTTAACTGAAGATACAGTTCAACAACTACTAGATCTGGTTGAAATCATCAACGAAAGATTAAAGCTTCTAACTAATTTTAACGTTGATATTCGACTTAGTGATTTCCTCTGTTGTGTTGCTGATGTTCTCAAATGTGTTGGTAAGAAGGATCTACCATGTGACGATGATATGGTCAAGCTAATAGATATTATGCCCAAATACTGTGAACAATCATTCCGAGTTTGTGTGTTAGAGTGATTATACTTTGCAAAAAAGCAAGTACTTAGTCGATTCAAAGAAATACACGCGATATGCAATGGTATCTAAAGCAACTTTCATCAACTTAACAGCACGATCTCAAAATGTATTTTATATTTACTAACCACCAAATGTAAACGAAGTGCGAATCTGTTTCGACATCGACGACTCTATGAAATGGTCTGGACTTCCAAGAACACATCTACACAACGATGAGTTAATTGAAGTTTCAACATACAACATATCCAAAATAAAGACTGATATGGTGCGTTATAAATTTATGTTCATGTTTGATAATGGTACCTGTCTGATTGGAGAACTCTCATAATAAATGATCCTTATCTGTTCACATCAAATTATATTTATATTAACTGGTTTTCTTATATGTCCTACCATATTCACGTTGATGTACTTTTATGCTAAGTGTAACATATCATTGAAAAACAGGTATCACAAATATCTTTGTTAATAAATGTATATAAAGGAAAAAAATGTTTTTATCTTAGTAGTTTAGCAAATACAAGTTAAGTAGTTGAAACGAACAAGTACTTGCTTCTTTGCCAAATGTAAGCACCCTAACATACAAACTCAGAGTGATGGTTCTCAGTATTTTAACATAATATGTATAAGCTTCACTATTCCATCGTCACATGGTAGCTCTTTCTTATTAACACATTTGAGAACATCAGTAACACAGTACATGAAATCACTAAGTCGAATATCAAAATTAAAATTAGTTAGAAGCTTTAATCTTTCGATTTCAACCAGACCTAGTAGTTGTTGAACTATATCTTTGGTTAAAAAAAGTATCAGGGTCATCTGAGATTGATACACCTTTACTGTTTAGCATTTTAATAGGTTTAACGGTACATATTCGAATATTTTCTGGTTCAATCGTATTACCCTTGGTGAAGTACCCTTTAACTGCTTTTCCAGTGTTAAAATAAAGTATTCCCATTCCGATGAACCAGATGAGAGTGTTATATTTGACTCTGATGGGTAGAGTTTTTATTTACAATTTTAATTATTGGAATCAATTCTGCAGCTTTTGATATTGCGATACTTAGAGATGGATTAATAGTATACCTTATTTCTAGCAACATTCTACTTTCTTGTTTATTCTCATTAATATTCTGATGTAAAGCCGAGTCAATTCGATGCCAATAACAATCTTCACCAAAATCTTTATTAATAGGTCTGAAGACCACAGGTCGATCGTTAACATCCACATCATGTTTGGAATCAGAACTATGATCGCACATCATCTAAATGCAATCACAAATAACCTTCATCTTTACACTCTTTAATGTTTACAACCTTTAATGTTGGACTTGAACTGAGCTTACTGTTGCAAAATTGAATCTTAAGTAGGGTTTGTTGTTCCCCTCCATCACTCTCCTTGGTTATATTTTTCTGCTTGGATTACTGTTAAACTTTAAAAATCTATTGCGATCACTAAATATCTTATAATATTTTGTTTTCATTCGCCTGATTCGTAATACACTACAAATAACTCAACATGTTCATGCCAGACTTTAACAAACTTTTCTACACCGGTACAACATTTTTTCTCATATTTAAAACTAAGCTCGCTAACAAAATCTATTTATGTGCGAGTTCTGATAGGAACTAAGAGTGGAAACGAGGTCAAAGTTCTGAGAGGAAATGAGAATTGATGTCGCACGTCTAGCAAGGACACTTGCGAGTCTTGACAGGAATTCAGATGTTGCAGCGTGCAGCCAGCCCCTTGCTGCTAACATCTAGCGGCAACCATCTTGCTTGACATGCTTTTGAGTTCCACGACATTTTAAATATATATATATATATATATATATATATATATATATATATATATATATATATATATATATATATATATATATATATATATATATATATATATATATATATATATATATATATATATATATATATATATATATATATATATATATATATATATATATATATATATATATATATATATATATATATATATCAATAAATAAATAGATAAAATAAATAAATAAATATTTTATCTCCTCTCATCGAGACGAGTACAATGATACTCTACACATACCCTCTCAGTTTAAAGCTCAAATTTTGGGTTTGCGCATGCGCATATCCCATATTTGAACTTCACTCACCGAGACGAGTACGGTGATACCCCACACATGGGGTATCTAACTGTCTCTGCTTCCGAGATTCCCAAGACGCGCGGTGTACAAAACAGCCGTAACGTCAGCATAACTAACGATATCTCTTACTGATGGTAAGAGTAGCAAATCATTTATATATCTATGTTGAATAAAATATAGTTTAATGCACGCTTCGCCTATATATGGCACATGATAATACGCACGTACTTAACTTCTGGTAAAAAGTCATATAATGTTATGGGACTGAGCTTGTTTGCTCGATAATATTTGACCTGTTCCGTAACTTCTTTCTAGAATAAAAATATGTGTAATCAGCATTATTTTGTTTGGCCCAGCTTTAACTGAATAGAGTTCAGCTGGAAAAAGCTGCCAAAACGTGATGGTTTTATCTGCATTGTGTATTTAATGGTGATCTAAAGTAAACTATTAATGCCAAGATTAACCGAGGTGATAGCGACTCGCGAATTAAAAAAAATACTGAGAGCCAACAAGGCTCACTAAAACCCATACCAAGAATCAGGTTCAATTTATATATATATATATATATATATATATATATATATATATATATATATATATATATATATATATATATATATATATATATATATATATATATATATATATATATATATATATATATATATATATATATATATATATATATATATATATATATATATATATATATATATATATATATATATATATATATATATGTTCATACCAACTGAAAAGTAACGGGTCAATTTTGATACAATTTTGCAGGTACCTTTCCTTTGTGACTGGTTTGGAAAAACTTATTAGCTGAGAAATGCGCACCGGTTTTTCGAAAAATTTTGGTTGCTTTTTTTAAGGTTTGGTATCTTTAGAAATAGTAAAGTTACTGTGTTATTTTGGCGAAAAAGTTGTTTTTATGATGCATATAGTATATACCACAATTAATATCTTTAACTTAAGGGAAATAGCCTCGGTGGTTCAGTGGTAAGGACGTGTACCTCTGAACCGAGGGGTACCGGGCTCGATTCCCAGGGCTTTCGTTTCACTTTTTTAGTACATACTGTAAAATCAGCCGAGATTGTAGCATTGTATTTGAGCAAGTTGAATATCTGCACGTTCCGCCATTCGGATGGGACTTAAAGCCGTCAGTCCTGTGTCCATGCGATGTTGGGCATGTTAAAGATCCCTACCCTCCTTACAGAAGGACAGGGGGTCGGCAAAATTTTCAGGATAGTGAGGTGAAACTGCTCCCTGGCGTCAGTGATGGGCCATAGTCACGGAAATAGACCAACGTTAAAAAACTCGGGACGCAGCAAGTGCGTTATGGTAGTGAATTTTCTTAAATATGTTTTTATTGCAAATATGTGTGTTTCCTTTTTAAGAAAGCAGGCATCAATTTTGGTTACCAGTATAACCTATATAGTAAAAACAATGTGCCATGTTTCATAAAAATAACTTTATTGTGTGAAAATGTACAAAAATTTCCAAAAGTAAACTTAGAGTGTTCCCGGAAAAACTCGTTTCTTGGTCAACCTTATAGGTTAATAGCAAATTGAGCTATTCAATTTTGAAGCATTTAATGAAAATTCGCTACCATAACGCACTTGCTGCGTCCCGAATTTCTTTTCTTACAAACATGCATCGCTGAAAAATTCAAAAATGCAATAACATAAGGCATGTTTGATTAAAAAAAAAGAAAATTTGTATCACCAACGACTTATGGGCCATCCTGTGATTGTAGAAATATTTTTTAAGATGTAGCTCAAGACACCCTATAATTAATATATACAAATTTTCTTCATATCTTGTATAATAACGGATATATTGAGCTTTATTGATTTTTTACGAAAATTCGACAAAAATTATATACCATTAAACGATAAACTCTAAAGCTAAGGCTACTGCCAAGCATCAGAGAAAGGGTCTATTTGAAATGAATTTTCTAGAAATATTTTAGTAAAATGAAGGACAATGACGGTTGAAACTAAGACTTCAGAGTTTGTAAAACATCCTTCTTGAGACATTTGATTTCCATATCTCGTATTAGATTCAAGTTCTTTGAAACACTAAGTGAGTGGCGAACGTGTCGCCACCTAGTTCGGAACCAAGTACTATGTTGTCACGCCCGCTCCAAATAACACAGAGTATTAAAAATAGAGACGGTATACAACTAACTAACAATTTAAAAAATTGTTAGCCCTGGCCCATTTCTACCCCAATATAGGGACAAAGTATGTAAGACTAGATGCATTCTCGCAACAATTAGAACCGTAGACCGGTTTCGCTCTCATTAGAGCTCTTCAGTACGGCATACTAATTGCAGCAACAATGCACCAAAAATAACACGGCTATCGTATAGCCAGTCTTAAAACACTAAGTGAGTGGCGAACGTGTCGCCACCTAGTTCGGAACCAAGTACTATGTTGTCACGCCCGCTCCAAATAACACAGAGTATTAAAAATAAAGACGGTATACAACTAACAATTTAAAAAATTGTTAGCCCTGGCCCATTTCTACCCCAATATAGGGACAAAGTATGTAAGACTAGATGCATTCTCGCAACAATTAGAACCGTAGACCGGTTTCGCTCTCATTAGAGCTCTTCAGTACGGCATACTAATTGCAGCAAAAATGCACCAAAAATAACACGGCTATCGTATAGCCAGTCTTAAAACACTAAGTGAGTGGCGAACGTGTCGCCACCTAGTTCGGAACCAAGTACTATGTTGTCACGCCCGCTCCAAATAACACAGAGTATTAAAAATAGAGACGGTATACAACTAACTAACAATTTAAAAAATTGTTAGCCCTGCCCATTTCTACCCCAATATAGGGACAAAGTATGTAAGACTAGATGCATTCTCGCATTTTTGGTGCATTTTTGCTGCAATTAGTATGCCGCACTGAAGAGCTCTAATGAGAGCGAAACCGGTCTACGGTTCTAATTGTTGCGAGAATGCATCTAGTCTTACATACTTTGTCCCTATATTGGGGTAGAAATGGGCCAGGGCTAACAATTTTTTAAATTGTTAGTTAGTTGTATACCGTCTCTATTTTTAATACTCTGTGTTATTTGGAGCGGGCTTGACAACATAGTACTTGGTTCCGAACTAGGTGGCGACACGTTCGCCACTCACTTAGTGTTTTAAGACTGGCTATACGATAGCCGTGTTATTTTTGGTGCATTTTTGCTGCAATTAGTATGCCGTACTGAAGAGCTCTAATGAGAGCGAAACCGGTCTACGGTTCTAATTGTTGCGAGAATGCATCTAGTCTTACATAGTTTGTCCCTATATTGGGGTAGAAATGGGCCAGGGCTAACAATTTTTTAAATTGTTAGTTAGTTGTATACCGTCTCTATTTTTAATACTCTGTGTTATTTGGAGCGGGCGTGACAACATAGTACTTGGTTCCGAACTAGGTGGCGACACGTTCGCCACTCACTTAGTGTTTTAAGACTGGCTATACGATAGCCGTGTTATTTTTGGTGCATTTTTGCTGCAATTAGTATGCCGTACTGAAGAGCTCTAATGAGAGCGAAACCGGTCTACGGTTCTAATTGTTGCGAGAATGCATCTGGTCTTTCAAGTTCTTTGCCTAAATGTTGCCGATTTTGACGTTTTAAATCGCAACTTTGACGTTTTGAGGAAAACCCCAATTTATTTTTCTTTAAATGCCTATAACTTTTTTGTCTTTTGACCTACATAGCTAAATTTTGGTAGGTAGCTTACCTATAAGGATATTAACTAGCGTACCAAATTTGGTTGCCCTTACTTTGTTAATTCCGGAGATATAAATTTTTTTCGAAAGAAAACACAAAATTTTCCGGGAAAACCTAGACAGATTTTCCTGGATAACGAACTTATCCAAGCCATTTGCAAAAGGAATTTTTCCACCAAATTTAGTCAAAATCGGCCTATTATTTTTTGAGTTATCGGTGTGATACATATATATATATATATATATATATATATATATATATATATATATATATATATATATATATATATATATATATATATATATATATATATATATATATATATATATATATATATATATATATATATATATATATATATATATATATATATATATATATATATATATATATATATATAAACATATAAAAATTGAAACTGACCCCGGATATGTGTTCTAGGGGGCCTAGTTCGCGGTCAATTGAAGAAATTTTTTCAAAATTCAAAAGTCGGGATCTCCTCATTAGTGAATTTTTTTAAAGAAAATTCACTAAAAAGAAAAATGAAAAGAATGTACTTAAGAGAAAGAAGTTATAAGCCTTTGAAGAAAAAAAGTTTTGATCGCACTGGCGGTCAAAGGAAGAAAAAAGCCATAATACAATGTGTGTTAACTAAAATCTATTAAATACTACAGACAAGGATTAAGTTTCCTTGGTTCAAAAAGCTCAACAGGTACCAAAAAATATTTTAATAGTTTTATGATTTTCCCTCTAAGACGTCAAAGTAGAGATTTAAAATTTCAAAATTGGTAATTTCCAAACAAATTTTCTGAAGCTAATGCGAGTTATGGCGAACAAATATTGCAAGAAGCGTGCTTTACAAGGTCTTAATTTATGTTTCAATGTTCTTTGTTTAACTAAATCATTTGTACAACATCTATATAAAATAGACCTTTCCTGTGATGTTTTGGCAGCAGTGTAATCTACAAGGGTTATGATCAAAACGGTTATATTATTTTGTTTGACACAGTAAAGGCATAATCTTTGTCATTTTTTTCATATCATAGGTCGAAAGCTTTTAAAAGTCCAGAAATCCATCGGATACTTTATAACACTTCATGCATATGAAATGATGAACGACTTTCCCAAGTCCAAGTTAAGATATTTATTCATGAGTATCTTGCCTATTGAATACATGCCCTGCCATCACGATCCACTATTTTAGTTCTTTGTTACTATTTCCATCATGCGTATCCGTATTCATAAGATACCTTAATATTTATGCTTCTTTAACTTGTTGGTCGTTTAGTTTTATATTCAATTTTGCAATTATATTCTTACTTATTACTTTTGTTTTCATCATATTAATTTTTAGGTCGATTCTTCAGTACCCTGGGCACCTTTTCCAATCCTTTCTCCGATTCTCATATTAGTGCTTTGTCATGCTTGTTTGTTGTGCAGTGGCACCGTTTACCACTTATTTTGCTTCCAGTTGTCTTTTCTTTTAGCCTTTTCATTGTAACTTCTATAATTAAATTGAAGAACTATGGCGATAGTAGACACCCTTGTCGTTAACTTTTTTCCTATTAGTGAATTTTCGTAGAAAAAATTCACTAATGAGGAGACGCAACCTTCGATAACTCCTTTGTTTTTATAGATATCAAAAAGTTTCCAAACAAAAGTGGTAGAAGGAGTAACGGCACATAATTTTAAATTATTTCTAATCAAACAGGGTGTTTCGTAACTCAAGTGCGAAGCAAATTTATGTTTTTTAAATTTCCTAATTCTTTTAATATAGGGTTTAAATACATTATATGGGGTATTTTAAAATATATGGATTGTTTTGTGTTTAAATTGTACGTATGTCAACGCTCTGTATAGCAATATACTTTGTAGAAAAAAAATTACGTGTTGGTCAGTTGAGTTTCAAAATATGATCTAGTATCCTAGTTTATCGTTATTTATTTGTTAGCTTGCGGTTTGTATACAGTATGACTCAAAACTCAGCTGTTTTATGTTCTTTCTTAACTTAAATATAATATCCTGTATTTTAAGTCACTAATGAGATCCCTAATATGATCCTTAAATTTTAGCTAGGGGTTCCCTGTACCTAAAATAAGTATCTGGATATTTTTATATATTTAATAAAGGTGATTTAAAATCTAGGATTGTGTGTTTATCTGCTAATCTTTGGGTTTGATAGACGATTTTGAAAATTTTGCCATTGTTTGAGAAGAATTTGACATACAAAGTGAATAAAAAATTAAATCAATTTATTTAGTGCAACAGAAATGATAATAACAACTATAACAATACTAACACAACACTAACAAAATATCAAAGACTAAATTGGAAATAAAAACATTGAATTAATCACATTAGGTTTTCAAAGTTACCCCCACCAATATCAATACAATGTTGTAGTCGATTCCCAAATGACCTTACATTTCGCGGCATAGTAGCTTTGACATTCCTGACCGCTTCTGTAATTCTAGTATTTATTTATTTTTTGTTGCGGGTTTTTTATATGCGATACCATTAATATACCCCCACAAAAAGTCCACTATTCTTCAGTCAGGTGAACGAGCTGGCCAATGTATAGGTCCTACTCTGCCTATCCATCTTTGCGAAAAAAAAATATTTAGGTGATCCTGAGTAGGACCTGTATTATGTACAAGTGTGCCATCGTGCAAAGGCCACATGCCTTGCCAGATGTAGAGGGAAACTTTTTCCAGAATAGTTGGTGAACGATTTTGAAGCAAACCTAAATAAGCTACACCATTTACTACTCCTTCAAAAGAGTGTGGTTCTATTATCCGATCCCCTAAAACTCCACCCCAAACATTCAGTGGCCATTTTGTTTGGCTGTGTGTTGATACTAAATGTGGGTTGTATGTCGCGTAATAGGGGAAATTGTGCCTGTTAACCATTCCC
Source organism: Tillus elongatus (assembly GCA_964006375.1). Lineage (NCBI taxonomy): Eukaryota > Metazoa > Arthropoda > Insecta > Coleoptera > Cleridae > Tillus > Tillus elongatus. Next base: position 86,178,209 of record OZ023264.1, read on the forward strand.
TTCTTCACAAATGTAGTCTCCTCCCCAAATAAAACGAAATCAAGGAAATCAGATTCTTCATTAGTTTTCAATTTCGCCAACCCACAAAATGCTACTCTGCCTTGTTAATCACTCTTAATTTATTCTTGATGTAGTTCGACAGGGAAATGGTGCATTTTATGCATTGACAGGATTCGTTGAACGGTACTGTGGCTAATGTCTTGTTGTGAGGAAATCTTGCGTATACTGGTATGTGGATCCTAAGCGAACCACTGTAGTATCATCTGTCAGATTGATATGTCAAGTTCAATGACTCCCTAATATTAACTGATAAACACCGATTTTATAAGAGTCTACATTTTATTAAATATCAGAATGAACATATACCGAAATTTTCAAAATCCTCTATCAAACCCAACGGCTACAATCCTAGATTTTAAATCGCCTTTATTAAGTATCTAAAAATATCCTGATAACTACTTGCTTATAGGAAACTTCTAACGAAAATTGAAGGATTATATTAGAGGATCTCATTGTTGATATAAAATACTGAGCGTTCTATTTAAGTTAAGAAAGAAAATGAAACATCCGAGTTTTTAATCACCCTGTATACAAACCACAAGTTAGTAAATAAATAACGATACTTGATCATATTCTGAAATTCAACTGGCCAACAGATAATTTTATTCTACAAAGTGTATTGTCCTACAGAGCGTTGATATGCGTACAATTTTAACACCAGTAATCGATATCTTTTGAAATTCCTGTATAATGTATTTAAACCTTCTATTAAAAGATTTAGAAAAATGTGGGCTTTCTAAATATTAAGTAATATAGAGGTGTTCCAATTGAAAAAAAATTCGGGACGCAGCAAGTGCGTTATAGTAGTGAATTTTCATAAAAATTGTACACTATTAAGATATACTATTAAAATTAATTCTTTAAATTTAAATGGACCTTAGAGATCGGTTTAAGAGTCCCAGTTAGCGATTATTTAAAAAACAATTTATTTTATATGGAGCTAAAACAATACAAATTGGTCTTAGATATAATATGTAAGTACTGCAAGTGTCTTTAAAAAAATTGTGTTGCAAATTTCATTAAAGTGACAAAATTTTTTCAGAAAAAAAATAATTATTTACAAAGGGAATGTACCTGCCAAATTATAAATATGACAAGTATTTTTCCATATTAATTGCTTGGATGGTTTTGTTTTAGTCAACACATCCAGTTTTTGCAAACAATAAACACCAAAAGAGGTTTTTTAGAACAAATTTGTAGTTATCCGCGAAGCTTATTATGTTTAGGTGTTACTATGGTTCAAGATTGAAGATTCTGGCTTAAGGGGAAATTTTTTGAGCTATCGGATTTGAAATATTTTTCCGAAAATTTTCTACCACAATTGTTATATATTTACACACACACCATCACACACACAGATATATATATATATATATATATATATATATATATATATATATATATATATATATATATATATATATATATGTAGGGGAATGTGGGGCAAAGTGGACCCTCGGGGCAAAGCGGACTTCTCCCACCACGCATAAAAGAAAAATCCGCGCGCGACCACAGTTAGCACGTCTTGAAACTCACGCCGAACCCGTATTGTTAGTATGCTTTCGACAGCAACCGCGTCACAACCCTGCGCGTCCTTGAATGTCTAAGTTTTTCGTGATCTGTGATGCAATATTTAGTGTTTACAAAATAAGCGATAATAAGGTATGTTTTTGGAGTTTTTAAGTTGTTAATGTGTCTTTGAATTGTTGAATTTGTAGCTAGAAGTTATCATCAGTAACTTTTTGGTAGACAGTTCCATTCTTTTTTTAACGGCTTTTTTGTTCTAAAATGGCCCTGCGGGGCAAAGCGGTTTTTTTCAGCGGGGCAAAGTGGTCAGGTCAGGTCAGGTCAGGTCAGGTCAGGTCAGGGCTTTGCCCCTATACCTCAAGATTATTTGTTAATTTTTTTGTGTAGCTTACTGTAGTGTTGTGAAACCAGCATTTAGACACTCAGCATGACGTTTTCAGCTACATATTATGTTTTAACAATCTTTTGTACCAATTTTATATTACTTATACCAGTTTTAAACTGCATATTTTTGATTGTTTTAGTTTGAAAATGGTACGGAGCTATAAACGAAAATCAAACCAACAATCTTGGTCCGAAGAGGCTATGGCAAGGGCTATAGATGACGTAAGAAACAAATCCATGCCTATTAAAAAAGCAGCTTTAACCCACCAGGTGCCTAGAACCACTTTAAGGCGCCATTTGAATAAGAACGACATGGAGCCAAACGATGCAGCAAAAAAAAGTTGGGACGATTCACCACAACTTTTACAACCGAACAAGAAACGGAATTAGCAAATCATATCCTAGAAATGGAAAGTCGACTTTTAGGACTTGGGACCACCGATCTGAGAAGGCTGGCGTTCGAGTATGCGGAGAGAAACAATATTCCTAATACATTTAACAGAGAAAAAGGTTTAGCTGGGCGCGATTGAATTTATAATTTTTTAAAGAGGCGCAAAAATATTTCTTTGAGGTTGCCAGAACCCACATCACAAGCAAGAGCTACAGCGTTCAACAAAGACAATGTTTCAAAATTTTTGCGCTTCTAGGAGAAATGTTCGAAAAACACAGTTTCTCACCAAGTCGGATATTTAATTGTGATGAAGCAGGACTACTGACAGTACCAAACAAACCATCAAAAATATATTCTTTAAAAGGGAAGAAACAAGTTGGAGCACTGTCGTCAGCAGAGAGAGGGACCCTTTCTACATTGGAAGTTTGTTTTAATGCTGCGGGCTTTTATGTTCCCCCTTTAGTAATTTTTCCGAGAGTGCGAAGATCTCCTTTTCTTGAAAAAGGCTTGCCTCCAGATTCAATTGCTGCATATCATCAATCAGGATGGATGCAATCTGAAATATTTTCAGGTGTCTGGTTTAAACATTTTTTAAAGTATGCTAAACCCACCAAAGAAGATCCGGTCCTATTGGTATTAGACGGGCATGCAACGCATACCAAAAATTTGGAATTTGTAGGAATGGCGCGAGCCAACAATGTGAATGTTATAGTTCTACCCCCACATACTCTCATACTCATCGACTGCAGCCGCTCGACGCGACATTTATGCGACCTCTTATGACATATTACGAACAGGAGGTAAAAAAGTGGCTGGTGAATAATGCAGGAAAACTGGTAACCATTTACGAAGTAGGTGATCTTTTTGGCAGTGCATTCCAAAGAGCTGCTACTACAGAAACGGCTTTGAATGGGTTTAGAGCCACTGGAATCTATCCCTATAACCCGAACATATTTCCAGAATATTTATTCAAACCCTCGGAGACCACAGATAAACCTGCACCTCAGAATGAAGAAACTCAACTTCAGAACGAAATGGCACATCTCGGAACGAAGAGATAACATGTCACAACGAAGAAGTTGAGGCTGATAGTACCAAAAGCGTTCTGCATCACCTCAACCAGGTCCAAGCACTAGATCATCTCCACCATCTACTCCAGTTGAGACAGTAAAAAAAAGCGTCGGCAAAGATAACTGCGAAAACCTGCAACAGCTTTATTTTTCTCCAGAGGATATTCTTCCACTTCCAAAGGCTGGACAACGTGAACAAAAGAGATCAGTGAAAAGAGGAAGAACAATGATACTAACAGCAACTCCCAATTATGAAGAACTCAAATCTGCAAAAGTTGTTCAACCAAAGAAAGCTAACATCGTTAAAAAACAAATAGCCAAACAACTACCAAAGAAGATAGTTACTGAAAATGACTCCGCATCTGAGAGTTCTGCTGATGTGGAATATACTGAATCGGGCAATTCAGACAGTGATATTGAATATTATCCAAAAACATCTAGATTTAAGATAGAAAAAATAAACATTCGAGATCTGAATATAAACGAATTTATTTTGACGGAATTGGTTTCAGATAAACAAACCAAAAAACAATTTGTAGCTCAAATTATAAACATAGAAGAAAATTCTGCTCAGGCTAAAAAAATACAAGTGAAATTCCTACGACAGTATAGACAGAGTAAAAATGTTTTTATATTTCCAGACGTAGACGATATTAGTGATATCTTTGAGTGTGAAGTAGTGGGAAGAGTTCATATTACAAATCTGCGGCATGGGAAAATGCAGATTATATGAATATGGGTTTTTATTTTGGTATTTAAAAAAGTATTAAAGCATTTGTGTTTGTGTTATGTTCTTTAATAGTTTATCATTTTAGAAATAAAGTTTATGTCGTACCGTTCTTTAAATATTATATTCATATATATATATATATATATATATATATATATATATATATATATATATATATATATATATATATATATATATATATATATTTTTATGTCAACAACACACCACGAGGGCTTACAGCCTAAATACTATCGTACCGTGGGTGTTGACAAGGAGGAAAGAGGCAACTTGTTAATTCTGGACTTGAAGGTTTGTAGGTTCGGAGGAGAAGGAAAAACATGTGCCGGCAAGGAATTCCACAACTTGGAAGTCCTCGGGACAAAAGTGCGGGCATAACAAGATGTTCTATGTCTGGTGACCTGGACAGTAAAAGGGTGCATTCGCTCTGTTCCCCTGGTAGATCTGCTGGGGGCAGCAGGTGGGGGAATTATGGAGGAAAGCTCCTCTGAGCAGTGCCCGTGCAGATATCTATAAAAGAGAGAGAGGTCACCAACGGCACGTCGGTGGGCAAGGGATGGAAGCCTTTGGGTGAGGGTAGGGTCACCGATGAGACGTACAGCTCTCTTTTGAATGGAGTCCAGGATAGCGAGTGTAGAAGCGGCAGCTGCACCCCAGATGTGGGAGCAGTATTCGAGGTTTGGCCTTATTTGTGAAGTGTATAAGGTATAGAGATTAGTTGGTGAAAAGATTTTGCGAGCCCGGAAGAGGAAACCCAATTTCTTAGCAGCCGCTTCTGCAATTGATGTAACATGTTGGTGCCAATTAAGATTTCGATCCACAGTAATGCCAACAAGAGAAAAGGACTCATTACTTTGAATAACTAGGTTGTTCATTGTGATGGGTCTAGGGCTGCTGTATCTCTTGTGAGTAAGAAAGCAAGACTTAGTTTTGGTGGGGTTGAATTGTACAAGATTTCTACTTCCCCAGTCTAATATTTTTTGGAGGTCTACGGAGACAGAACCCTCCATGAGTCTGCGATCCTCATCTAATTGGGCTAAAGAGACAGGCTTAGAATATTGTATGTTTGAGTGGAGAGTGCTGTCGTCCGCGTAACTGTGAACTGGGTTGGATGTGCTAGAAAGGAGGTCATTGATGTGGAGAAGAAACAAAGTAGGGGCTAAAGCTGAACCTTGAGGAACTCCTGCATTAATTGGATACAGTTTAGAGGAATGGCCATCCACAACAACAGATATGCTCCTGTTGGAGAGGAAATTTGCTGTCCAGGTACAAAGTTTTGGTGGTAGGCCATAGGCCGGAAGTTTATTAAGCAGCGCTGCGTGCCAGACCTGGTCGAATGCTTTGGATATGTCTAGAGCAACAATCTGGGATTCACCGTGTTGTTCCATAGACTTGTTCCAAGAATGGGTGACAAAGGAAAGGAGGTCGGCAGTCGATCTACGCTGACGGAATCCGTACTGCCTGTCGTGGATTAGACTGTGTTTTTCAAGGAATTTTAGTAGTTCGGTGTTTATATACTTTTCCATCACTTTAGAGATGACTGAAAGAAGAGAAATAGGCCTGTAGTTGCTAGGAAGCGCTTTGGATCCTTTCTTGGGGGTGGGTTGTACTCGAGCAGTTTTCCAGTTACTAGGGAATATGCCTTTATTGTAAGATATCTGAAACAGACGAGTCAGGACAGGAGCAAGTTCTGGTGCGCATTTTTTGAGAACAATTGCTGGCATCTCGTCAAGGCCAGAGGCTTTCCTGGTATTAAGAGAAGAGAGCATCTTTCGTACCTTTTTAGTTTGGAAAATGATATCAGTCATTTTATGCGCGACATTGGGGACTGTTGGTGGTTGAACATTTGGAGGTGGGTTGAGAGTAGAAACAACGAAGCAAAAAGTTCAGCCTTGCCCAGGGCGGTAGAAACAATTTCATCACCTGAGACAAGAGGTGGGAACGTGCTCTTGCAGAAATTATTCCCAATAGACTTAGCAAGAGTCCAGAAGGGTTTGCCGCCGTTTGAGCTTGAGAGGACTTTGTTTTTGATGTGGTTATTAAACGAGTTTTTTGCCTCAGAAAGAATGCGGACATAGCGGTTTCTTGCTTTCGTGAATGCTTGACGGTTTTCTTGACTGGGATTGTGTAGAAGCGTTTTGTGAGCTTTGACCTTTTCAAGTCTGGCCTTGTCACAGGATTTAGAGAACCAGGGCTTTTGAGTGGCTGAAGAGGTTTTCTGTGTACGTGGAATAAATAATTCCATGCCAGCTTGGATAATTTCGGTGGCGTTTTGTGAGATATCAGAGGGGTCAGGATGAGAGAAGCAGACAGACGCCCATGGAAATGAGGAAAAGTAATCCCGCATTTCGTCCCAGTTTGCGGAGTTGTAGTGCCAAACGATACGTGGGTGTGATGACTGTGTGATCTCGGGTTGCATTGCACAGGAAGCAGTGACCATGCCGTGGTCTGAGCGACCAAGGGGGGCGGTGACTGATATCTTATAGCATTCAGGTTTTGTAGTAAGAAGGAGATCCAAGGGATTTGAGCTGTGTGTTGGGATACGAGGAAAGTAAGTAGGTTGCTGTACCATATTGGCCAAAGAATTGCTGACTGCAAAGGCCTCCGCTGCTCTCCCTTGTGGATCGGTTTTTGAAGATCCTAGCCATTCCTTATTATGGACATTGAAGTCGCCAAGAATAGTGACCTCGGAGGAAGGATATTCAGAAATCAGATAGTCGGTTTTTTCAGAAAGGTATATATATATATATATATATATATATATATATATATATATATATATATATATATATATATATATATATATATATATATATATATATATATATAACATGTAGCAAAAAGTTTGTTTGTTTCATATATATTCTTATTCTATGATTTTAAGAATAAAGTTTTGGTTGTATTGTTCTTTAAATAATGTCTCATGTTTATTCCCCCTATTTGAGTTTCTACCGTTGACATGGAATTAAAACTTTAAATTAAATTATACATGTGTTTTTTAAGTTATCACCAGTTTAACCTCCTTATGTCCACTTTGCCCCATACGTCGGTCCACTTTGACCCACATATGGGGCAAACTGGGCACTTTTGACTTAAAAATAAAACCTGATATGAAATAGGTTTACAGTAACAGCAAAAATAAAGGGTAATTAAACTAGATAGATAAGGTGGGCCTTAATTAAAAGGTGCAACTTTTGGAGAAAAATGTTGAAAAAATGAAATATGATAATGTTTCTAAGCTTAGGGGGGCCGCTCTGCCCCACATTCCCCTATATACTCAGCCAGAAATTACTTATAGAGATAATATTAAAACGTATAAGGAAACTTATGTGGTTTGAGTAGTCTCTATAAGGTTAATGGAAAATGTATGTGGAAAGGTTGTGGATTATATGTGGAGTTATACAAAATTCCTCTTCTAGGAATACCACATAGAAATCACATCGATAACTCAAAAAATAATGGGCCGATTTTAATTAAATTTAGTGAATACGTTCCTTTTGCAAGTGGATTGGATAATTTCCTTAGCGAGGAAAATCGGTCCAGGTTTTCCCGGAAATTTTTGTATTTTCTTTCGAAAAAAAATTATATCTCCGTAAATAACAAAGTAATGGCAGCCAAATTTGGTTCGCAGGTTTATATCATTATAGGTAAATTACCTACCCAAATTTAGCTCTGTAAGTTAAAAGAAAAAAAAGTTGTGTGCATTTAAAGAAAAATAAATTGAGGTCTTCCTCAAAACATCAAAGTCGCGATTTAAAACGTCAAAATTGGCAACATTTAGGCAAAGAACCTGAAACTAATACGAGCTATGGAAAGAAAATGTCTCAAGAAGAATGCTTTATAAAGCCTGAAGTCTTAGCTTCAACCGTCATTGTCCTTCATTTTACTAAGATGTTTCCATAAAATTCATTTCAAATAGACCCTTTCTCTGGTGTTTTGGCAGTAGTGTAATCTACAAAGGTTGTGATCAAAACTGTTATATTATTTTGTTTAACACAGTAAAGGCCTAATCTTTGTCATTTTTTCCATATCATAAGTCGAAAGCTTTTTTTTGAGGTCCTGCTTATTAAAAGTCCAGAATTCCATCGGATACTTTAACACTTCATGCGTATGAAATGATGAACGACTTTTCCAAGTCCAAGTAAAGATATTTATTAATGAGTATCTTGCCTATTGAATACATGCCCTGCCTAACTATAGAGTTTATCGTTTAATGGTATATAATTTTTAACGAATTTTCGTAAAAAATCAATAATGCCCAATATATCCGTTATTATACAAGATACAAAAAAAATGTATACATTAATTATAGGAAGTCTTGAGCTACATCTTAAACAATATTTCCACAATCACAGGGTGGTCTATAAGTCGTTGGTGATACAAATTCTCTTTTTTTAAATCGAACACGCCTTATGTTATTGCATTTTTGCATTTTCCATCGAAATATAATGCATGTTTGTAAGAAAAGAAATTCGGAACGCAGCAAGTGCGTTATGGTAGAGAATCTCCTTTAAATGCTTCAAATTTGAATAGCTCAAGTTGCTATTAACCTATAAGGTTGACGAAGAGACCAGTTTTTTCGGGAACAATAAGTTTACTTTCGGAAATTTTTGTACATTTTCAAAGTTATTTTGGTTAAACATGGCACCTTGTTTCTACTATATTGGTTATACTCGTAATCAAATTTGATGCCTGCTTTCTTAAAAAACACGCACACATATTTGCTATTAAAAACATTTTTATGAAAGTTCATTACCATAACGCACTTGCTGCGTCCAGACTTTTGTTGTTTATTGTTTGCAAAAACTGAATGGGTTGACTAAAACAAAATCATCCAAGCGATTAAAATTCTGGACGCAGCAAGTGCGTTATAGAAGTGAATTTTCATAAAAATGTTTTTAATAACAAATGCGAGCAGCCATCAATCTGATTACCGAAATTTGTTCTACGAAAATTAGCTAAAAATTGTAGACCATTAAACCATAAGCTTAACTAAACCTACAGCGAAAGCATCAACTTAACTAAACCTACAGCGAAAGCATCAACTTAACTAAACCGACAGCCAATGCATCAAAGAGGGGGTCTATTTGAAATGAATTTTCTGTAAATATTTTAGTAAACGAAGGGCAATGACGGTTAAAGCTTAAACTTAAGGGTTCGCAGAACACTCTTCTTGCAAGATTGCCTTTTCACAATCCGTATTTGTTTCACGTTCGTTGCCTAAACATTGCCAATTTTGACGTTTCAGATCGAAACTTTGACGTTTTGAGGAAAACTCCAATTTTTTTTTATTTAACTGATTTTCTGGGAAAACCTGGTCCGATTCTTGCAAAAGGAAGGTACTCACCAAACTTGATCAAGATCGGCCCATTATTTTTTGAGTTATCGGTACGATATATATATATATATATATATATATATATATATATATATATATATATATATATATATATATATATATATATATATATATATATATATATATATATATATATATATATAATAAGGAAAAATACCTGCCATGTTTATAATTTGACAGGTACATTACCTTTGTACTTTGTAATTTTTTTCTGAAAAACTTTTGTAACTTTAAATGAAATTTGTAACATATTTTTTTAAAGGGACTTACCTAGTACTTACATATTATATCTAAGACCAAATTTTAATTTTCTAGTTCCATATAAAATATGAATTTTTTCAAAGAATCGCTAACTGGGACTCTGAAACCGATCTCCAAGGTCGATTTAAATTTATATAATTAGTTTTAATAATATATCTTACTAATAGTGTACAATTCTTATGCAAATTCACTACTATAACGCACTTGCTGCGTCTAGAAATTTTTTATTAATAGTATACATTCGCATGCTAAAATTAACGGCGTTTGAAACTTTGTCCTGGTATTTGGAAATAGATGGCCCAAGGCTGATATTACACAAATCGTAGTTGATTGTATAGCTCTATCTATTATATGTGTAAACTAGGGCTGTGAAAACAGACTACCTGGCCCTCCACCGAGATGGCGTCCCTGTCGTATCTCTCACAACGTTGTCCACGCTCATAACCTGGGACAACCTCCATTGTATAGATTTTTATCGACGATTTATTCAAATAGCTTAGAAATACATTTAACGTCATCTGTCTTTGTCCAACATTGTAGATATTGCATTACAGAATCTGAAGGGATGTCGAGGATTATTTTATTATTAATTTTGAATAACTTTATTTTTCTCTGATCAAGCGACTTGAAAATTGGTAAGCAACCACGTCTCGTCTATGTTCTTTTAAGTTGTAAATATTAGTTTCAATCACATAGACAATTTGAGAGATATTGCGTTTTAAAAAATAGTTTTTAATTTCTTACTAAGAAAAATTGGCCGCTAAGATTTGATGAACGAACTCATGCAAGCCATTAGCAAAATAAGGGTAATTCCCAAATTTGATCCAAATCAGTAAAGTATTTTTTGGGTTATTGGGTGGATATATATATATATATATATATATATATATATATATATATATATATATATATATATATATATATATATATATATATATATATATATATAAACATTTGAACTGACCATGGAAATGGGTTCCAGAGACCCTAATTCGTGCTCATTTGAACAAAATTTCCGAAAGTCTCACCATCGATACCTCTCTATTAGTGAAATTTCTTAATGAAAATTCACTAAAAACATATATTTGCGTCGTACCTGAATGACCAAACAGCCTGTTTAGTTCAAGATAATTTTAGATTGTGCACCGTTACTTTCTACACCAATTTTGTTTCAAAACTTCTTTCATATTTATAAACACAAAAGAGTTATCGAACTATTTGCATCTTGGTTGGTACACCCTGTGTATTTGTATGAATAGGGTGATTCATTAGCCATGGGAAATCCAAAATCTGGAGGTCCTACTCGTCATACTGTGACTATTGGTGCAAACATGCCTTATTCAAAAGTTGATTGTTTTGCAAATACAGCGTGTTGAAAGTTACAATTTTAATTCGTTTTTTGTCATTATTTTGAAAATATCTAGGTTAGGAAATTGATTATTTGTGAAGCTATGTTTTGCAGGCGACGAATGAGATACGTGTTGCAAATATCGAATTGCTCATAAAGCGATCTACTTGCGACCGATTTCACCAACATTTATAGTTAATAACTTTTCACTCTGTACGTCTAACATAAAATTTGATACAAAACCTGAAAGAGCAATCATTTTTCAATTAATTACATGTTCTAGTTTCATTTCAGTATCTCGATCCGTTTTCGAGAAAAATCGATTTAAAGAACAATATGTTTTGATAATACAAGAAATTGATTAAGACACTTGGTTTGTTTCGCTTCTAATTTCTCATATTATCAAAACTGAATATGTTCGTTAAATTGATTTTTCTCGAAAACGGATCGAAATACCGAAATGAAACAAGAATACATAATTAAATGAAAAATTATTGCTCTTTGAGGTTTGGAATCAAATTTCACGTTAGACATGCAATGTGAAAAGTTATTAACTGTAAATATCAAAACAATCAAAATTTTAACTTGAAACACAATGTGTTTCCGAAACTATCAACTTTTGAATAAGGCATGTTTGCACCAATAGTCACAATAAGTACACTTTGAGAAAACCCAAATCACCACAACACTTATTTCAGAGACTTTACGATCGTTTCGTTGACAAAGTCAACATCTTCAGGGGAAGATAAATTCTAACTTAAACAACTAGCTACATGTATTTATATCGCGTCAAGGTAAACGAACTAGTCCGAAGTAAAATTGTCGTCCAGGAACGATCGCTTGTTTATTATGTGGTGAAACTACTAGGTCGAAGACCTGCTTTTTAATCTTCTGGTCGACATATTTATGAGCCCTTGTCTAATATACGGATAATATCTTTAAAGGGACCGGGGCATTTACAGAATCTGCACGTTTCCTTTCGTTCTAGAAATTTACTATGTGGATATTGGAACACGCCGCCAAACATCTGGCTAAATAAACAACATCAACTCCGCTCATATTTTTTTTATAAATAGAAAAACTAATACCGGGTGTTTGGCTCAACATGTTAACACTCCAACAAAAGATAAATAATTCAACTAAAATACTACATACAAACTGTATTTATATTGATGCTAATTCTTCTTGATAGTATCTATATTAAATTCATAGATACAAACAAAACAAACAGATCTTTAAGTCGGGAACAAACGTATAGATTAGTATATGTATAAACCGGCCGAGTTATTGACATAATTTATTATTCTACAGACAAATTCGGAGTGTTTAAGCGTTCAAATGCAAAGTGAAAATAATGGACTACAAATTAAAGGTGCCGCACGATTCAATGAGGTTTTGTTCTTAATAGACCTTAATATAAAAATACTTTCTAATGAATCAAGCATAGTTTGATGTCTAACCTTTTTACAAGTTTCAAATTTTCTTTGTCAATGTGGTGATTATTATCCCATATATGTTGTGCCACACATGATTTGTCCACCATACCATATCGTAACTGTGCGAGATGTTCACGAAATCTGGCGGCTATGTTTCTCCTAGTTTGACCCACATATTTAAGATCGCAATCTTGCAAATATATATATATATATATATATATATATATATATATATATATATATATATATATATATATATATATATATATATATATATATATATATATATATAAACCTTTTAATTGGCGTAAATAAAGGTTACTTTTTAAGACACACCAGTTAGAATACAGCATTAAATAAATTTATTTACTTTGGTAGGGTTTTTCAGAAACTAAATAAAGTCGATGTAAAGGTTTGAGCCGCAAATATTTTACATGTAGTTAGTCTAAAGTCAGTTTGTCCCATCTTCATTAAAGATTTTGGGTTGTTTGCTTTCCTTTCCCGTTTAGTTAATTTATATGTGTAAACATCATTATACGCTACAGAGTTCAGACTTAAACGGTCCCTTGTATCCAATTTAGTTACATATGCGAACCACAACAAAGGTTCCTGGCAAGAATACAATGCCGCCGTTCTCTAGGTTCATTCAACATAAAGCACTGCATAATGGAGATAAACCCTTCAATAAAGTCTATTAGTATTGCAGACGTCAGACGTTCATAATATTATATTCCCTTGTGGAATCCTATATACGGCACAAGATATTTGAAAATTATTTGTGTCTAAGCTATTCAGATATTGGTCTATCATGTAACTGTACATAAGCAAGATGTTAATCTTTACCTATTAAAGTATAAAGCGAAAAGTTTCACCAAAGATATAAGGTAACGGGATAAACAAAAATTGGCATACATAACGCAATACTTTTTAACAGAAAACGAAGACTCATAAGAAGAGTGTTATATTTGAAAAATACATAATATAAAATCATAGCTTACTTTTTCGAAACACTTAGCTTAAAGATATTTTAAAGATAACTTACCTTTCTCAAGCAGCCCATGAAATTATTATGGACTCTCGCTCCGGGTAAGGCTCTAGTGTTAATACTGCCACCTACATAGACACGACTTGATGATAGCATCGTAAATTTCCCAGCGATATGTGAATGGTCTGCGTAGACACCATCTACTACAGCTGATAACTAAAAGAAAAAAGAAAGTCTCTTAATTTGTGATCAGTATTTGATTTTTATTAGAAGTTGCTTTAAAATGTATAGGACAAGCATAAAAATATACAGAAAAAACATTGCAACATATATAGAGCGTTTTACATTTTATGGATGTATTATTATCGGTATTTATATTTCTATTATTATATATTTCCATTATATACGAATAATTAAAAACTATTATAAATAGTACACTAGATTTATCTTTAAATTAAACATATTGTCCTAAATAATTTTAAGATTAACCAGGAAAAACTGTGTATACTTTTAACAAGGCAGAATGATTATATTATGAAATGAGTAAAATGAATTTTGCGTCACAAATACAAATAATTAACTAACAAAACTTATTGTTGAGCTGACATCAGTAGAGTAGATGTGATAACAACTGGAAAGTCTAGTGAGTATTTTAGGATTATACAGGATGTCAAACAATTGCATGTGATCTAATTTTTACGAAATAGTTTATAAAAGACAAAGTTTATGTGTCTCTAAAATATTGTGAACATAATTGTTGTGCCACAAGATGTCTCCATGGTTATTCAACATGTTTATGGAGAAGAGATGTCTGCTTGTAGAAGGAAGGTGTAAAAATAAATCATCTTGGGGTCAAAGTATTGCTGCACACTGATGATGCAGTACTACTAACTGAATCTCAAGTTAAACATTTAGATGTGTTTTTTTTTTTAAATTTATTTAAATATCAGTGGCGTCTCAGGACATTAGAGCATTTTTTCTGTCTTTATTTAATTCATTGTACACTTATCCAGTCAAGGTCAACATCCTGTTGGCCCGCCCGGGATTTGAACCCGGAAGTACTCGTTTTGCAGGCTGGCACCTAGCAAACTGCGCCACGAGGGCGCCAAAGCGGGTGTTAAAGAGACTGAAGACAGTAGCTTATATGAATCTATATGTATATGTAAAGACTGAGTTAGGGTGTTTGATAAAAAAGGCGGTACAAGTAGTTGAAATTTTTTTAAAAATGCTAGTGTGATGAAGGAAATAGGGGAATTTAGCTACTTAGGCAGAATAGTTGATGAGATACAAAGTAGGGTAAAAGCAAGCAGACATGTGTTCGGAATTATGACCATCAGTGAACGTACATCTAGAGTGGCCAAGGTCGCTTATATAACAGCGTACTGGTTTTAAATGTACTGAAAGTTGGGTTTGTTGTGCAAAGCATATAAACGAAAATTGAATGCTGTTGGAATGGACTACAGAAAATAAGTGATGGGTGAAACCAGAACAAATAAAGCTACAAACGAATAAGGTTTGAACTAATGTAGTCTACAACGTGTATTGAGAGCAGCATACTTAGATAGCCTGGACACATAAAGCAAATGAATAATAACAGAATCACAGGTATAGATAAGGGGAACATCGAAGAACCAGAAAAGTTTGGTTGAATATAGGGGTCAATATATTACAAAATGGATTTGTAAGAAGTTTGCGGATATATTAACGTCGAAAAAGCAAAAATATCACATTAGGAGAGAGGTGCCTGAAGAAATATTGTTAGCAAATAGCACACACAGGATTTGTGGTTAGCCTATATTTTTATGCAAATGGCGTGATGGATAGCAACAACAGTAGTGGTAGTACATCAAACGTATTTACACTGAACAATTGAAAAACGTAAATAATAACAGAAGTAGTTATTGAACACTGATCCTTGACGGAGCATCTACAAATGATATAAGTATAAAAAACTCTGCCATGGCCGGTCCCAAGCCAGACTGAGAAAGGAGGAGGGCTCAATCCCTCAGCCAAGAGAGATGTAACACCGTAACCCTACCTAATCATGTCTTAGGAGGGCCGAAAATGCTTGCCTTAATCGGTCGGCATTGCGAGGAGATACCTTTATGAAAAAACCCACATCGCAAGGTCTTTGGCGGGTTGGTGCCGAAGCGATGATGCTTTTGGTCAATATGGCCAAACATTGGCAGTTTGGGAAACCAGGAGATCTCCCTGGGTATAAGTGCCCCTCCATGGGATGTGGGTCTCTTCCGTGGAGGTTAATCACAATTTTCGCCAGCTGCTCGTGGGAACAGAACATGGACACGACCAATAACATGGAGCCAAACGAGATGGGTAATAATACTCTCGGTCTCCAGGCAACTGGAGAACCCATGGAGGTATAAATGGGGGGTTGTCCCCTCTCTCACCTACAAACCTATGGAGGAGGGGGTCATGTTCTCCCTATCCTCCAATTCTCTGTCCTGTGATGGGGGCGGGAGCTCCTAAAGTCTCCCGTCCGGCACACGGAGGAGCGGAGGAAAAACCAACGACTGCCTGGATTCGCAAGGAGACAGCTAAGTCGTCTGCTCAAGGCGGGTGTGCCTTATTCAACCGTCTTGAGTCAGGTACTGGCGGAAGTCGGGTTCCGCCGAGCTCGCGTGGGGGCTGAGGGCTCTGAGGGTACGATAACACGACCCAAGGAGTCTGATGTCTGTACTGAGGGGGCTGTCAGCGGAAAGCGACGGCAGCACACCACAACACAGGGCAAAAAAGCCCCGAGAGGGTGCTGTCAGGAAGACATTCAGTGAGGTGACTGGAGGGGTGAGAGTGGGCAATATCCCTCCGCTTTGTTGGCACTATATCTTTGAATCAGATAAACACTCTTAATATGCCACGTAAAGTAATAAAAGAAGTTCAATAATCACAAAAAATTGTTAGGTCTTTAAAAAGATGTGTTGTGTTGAATTGGATTCTCCAATTTTACTTATCAGTGCTCAGCAGAGGTTCCAATCTTCACTTAGTAATATAGATATAATTTAATTTAGGTATGATTTATATT
Source organism: Tillus elongatus (assembly GCA_964006375.1). Classification (NCBI taxonomy): domain Eukaryota; kingdom Metazoa; phylum Arthropoda; class Insecta; order Coleoptera; family Cleridae; genus Tillus; species Tillus elongatus. The sequence continues at coordinate 86,194,818 of OZ023264.1, forward strand.
GTAAGGCGTAAATACTAGCTTCTAACTGCTTGATTTACAAAATTATCTCTCTGCTTACATCTCGTCTGTTTAATGCAACAGTTTGTGGCTAATGGGCCTGGCTTCCGAGGCCATAGAGTAATCATCACACGCACACACACGCACACACATGCACACACATACACGCACGCACACGCACGCACGCACGCACACACGCACACGCACACGCATAAATATATATATATATATATATATATATATATATATATATATATATATATATATATATATATATATATATATATATATATATATATATATATATGGGTTTGTCACTAATGGGGATGCCTAAATATAACCCACATGTGGGGACTTCGAAGTTATTGGTACCATTTGATACCATCGGATGCAGAATTCTTCATAGATGAAGATGTGGCATCAAGCTTTCTTACGCACTTCGATTTTAGTATGGTTTTATACGAAAAACGCTTCTGTGGACAGCCCTCAGAATATAATTTTGTGTAAAAGTATCGTTTTTACATCGCAGTTATGTGGACTGCCCCCACAACTATTTCTAGCAGCATTTCCAGATTTTTTTAATTGTTATCTTTAAACTGTAATATTCTTACCCGAGAACATTGGTATATCTATTTCTTGCGCACAAGTTGTGAAAGATTAAAATTGAAAACTGCTGTTAAGTTCGCTGACAAAATATTTTTATGCGTCCATATTTTATTCAGCAAAAAATAGGGATAAGAAGTTTATTGGCTTAGAAGCATTTTAGTCCTTATTTCTTTTGCTTTGAAACCAAGAGTTTTTTAAGAAATAATAAACGTCCTACCTTTTTGGTCTCCTGATTGAACTTTTTTATTTCCTCAGAGTCTTTAGCGAATTTTTATTTTAAAAAAACTCGGCTAATAGAGGGGTATTGATGGTGAGACTTTGAAACAATTTCTTCAAATTAGCGCAAATTTGGACCCCCGAAACCAAGGTCCGTTTAAATTTGTATATATATATATATATATATATATATATATATATATATATATATATATATATATATATATATATATATATATATATATATATATATATATATATATATATATATATATATATATATATATATATATTGTTACGACCCAGATGTAACTTGTTTTTATTATTAATACGTCATCATTTTTTCAATTTTGGTTTCCTTTTAATGTGATCTCACGCGAGTGAGTTATTTTGGATGACACAGACCGTGTGTGTGTTCGTCCATAATCATCGAGCGGGTGATACCTTAGTAAGTCTATGATAAAAATACAGCGGTGTTTTGGTCATCAGCTGTCTTTCTATGTTCTGTGAGCGGCTAGTTACATAGCGCAAAGACGATTCAAGGTTTATGGGTTGGCACGGTTGAATTGTGGCGATGTGCATTTAGAGACGATTGAGTCCGCTCCGTGGAGTTGTCCTCTTCTGGTTTCGACTGTTGCAGTGGCAAGTGTGCTACGGTAGCCATGGCCATTTTGTGTGGAATTAATGTCACCACGTTGAGCCGATAAAATAACGTCGTCTGTCAGGGCAGACTGGTGCTTACAGCCAGAGTAGTAATGTTCATGTTTTAGGGTCACTGCCATTCCAGTGTAAGGGAGAATTGAGAGCGTAGACCTTCGCTGCAGCGGGTAGTCCGCTGTTATTTGGATAGACCTGGTCAAGTTACCGGCCTGACTTACGCTGGTGGAGCTGCTTCCCGGTCTCCACAGATGTGTATAACCTCATCTAGGCATTTCAGTTTGATTGTGTGAATTAAGTATTGCGCCATTGCCTACGATCAGATATCCTTTTTTTTATGTGCGCTTTATCATAAATGTCATTTAACTTGCATGACATATAGCGACTGTTAACGTCATTGCCTGCCGGTACAGTCGGTGGAGCTGGTGGTCGTCACCATACCATAATCACTGAGTGAATACATTGTGTGCCATTGTTGCCAGTAAATCAACTTCATTAACTGTTATTATTATTTATGATTATTGACCTATAGAGTCGGTTGCTTCATTATTTGTTATTATTATTTATGGTTATTGACCTATAGGGTCGTTTGCTTCATTATTTGTTATTATTCTTTATGATTACTGACCTAGAGGGTCGTTTAACGGTGATTGTTGGTCATAACTCCACGAAGAGGCGTCACCTCTAAGTGTTTAACTAAGTCAGTCTCACACCGCCAGTGAAGTGCATTATTGTTTACCATGTGAGAAATCCTTCACGCTCCTTACAATTTTATTTTGAAGCGATAGCTGACTTGTTACCTAGGTAACAGTAACTTTGGAACATTTAATTATGGAACATTAATTCATTGCTCAGGCTACTCAGGCAGACCATGTGAACCTGTTTGGGTTATGATACCATTTTGTAAAGGGTAAGTTAGCTCACGTACCAGTGATTAAAAAGCTGATGTTAATTATTAGCTGGTGATATTAACTATCAGTTGTTACCCATATAGTAAGTGGATCTTACTGTATTTATATCGTTCCTTATAACCGTACAGCAGATTGTTTTATCGTTGCATAATTGTATGATGCCTCTGTCATTGTATTGTGAATATATGGGTTAATATAATTTCTGGCATTATTATTTGCTGAACATACAATTGCTTGTGTTTGTGTCGTTCGAGCTCACGTTTTGCTGATTACAGAAGTATTATTGATCTTGATTCTAAGTTACCAAGCCATCATAGTTGTCCTCGTAGGTATTAATGACATCTTGAACCTGGCCCCGAGTTGCGGAAAGTGGCTGGCGCCTATTAAATTAAGTATCTACGACATTATTAAACTCAGAATGTTTAAATTAGCCAGGATACAGGGGGCGGCTTCCCGGAGGGTCGTTTTTGACTGGAACGGAGAGTGCAATCACTCCAACCGTCCCGATACACTATTCCTCTGCTCGGCCGCTTCCCTTGTGATCCCGGGGGAATCGGAGCCTCGGGACCGTGGTCCCCTAACCACCCAGGCGAAGCCCGCGAGCACCGTCCCTGGCGATGATAGCGTGCAGCGGTTTTCAGCAGGCCTCGTCTCACCGCCCGAAGGCACCCAGCGCTGCGACAGAGGGTTAGACAATTTTACCACGGGCCTGCTAAATAATATTCGACTGTCACGTACCTGGGGCTTTCCTCGGCGGCGATGCTCACACGGCAAAATCTCCGGCGGTGCCCTGCACTGGCCTTGCTCTATGCTTCTTCCGTTAAGCTGATCTTTTCACTCACTCCCTCACGGTCGACGTACTGGCTTCTCCACGGCGACACTCGTACTACCCGCGGTCTCCGTTATCTGCGGTTGATATTCTCGATCGCAGTGACTATCCTTGCCCCCTCTTTACCACGTACGTCGCTCGACAGCCGCATCTTGTTCCACTGCCAACGTACGCGAATCCTTCCTCTCTTGTAAATGGTAATTGCAGTTTATTACGCGGTTGCATTTACTGTTGCTGCATTTATTAATTGAGCTAAATAATCCCTTTAAGATTAGTCACCCCGTGACAATATATATATATATATATATATATATATATATATATATATATATATATATATATATATATATATATATATATATATGTATATGTATATATATATATATATATATATATATATATATATATATATATATATATATATATATAGCCTGTAGGTCCCAGGACTAACTAAAAGAATAGGCTCAAGGTAACTGCTGCTTGTCGTAAGAGGCGACTAATCGAGGGCAGGTGGTAGTGGACTTTTCCTTTACGTGATAGTAAAGGATTTTTTTACGCCCGAGGAGGTACCACCCCTTAAATCAAGGGGCCGGTAAAGTCCCAACGGACGTTTCCGGTTCTCGTGTATGAGTCTGTTCCCCTTACAAACAAAAATGATGAAGGCTCCTTCTTGTACAAAAGATTCCCGAGATAAAATACCCCTCCATTCGGATCTCTGGGAGAGGGGTGTACAGGGGGCGCCGGCATCAAGACTTAACATATCCTTCTCGAATATATGTGGCCTAAATTCTAACCTGAACTCCGTTCACCATTTCCTCCAGGCTAACAGGCCCCAACTCCTTTTCCTCGCAGAACCCTAAATCAGTGCCAAAACAGCTACTAATCACCTCTATTTACCGGGGTATGATGAGCTTACTTCCTTTGGATTGCATGGAGGTGTGTGCGCATACGTCCACAGCAATCTACCCTGCACCAGACTCCCCAATTTAGAAGTTGGCAGAAACGACATACTTTGGATGAACCTATCTCTCTCTCTCTCTCAGGGCTGCAACTAAATTTATCTGTTGCATTTACCGGTCACCTTCTGACAACTTTGTCCAGCTTTTCGACTACCTTTCTGAAAAAACCACCATCTGATTTCTAAATATCCATCCTCCGAGGTCACTATTCTTGGTGACTTCAATGTCCATAATAGGGAATGGCTGGGATCTTCAAAAACCGATCCACAAGGGAGAGCAGCGGAGGCCTTTGCAGTCAGCAATTCTTTGACCAATATGGTTCAGCAACCTACTTACTTTCCTCGCATTCCAACACACAGCTCAAATCCCTTGGATCTCCTTCTTACTACAAAACCTGAATGCTATAAGACATCAGTCACCGTCTCCTTTGGTCGCTCAGACCACGGCGTGCAATGCGCAATGCAACCCGAGGTCACACAATCATCACACCCACGTATCGTTTGGCACTACAACTCCGCGAACTGGGAAGAAATTCGGGATTACTTTTCCTCATTTCCATGGGCGTCTGTCTGCTTCTCTCATCCTGACCCCTCTGATATCTCATAAAACTTCACCGAAATTATCCAAGCTAGCATGGAATTATTTATTCTACGTACACAGAAAACCTCTTCAGCCACTTGAAAAGGTCAAAGCTCACAAAACGCTTCTACACAATCCCAGTCAAGAGAACCGTCAATCATTTAAGGACGAAAGAAACCGCTATGTCCGCATTATTTTTGAGACAAAAAAATCGTTTAATAACCACATAAAAAAAGCCCTCTCAAGCTTCAACAGTAGCAAACCCTTCTGGACTCTTGCTAAATGTTTGGGAATAATTTCTGCAAGAGCACGTTCCCACCTCTTGTTCAGGGGATGAAATTGTTTCTACCGCCCTGGGCAAGCCTGAACTTTTTGCCACGTTGTTCGCCGGCAATTCTACTCTTAACCCAACTCTAAATGTTCAACCACCAACAGTCCCCAATGTCGCGCATAAAATGACGGATATCATTTTCGAAACTAAAGGTACGAAAGATGCCCGTTTCTCTTAATACCAGAAAAGCCTCTGGCCTTGACGAGATCCCAGCAATTGTTCTCAAAAAATGCGTACCAGAACTTTCTCCTGTCCTGACTCGTCTGTTCTAGACATCTTAAAATAGAGGCATATTCCCTAGTAACTGCAAAACAGCTCGAGTACAACCCGTCCCCAAGAAAGAATCCAAAGCGCTTCCTAGCAACTACAGACCTATTTATCTCAATTCAGTCGTCTCTAAATCTCAATTGGCACCAACATGTCACATCAATTGCAGAAGCGGCTGCTAAGAAATTAGGTTTCCTCTTCCGGGCTCGCAAATACTTTTCACCAGCTAATCTCTATATCTCATATACTTCGCAAATAAGGCCAAACCTCGAATACTGCTCCTACATCTGGAGTGCCGCTGCCGCTTCTACACTCGCTATCCTGGACTTCATTCAGAAGAGAGCTATACGTCTCATCGGTAACCCTACCCTCGCCCAAGGGTGCCATCCCTTGCCCACCGACGTGCCGTTGGTGACCTCTCTATCTTTTATAGGTATCTGCACAAGCACTGCTCAGAGGAGCTTTCTTCCATAGTTCCTCCACCTGCTGCCCCCAACAGATCTACCAGGAAAACAGAGCGAATGCACCGTTTTACTGTCCAGGTCACTAGATATAGAACATCTTGTTATGCCCGCTATTTTGTCCCGAGTACTTCCAAGTTGTGGAATTCCTAGCTGGAACATGTTTTTCCTTTTCCTCCGAACCTCCAAACCTTCAAGTCCAGAATTAACAAGTTGTCTCTTTCCTCCTTGTGTACACCTACGGTAGGATAGTATTTAGGTTGTAAGCCCTCGTGGTATGTTGTTGAAATAAAAAAAAAGATAATACGATTACGTTCAAAAATATTGAGGTTTTAATTAAATTCAATTTCATAACACAATTAAAATAACATACTTATTCCTTCAAACAATGAATTAGTTGTGAGTGATCTTTTTAGCAGGTATTTAAAAATATAGAAAACAACGTAGGTGTCATAAAACACAAAAATGGATCTATGTAACAAATGTATAAAACAAAACAGTTTTAGATTTAATGGTGCATATATTAGCAAAATATAGGCCTTGCTATAATAAGTAGTCTGCCTATTTTACTAGCCAACATATTTATGGAAAACTTAGAAAAAAAATGTACAACAGAAGTGGACATAATATTGTCTTTTGGTAGAGATATGTAGATCATAATTTAGCATGTTTTCCAGGTAGCCCTACAGAATTCTAAAATAATTTAAAAATTGTATTAATAACACTTATGTAAATATCAAATTTGTTTATAAAAAGAAGCTAACAATGGTACAAATTTCTTATATTTTACCAATAGAAAGTTAGAAAATAATTTGCTCAAGTTTTCTAAAAGCAGGAAACTTACTTACACAGGTACAATTTTATTAAAAGATTCCTATCACCCTTTTTTGCAAAAGCTCTTGTTACCCTGTTATTCAATGATACATGGTGCATTTTCAATGCCTATCACTGACACCAAGTTTAATAAAGAAACTTCAATAATCAAGCATTCAAGCATTTATTGATGATTAATCTGTTAAAATAAGGGATAAGATCACAGACAGAAAAAAAATACAAATTTCCATTTAGTTTAATTTATCTAAAATATTAGAGACAAAAAAAGATTACCAATTATTTCGATGACCTACTTTGGGACCATTTTAGAAGATATTTCAAATATCTCAAATGATAGTACAAATACAAGCGACTTACAAGATGCATGAATTGCTATTTAACGCCAAATAATGTTTATGTTTCTTGACATAGGCTGGAATATTAAAATGTTTTGTACACATGTTACCTTCTATAAATTTTAATACCAGATACAAAGAATATATTGCTGCATTTAGTAGTGGTGGTGAAAAAGGTGGTATGGCCTCGACAGAATTGTCATTAGCCACAGATTTTTTAACTTCTCGTTTGAGGTTGATGTTTTTCTACCCTTTATTACATTTTATTATTTTTGATAACGTAAATACAATCTCAACATATACACACATTAATACGCATACCTACACACATACATGCATATATATATATATATATATATATATATATATATATATATATATATATATATATATATATATATATATATATATATATATATATATATATATATATATATATTTATATATATATATATATATATATATATATATATATATATATATATATATATATATATATATATATATATATATATATATATATATATTACAAATAAAAAAAATATTTTTTTGTTTCCATTTTTTGAATTTTTTGTGGTTTTGGTGTCTTTTTGTTTTGTTTTTTTTTTTTCAAATTGATAAAATGATTAACACGGACACTTTAACGCCTAGTGGCCCCTCAAGGCATCATAGACACACAGACTGGACCTCGGAGAGGAGGGATCCACATAAAGGAAAGACAGTAGGTGGCTTAATCTAATTAACAGTTTTGTTATAAATGTATGCATGCTGTCCTATTATAACAAGAAATCTATTTTCTACAGAATATATACAACAATAGGAATACATTTTTATCATGAAAACTTAGCAGGTATCATATATTTGTCGGGAATTTAATATTCACTGTTGTTTCTAAAGAATTTATAAGGTCTGTTCGTTGGGAATTTAATCTGCGACAAGAAAATACTAAGTGATCCAAGTCGCAGATAGACGTTCCATCGTAGTTACAATATGGAGAGTTCTCGATGCGAATTCGATGCAGATGAGATTTAGATCTACGGTGGTTAAATCTCATTATAATTATCGTGGTTAAAATTTTTCTTGGGAAATTGAGATCTTTTATTTGATTTCCTGATGATAATTGTGAGTAGAGTTTGATTTTTAGACATAGAGTTTTCATTCTTTTTCCGATAAATTTCTTAAATATTGTCTAATTTCTGGGTAGAAGACAGTAAACGAGATCTCTATTTCTTGGGATGATGTTTAATTGTTGCTTCTTTAGACATTGTGTCCACCAATTCATTTTCAGTTATGTTAGAGTGTCCTTTGCACCAAAAACATTTTATTGTGCAGTGTTTTTTATGTTTATGCCAGAGGTGTCTAATTTTTCTATTATAATGTTATTATTGTACCTTCGATGACTGTCTTTAATGCTATTAATGCTCACTGTGAATTACTGATAATTACTACCTTTTCTATCTTATTTTCTGTTGCCCATTCGATTGCTTTCTCGATCCCGATCAGTTCAGCTGTGAAAATGGAGGCATTTCCGCATATGTTATATTTTATGGATTTGCTTAATTGTGTTAAAAAGCTGCACCAGATCTATCCTGGTTCTTTGAGCCATCTGTGTATACCTGTAAATGATTCTGGTACTGTTTAATAATGTCGTGGAAAACTAGTTTGTTCACTAGTTGATGTTCTTCAAATTGTGGAAATTTCAATATTTAGAGCATACTAGGTGGACTCGTAGTCAGCAATAAATCTAATTGGAATTGTTCTTATTGCAATGTGCTCTTCATACTTTATTGCATTATAGCAGGCGTCCACAATGGGAGGATTCTTTTTTTTGGCCCAAAACTTGTTGTTTAATGCTTCTATAAAGAGTAGGTGTAGTATATTTATGATTTTTGCTTCTCAGCTTCAATGTGTATTTCTGTGCCAGCAATTCTAATCTTAGATGGTATAGTGATTCTTGAGCTTCAGCCAATAGTGCATGAGTGGGAGTAGATTTCATGGCTCACATGCATATTCTAAGAGTTTGAGTTGAATCTGCTCTATCTTCAACATATTGGTTTTTGACCTTCCACCATACACTATACATCCATAATCTAATATGGATCTGATAAATGAACAATAAAATAATAGAGCCACGCTGATATCGGCTCCCCACTTTTGGTTAATCGTGCATCTAAGCACATTAATGCCTCTTTTGCATCTTGATAACGCATACCTAATATGCTCTGTCCCCAATAGCTTTTTGTCGATAATGATACCAAGATATTTGTAAGTGTCTACTGTTTTAATCTGATAGATTTGGACCTGAATACTATTTGGCATCTTTGTTCGATGTCTAGTGAAACACATGACGGCTGTTTTGTTACAACCTATTTGGAGTTGACGTTCACGTAACCAGCCAATGACCACATTTATTAACCGTCTAAGTTGTAACTGAGCTTCATAATATGTTAAGGCTGCTGTGTTTACGCAGAAGTCATCTGCACATTGTAAACATTTTGTTGTCCCGTCCATCAGTTCGTGAATACCCCGAGTGTAAATATTAAAGAGTATTGGGCTCAAGAACGAACCTTGTGATATACCTTGTCTAATCAATCTTGGGCTGTGGATGTTGTTATTGTTGTCCCTTACAAATATTTTTCTTTCAGTGTATAGTGATACTATATTTAAACCTACATTATGTGGAATTCCTATGGACTTTATTTCCTCAAATAACAATTTTTAAATTGACACTGTCATATGCACTCCTAATGTTGAGGAACAAGCACATAATATATTTGTTCTCAGAAAATACGTATTGTACGCCTGTGATCAAGTGAGTGACTGCTTCCATTGTACCCAAACCCTTTCTATATCCATATTGAGACGACGATAAAATTCTGTGGTGTTCACAGTAAAATTCCAATCCCTCTTTGATCATCCTTTCTAGGGTTTTAGTTATGCAGCTCATTAAGGAAATAGGTATGTAGGAGGTTATATTTTGTAGATCTAAATCTTTTTAAGTAGTAGGAAAATAACAATTTCTTTCATATGTTCGACGTATTTTCCATTCGTCCACCAGTTCTTAAAAATGTTGAGTATCTTTTTTAGAGAAATCACTCAAATTAGCGATAATGCAATATATGATCTTGTCTCTGTCAGGTGCTGTATTTTGTATGTATTTGATTGCCTTTTCCATTTCTTCTTCTGTAAATGGCCCACTCATGTCTTCATAGGAATCATTTTCCTTGTTAATTCCAATGTCTTCTTACACCCCTACAAATGCCAGCTCATCAAGAAATTTAATTGCAGATTCCTTATCTGGTAATTTACTACTATTTGTTCCATATTTATTTGTCATTGTCTTAGCAAATCTCCAAATGTCTGAAAGATAAGTGTTTTTGTTTAAGCTACTGACGTAGTTTCGCCAAGCATCCCGGCTTTTCTGCTTCAACGCTCTTTTTACTTTTGCTTCCGTGTGTTTATGTTTAATGTAGTTTTCGCAGTTAGAGAATATTTTGTACTCTCTTAGGGTCTGCTTTCCTTCCTTAACCAAATTGGAGCACTCTTGATCCTACCAAACTGGTTGGCTTGGGCTATTTATTTTGTGAGTTGTTTTTCTTTTCAAGGAGTAGTTCGCTGTCTGGATGATGGAGTTTAATAGACCTATGCATTCTTCTTTGTCTGTTTTTGTTGTTTTTTTAATAAATTGTCCAATTCCTTTCTGAATACTGTCCAATCTGCTGTGTTCGGCCACTTTTTATATGGATTATTACCTGGTTTTGAAATTTGTCTACCTAAGTCAATAACAATGGGATAGTCGTCAGACTCTAATGAGTCGTCTTTAACCTACCAATGCAATTCCCGGGAAATGTTTGGTGATACAAAAGTGATATCGACCATTGATGGCCTCTCCAACGGTCGTGTGATTTTCGTTGGTGTTCCATTATTTGAAACAACAAAGTTTGTTTCGTCTATGGCCTCTGTCAAACTTACATCCCCAGAGATATTGATCCCCATAAACTGTGATGGCAATTGAAGTCGCCACCAATGATCGTGTTATTGTTTTAAACTGATTAAAAAATAATTTCCATGAGATGGAGTTGATGTTGCAATTTGGAGGCTTATATACTGAGATTACATTTACGTTTATATTTCGTATGTGAACGGCACATACTATCCCATAGCCAGGAAAATTATCAATTTTAAATTTGACAAATTTTAGCTCATTGCTGACTAGTATCCCCAATCCTTCTGCTTAACGATCTGTTCGGTCTTTTCTGATCAGACTGTAACCCCCAAACGAGAAATTATCATCGGACGGCTTTAGCCGTGTTTCATTTATAATAACTAAATCTATCTTATTATTAGCTAAACATTCTTTGAGGTTGTTCTTTTAATCTTTAATTGAATATGTGTTCCATTGCAAAATTTTAATACCACTAAGTTGACTCGTCATCTACGTCTGAAATAAAACTATTCAAAAAAGTCATTAACTGAAGATTTAACACTAATTTCCGCTATTTTTTCCTCACTTGTGTTAGGATTCATTTGTTTGACAATATGAGAAACAAGATTAGTTACTTCGGATATTAATCTCTCTTTGTGTTTGGTTTGGTAAAATTCCATTCTTATTAAGTGTATTAGAAAGAGCTTTCACTGCCTTACGATTTTTACTATTTGTTTGTGTCATTGTTTGTGTATTTGGGGCCATACTACTGTGTTGTGTTTGTGTTTGGTGTTTAAGTTGTGGAATTGGTTTCGGTACGTATGTTGCTTTATAATGACTTTGAGACGGTAAAGAAGGATACTCAGAAAAGTTATCCAAGGCCTGATATCTGTTAAATGTAGTTACCCTGGTGTAAGTAGGATTTTTTCCTATGTTTTCTGCTTCTTTAAATAAAAGATTTTGCGTGGCCATAATTTGTTTAATATTTTTTGTTTAGCGAATATTGGACAACTTTTAGACACTGTAGAATGATCAGTAGACTTACAATAAATACAGTAACTTTCGTTGCAACATTGATTTATGTCGTGATTTTCACCACATCTTTTACAAATTCTATCTGATTTTTTGCAATTTCTAGTGGTAAGTCCGTATCTCAGACATTTCATACACTGCACCACTGGGTAAATGTATGGCTCAACTGGAAAGTTTACCCCATTTATTCTAATTTCGCTGGAAATTGAATCACCTAAAAACGACACAATAATAATCCGTCGCTGAACCAATTTAAATTCGCCTTTATCGTCTTTAATTTTTTTTTTCATCATCCGTTTAACATCCATGATCTTTTTAGTTGATTCTATTTGTTTCTTGAGATAATCTGCACTAAAATAAGTATCCACAAATTTAACGATCCCCCTTTTTTCTGTATAATATTTAGTAATGTAAGCTATTAAATTATGTTTTATTAACATTCATGATTAATAGTTTCATTTGCAGCTCTGTAATTATTGAAAATAACTTTAACTTTGCTAGATCCTGCGATTTTAATGTATATTATTGATTTCCTAAAAAGTTCGTCAATATATAAATGATGACCAAAACGAATCGGATACAATCTGCCTAAAATTTTTTCTCTGTGTTGAATATGCACGTAATATGGGCCGTTGTCGGTTGGCTTATATTTATTTTGAAGATCGATATATTCATTAAAATTTACTTATTTAGAAGTCTCTTGTACAGAAGTTAAATTATTATTATCATATACCTGACTACCGGCTATCGCTACGTTAGGTGGAGCTGCCGCTGCCCCACACACTGAGTCAAACATGCCTAAAAACTAATTGAATAATTTTACAATAATTTTTTCCAGAGTTATACCTATAAATTTACAAACCAAAATAATGATATTCCAATTTAAATTTTCACTTATCAATTAATTGTTTATTTACAATCACTTTAACCACGATAACACCCAACGTTTAGACCGTATCAACGGCAGCGATTAACTCGTATTGCTGCATTTAGAAATAAGCACGCTGACAAATATACATTTGCAAAACATATTCTCGATGCGCAACATAGGCTCTGCGTAATTAAGCAGTCACTGCATTTTTGAAATAACAAGTGCGAACTTGACTTTTCGAAGCGTTAGAAATAAAATAGCACATACACGACAACAACTGCGTTGTTTTGAATAATCAAACGTATTTAATATATTCTCGTTTCTTGAAAACTCTTATGTCTAACTATATTAAAAATAGTTGTAATAATGTAATAAATTGATGTATGTCGATATTTTCATTATACTATAGAACCGTTTTTTTTATTAACTACATTTTTGGCCTCGAGCATTCACTCATACGGCCACGGACTGTTTTTACATGAACTTCTGGATACCGACCTCTATCCATCCTCACAGTCATGACCTACATGTTACTTGGCTTGCATAATCTCTAGTTGGTTATCTATATACATATTTTATTGAATTATGAATATTTTATTTTATACATATTTTTTTTACTACTAAAAATAATTGGGAAATACACAGGGATACTTTTCTTTATGCCTCGGGGCCTATCAAGGCAGCTTTCTGACAGTAACAGGTGGCCACGGATAAATGAGATGTAACAATTGGACAAACAATAGGTGTTCAATATCTATCTAACTTAAACTCTAATTAAAACGAGACAATATACACATATAAACTAAAATATTATATTGTTTGCTTCTAATATATCCTTGCACACAAACACGCACACACACCTACTTGCACTCACATGCACTCACATAATTGTCACAATTTGTCTACAAATTAATATAAACTCATATATATACACACACACACATAGCTATAACTTATACTATTTATATTGTTGCTTTAAACCACACGATATATTTGGCTATTCTTAATAAATTCTATTACCTCCATGAATAGATTATTATTTTTATTAATCGCTACATGCATAACCGATTTCTATTGTTGCTATTATTAATGAGTTAGGCCTATTATTGTTATAAGTTGATTTTACTTGCATTATCAATATTGGCATATAACACACATTATAAAGACGTCGTCTGTAATTTTTGATCTGTTGAATAATTTTTTGATCCAAATATCCTAACGTAGCACATATTTTATTCATAGTTGTCAGGAGTACGTGTAAATAGATGTAATTTTCTTTTGTTGGACGAGGTCGTAAAAGGGTGAAACCGTTTACAAACAAGCAACGGCCAAGCCAGAGAAGATATCTATTTGATCTGCTATATATTTTTTTCACTTATGGAAACTAGTGCCTCAAAATCACGTGTAATAAGTCCACATAAGAGGTATTAAATTGCGGCAGACATTAGCTAGGGTCAATAGAATAGTGAATCTACTAATCCGAATAGTATAAAATGAAATATTTTACAGAGTATTCTTCTCCATTCATTCGTAGCAAGTTTCAAGGACAACTTTTATTTGTTAGGCGTAAGATTGTAGGCGCGGTCATCCCGTATCCCAGGTCAGTTTTATTTTCTAATGCCTAAGGACTGAATTCATCCGACACGATATTGTGTATCTCATAAAATAAAAAGTCTGGGCGCAGCAAGTGCGTTATAGTAGTGAATTTTCATAAAAATGTTTTTCATGGCCAAAATGGCTTTTTTAATGAAAGCAGGCAAAATTTGGTTACCAGTATAAACTATATAGTACAACCAATGTACCATATTTCATTAAATAAGCTTATCGACAAAACTCAAAAAAATAATTTTTGAATGAAAATTTACAATGTTTTTACGAAAATCCGAAAACATTTTTTAAGTAACTTATTGAACATTTATTATTATGCCCTTCACTCCTGAAACACTAAATACAAACTGTTCTATTTGATAAAATTGAGTAAAGACGTTTTTTTTTAATTCCGCCACTATTTGAGAATGCTATGTATACCGCATCTCCAGTTTTTCATGAATTAATACAAACGAAAACCTGGATACGTCATTTGCATTAGACTCTCCAATTTTTGTTGGTAAAAACGCCCTATCACAATTCTTTATATGTGCCAAAAATGTGAAAAGTTGCAAAACAATTGCAATAACTCGGAAACAAACATTCATTACAATTCGATGGAAATGTAATAATATAAGGGGTGTTCGATTTAAAAAAATAACATTTGTATCGCCAACGCCTTTGGGCGACCTGTTATTGTCTAAATAATGTTTATAAGATGCAGTTCAAGATACCCTATAATTAACGTATACAATTGTTGTAAAATAATAGTTATATTTACTTTACCTTAGAAATGCCCTTTATATATGTAACAGATAAAAACTGAAACAGAGGCCGGATATAGGTTGTAGGTGACCTAGTTCCGCCTCACTTGAAAAAGCTTTTTAAAATTTAAATGTCGCGGTCTCGTCATTAGCGAATTTTTTCTAGGAAAATTTGCTAAAAATTATAGAGAATTAAACCATAAGCTCTATAACTAAAACTACTCCTAAAGCATCAGATAATGGGTCTATTTGAAATGGATTTTCTGGAAACATTTCAATAAAATGAAGGAGAATGACGGTTGAACCTGAAACTTAAGGACGTATAAACACATTTCTTGTGACATTTTCTCTGCCTAGCCCCTGTTAGCCTTAGGTTATTTGCCTAAAAGTTGCCAATTTTGACGTTTAAAATCGCGACATTGACTTTTTAAGAGTACAAGTTATGAAATTTTAAAGTGAATTTTCGGGAATTTCTTGACCTTCTTGCGCCAAAGAACTTAGTCTACGTCTGTAACATACAATAGATTTTGTTATCCATACAAAATATTTCCTTTTGTGCGTTTATCTGGTCATCAATGAGACGCAATTTTTTTTCTTTAAATGACTTACTTTTTTCTTTCACCCTATAGATCTAAATTTTGGTGCATAGTTTCCCTTCTGTCACGTTAACGAGCGTATCAAATTTGGTTGCCTTAACTTTGTTACTTTCGGAAATATAAAACTTTTCCGAAAGAAAACACGTCATTTTCCCTGAAAACTGGGAAGATTTTCCTGGATAACAAGTATATTAAAATATTCAAGCCATTTGCAAAAGAAAGATACCCACCAAATTTGATGGAAATCGGACCAGCATTTTTTGAGTTATGGGTCTGATACCTATATATACAATGAGGACCTAAAGTCCGTCCCCCACTTTTCTAATTTCTGAATCGTCCGGTATATTGTGATGAAATTTGAAACGATAATGTATGAGCAAGGTCTGCATTTTTTGAAATAACAATGACAGCTTTAAATGTCAAGGTGGCAGCTGCGCGCGCTTTCGGACTATTTTTTAAATGGAAATGGGGGTCGAATGATACATCATTTTGAAGGTCTTTTTATGCTGAGAACATTCTCTAGTTTTGAAAACATTTGGTTCAGTATTTTCCAAATGAGAATCAATAATATCGGTTTCTGCGTTTTGACTACCCTTCTTTATAACACAATTTTTTTACCTATTAGATGACATTATTGATTGTTCCTGTCGTATTGTTTCCCCAGTAAAGTACGCATAGATAATTTTAAATTATTTATGTTTCAAAATAAACCACAATTTATTAACAGTAAATAAATATCAACTAATTAACCGTAACTAAGAAAATTTTAAAACAATTCAAATAAAATCTAAAGGCACAAACTGTTGAAGTGGTTACTTCAACAGATGTTGAAAATGACCACCATGGACAATATACAACATGTAAATGTGTGCATAATTTGCTACTAATGACTAGTAGTAATCTTTTTTAGAAAAAGTGTGTTATATTAAACAAGGGTAGTCATAACGTAGAAACCGATATTATTGATTTTTATTTGGAAAATACTGAACCAAACGTTTTCAAAACAAGAGAATATTCTGAGCATAAAAAGACCTTCAAAATGAGGTTTCACTCGACTCCCGTTTCCATTTAAAAAAATATTCCTAAAACGCGCGCAGCTGTCACCTTGACATTTAAAGCTGTCATTAATATGTCAAAAAATGCAGACTTTTCTGATATATCATCGTTCCAAATTTCATCCCAATATACCGGACGGTTTAGAAATTAGAAGGGGGGGGGGGGGGGGTGCTTTAGGTCCTCACTGTATATATAGTATAGTATAGTATGTTTCTTGATTTAAATTTTACAGTATATTCCACAAATAAGCATAAGCTTGTGCTTGTAGCTAACACAATTTTTAACTATCAAGAACCCAGCGCAAACAGTGACATCGTTTTAAATTTGTGAATAGATGTTATCAATTTGTACCCACTCTGCGCTAAAACTTTAAGAATTTAGTAGTGTAGTTACCATATTATTTTAGATACGTTTACGGCAAAGGAAAACATTTTAATACACACAGGCATCATACCACTTCTCTAGTCGCAGAAGGCCACTGGGCAATTTAAATAAGAGAGACACACAGTTTTTCATATTCACTATCAAAAAAAGGGCTAGCGATAACAATTTCAGCGACTAAAATAAAAACTTAATTTATTATTTATTACATGTGAAATATTTAATTGATGAATGTTGACGAAACTTGTTATGTTATTAAGAATATAATATTAGGTACCTCATTTAGTTCAAATAATGGTGTCTGTTGTGATTTTTGTTAATTAAGTTTTGTTAATATTGTTTTACCTACATGGGTGTTAAAATTTTGAGAATCCAATAACATGTTAAATATATTATTTTAAAACACAAAGGTGAAGTAAATCATATATAAGAAAAACACAGTAACATGAAGCAAATCATGTTTAGCTCTCAGGTTTTATACGATACTGCTTCTCTTGCCACAGAAGGCTGGCGGCCCTATTTGACAACAGCGCATGGTATACGTTGGAAATACACACGTCCCCACAATGAACGTATTTATCTTACTGAGAATGACCGCAGAGCCCCATGCAGGTTCCCATAAGGTTGCTTACGTTATATGGACATCTCGCACAGTGATAGAAAATCATTTCTGTAGACATTTTTTTAATGCGTTAATCGGTAAGGGAGACCATCTAGATACATTTAAAATAGGTTTTAATTGTGGGGACGTGTGCAAGTCCCCACAAGTTGGTCAGGTCCACATTAGTAGACTTGTGAGTGTACACATGTCCCCAGAAGGAGCGAGAAATCGGCGCATACTTTTTGGATGGCAGCGTCTACGTATAAAACTAGTGTAGGCACAATAGACATTTGCACATGTACCATCTTTTAGCCACAGCATGTGATAGATGAGACAAAGGCTGTTAAGAACGAAAGGTTTATCTGCTGTGTTAATTTTTTGTTTAACGACTGTTTAAAATGTCATAGAAGGCCGATTTTTTCATTTTATTTATCATTGCAATATTACCTATCAAATAAATACAGAGTATATCGATGCAGACAACTTTAGTAAGGTTTATAATGTTTCTGGCTCCTCTTTTTCAGTACTCCACATGAATATAAGAAGTATCAGGATAAACTTTGACGGGCTGCTTATTTTACTGAAGGCTCTTGGTTAAGAGAATGTTGATTGTCTGATATTGAGTGAAACTTGGAAGGTTCCAGATGTACAGCTATATCTGATGGAGGGTTATGATTTGGTGTATAGTCAGGGTTTTTATAATCAAAATGATGGGTGTATAATGTACGTAAAAAATTTTTACGGCGCTCAATTGACGGTAACCAAACTCACGGAAATATGTCTTGTAAGTGCACGTCTTAACAATATGGGGAAAAGTATAGCAATCACTGGTATATACCGGCCACCATCTAGCAGTGAGAATGTATTTTTGGGGGACTTGGGAGGTTTCATCGAGAGAAGGCAGAGGAGCGACGTTGACATTTTAGTTGGTGATTTAAATATAGACATTCTGGGTGGTGTAAACAGTGTAGGCCTCCAATACAATAACATTCTAGAACAAAATGGATATATATCTTACGTAGATTTGCCGACTAGAATTACTGGCACAAACCAGACTTGCATCGATCACATCTTCTACAAGTATAGTGGGGGAGTGTATAAAGGTATAAATGAGGGGACTATAAGTGCAACTTCTAGGGTGTTGCGGACGGATATAACTGACCATTATTCGGTGTCTTTGATTATCGATTTCCCGGGTGTATCTGGTGGGGCGGGGTGTGTGCGCGCGGCTGACAGCGCACCTGGAAAGTTCACTGAGCTACGTGTAATTGATGACACAAAGTTTCTTGAATGTCTGCGGACGGAAACTTGGGATGGCATTGTGGGGGAGAATAGTGTACCAAAAATGGTTGATAATTTTATGAAAAAAATGGATGAAATTATACAGAAGACAGAAAGAACTATTACTAAAAAGTGCGGGGCTAAACAACCCTGGATTACCCGTGGATTGGTGACATCTTTAAAAATGAGAGATAAGCTAAAGGTAAAGTGGTTGAAGGATAAAAACAATTATGTATTAGAACGTGAGTATAAGAACTATAAAAACAAATTAACCGCTTTAATACGTATATCAAAAAATGATTTTTATAAAAATAAGATAGAGGCCACAAATTCCAACTCAAGAAAAATCTGGAATATAGTCGGCGAGATATCCAATAGAAAAATCAATAAAAGAGATATTTGTATGTTGAGAGCTTTAGACGCTTTACTTTTAAAGAATGAATCTCACATTGCTAACGAGTTAAATCACTATTTTGTCAGCGCATTTAAGGATACAATGCAGACTTACAAGAAACCGTCTGTTAATGGGGGTGGTATTTGTTACCAGTGCAACTCCTTCTATTTGACGCCTGTGTCAGAGGCAGAAATTGTGGAAGTGATAGGAAACCTTAAGAAGAATTCAGCTCCGGGGCCTGATGGTGTATCTTGTCGCTTATTTCGGATCGCACATATGTACTTGAGCAGGCCAATCTGTTATATCGTAAACAAGATGTTTGAAAAGGGAGTGGTTCCAAAGAAACTTAAATCTAGTGTGGTCATACCTATTTTTAAAGCAGGTGACCCCTTGGAACCATGCAACTATAGACCCATAAGTCTTATTAACACACTGGCAAACATTTTTGAAAAATGCCTTTTAAAAAGATTGATGGGCTTCTTGGACGCTTTCAATGTACTCTCTCCTGATCAGTATGGATTTAGACCAAATGTCTCCACTGGGTCAGCACTTCATAGACTTACGTCGGCAATTCTGAGTAACTTTGACCGTGATAAAAAAACAATAGGTGTGTTTTTAGATTTAACAAAAGCTTTCGACACTGTGTCTCATGAGATGCTACTCTATAAGCTTGAGTGTGTTGGTGTTCGGGGGATTGCATTGCAGGTGTTTAGAAGTTACCTAACAGAACGAGAGCAGGTGGTTAAGGTGGGGGATAGTCTCAGCAGGCCGCTAATGATTACAAGGGGTGTGCCACAGGGAACAATTTTGGGGCCGATTCTGTTTTTAATATACATAAATGACATCCTATTGAAGTTTAAGAGTAAGTGTACAATTCTGTCATACGCAGATGACACTGTTCTGCTTTGTGATGGTGATAATTGGAACGCAACCTACCATAAGACGGTTTATATTCTTGGTCAGGTAAATAGGTCGTTTAACGAGAACAGCTTATTTATAAACATTGATAAGACAAAATATATTATGTTCTCACCCACAAAAGCTGGTATTAAACAAGACCTTCCTGATATAGGAATAGATGCAACCAACTCCTGTATAAAAAGAGTGACAGAAATAAAATATCTGGGTATTATGGTGGATCAGCATCTAAAATGGCATGAACATGTGGCCTATCTTAACACCAGACTGCGTAAGCTGATACATATTTTCTACATGCTCAGGAGTGTTTTAAATATTAAAACACTGAGGATTGTTTATGACTGCCTAGTTTCATCTGTTCTGCGACACGGCATTCTGTGCTGGGGATCGGCCTACTGGGCGACGCTTGCTCCACTGCGGGTGACGCAAAATTTTATCCTCAAGACAATATTTAACAAGAGACTTGATTATCACACGGATCTACTGTATAACGAACACACGAATATACTGAATGTATTAGGATTGTATGCGGTATCTGTAATTGAATATACGCATTTTAGCAGAGAGTCGCATACTGATACAGGTCACAAATATATGACAAGGCAGCAGTCAAAGTCTTTACTAGTTGCACCTAAATGCGTGAAAAATGTCACTCAGCGGTCTGTGTGCTTTGTCGGGTCAAAATTGTATAATTTGGTTCCCAGTGATCTCAAAAACACTCGCAGAGTCTACAAATTCAGAAAGAAACTGGCCGATTTCGTCATGAATAACTACACTGTACTGGAGTATAACCTCTATCATCTATATGATATATAGAGCAAAAGGAAGAGTATGTTGCTGGCTTCCGTGGTTGTGGTGTCGGTCCAAATTATCCGACGTTGTTTTATTTTTTATCGATTCCATTTGCAGTGGCGGTGGTGAATAGTGTTCGGAAGACCTGATTGGTGTTACATGTGAAGGTGTGGGAGCATATGTAGGGATGTGCAGGTGCGTATGCGGTGGTTAGAATGTGTAATATGGTAATGCGGGTTGGTTGTGTGTGCGTGGGTGTGAGTTTGTATGTGTGTGTGCGCGCGTGGGTGCGTGTGTGTGTCTGTGTGTGTGTGTGCACGTGTGTGCGGGTTGTGTGTTCTATATATGCATGAAGTGGAAACGTAGGAAAGAAGAGGGGAGTGAATGAATTCTTGTGCTGGTGGGATGGATGGAGGAGAGGATTTGTAGATAAATGTCGTGTCGCCTGTCTGCGAACTGTGGGGGGTGGGTCAGTGAGAGGGAGTGGGGTAATATGGAACAGGGTAACACAGCATATTTTATACTAGTTTTATTTTTTTGTTGGCATATATTGTGTTTTCTTATTCATTCAGAGCACATACAAGTTAGTAAACTTAGGTGCTCTGTTTGTTTTCTTTTGTATTCTGTATTATTTTTTACTGTTTGTAATTTTAATGTTTTGTAAATTGATGAATACTGAAATAAATTGAATTGAAATGAATATATATATATATATATATATATATATATATATATATATATATATATATATATATATATATATATATATATATATATTCTTTCCTTTACAGCTACATTAATTTTAATAGTTATTCTCCCCTGTGAAGTGCACCATACTGACACTAGTACATAATTGTTTCAACAACACACTACTCTAGACTTCTTATGAGTGATAAAAATATCTCTTGTTTAATTTCATCTGCGTTTATTAAATGACACACTTCTTCTTGAATCCGTATTGTATCCCCATAACAGACAACCAACAAAATGTATATGCTTCTTTTTCTGTTAGTTTCATTTTCGTAGTTATTTTATACTCTCAAGTACACTATACAGACACTGAAACATGTGTTTTTAATAACGTAGCACTCTAAATGGCATGAGTGATAAAACGGTATTTTCTATAATTAATTGTTTTATTATTCAGAATATAAAATTATCATAGTAAAATTCTTACCAGTTTGCTTTTGGTTTCTTGTGTATATCTCAGGATCAGTTCGTGATAAGTATGTGAAAAGTTATTAGAATTATCTATCCGATCATATAAAAATAAAACAACAAATTTGATGTCATTGGGTTAAAACTAAAATGATTTTGAGTAGACAATGACGTTAAAAAAATGGACAACTGATAATCTTTCTTGGCATGTGCAAGCGTTTTTCATTTACTTTTTCCTTTCGATATTTGGTTTCCTTTCATTGAGAAAGCAATGTACACTGAACTAATTAATCATAACTAATTTTGCAATCGTGAACGATGGGCTACGATAGGATACCACCTGGAATCTATGCACCTAAGCCGACGTTCCACCTACTACGCTGAGACCGCAGAATGTACAAAAACCAGATTAAAGTTTAACTTATCAATTCAATTGCTTTCCTTCTTAGGTATTACTCTAATGCAAAAAATAAATTTCCAGTTTCAACCTAATTTTACGGACACTAGTGTGTGATCCAAAACCCAATTAAACGAAATTCGAAAGATGTAGAAAATAATGTATTCCACTACTAATAAATCATTATCTATTTGATTTGTTTCTTTTTTCGCAGGAGAAATTTGGTATGTTTTCCGTAAAAAAGTTTAAGGTGCTAAAGCTAATATATATTTGGTGTACAATTTATCAAACATAATTTGTAGCAGCTGATTATTATTTTTTATTATAAAAAATCCGACAATTTAATAGATATTGAAAAATAACCACTACTAAAATCGTGGCATTGCTCTGGCTATATTAAATGTCTGCATACCCCTTCTTTGAAGAGGACAATAAGCCGTCGGTCATGTGTACTGTACAATATACATAGAAGATTCCTATTATGCTTACAAAAAACAGGGTTTTGGCAAGATTCCTAGGTTAGCGGGGCAAAACTGATTGAATAAAATAATTGACATCGTTGAAAATAGGCTAATATGTAGCAAAGAACGTGTACATTTACAAAGAACAGGGTTTTGGCAAGATTCCTAGGTTAGTAGGACAAAACTGATTTAATAAAATAATTGACATCGTTAAAAATAGGCTAATATGTAGCAAAGAATGGGTACATGTTTTACAGAGGTGACTTATAGTAGTAGAATATTTTCTCGCATTAATTGTACACTGTGCAAAAGAGCTAAAATTCGGAGTGCAAGGTATAGATTAATATGAAAATTTATTTCTTTGCAGCAACAATTTTAATTTTATCGAATTTACTAAGCATTATTTTTATTATACAACTGATTGGTTATTTTCCATATTTTCTAACGGGATAAAATGTGATCATCTAGACCAGTAAATGTCCATATAAATAACAAAAGCCACTCTATTTTATGGATATGAGTCATGATATATTTTATCTACATGAAAGTAGTACTTACCCTACAAAAACTGGTGATAGCAGAAATCTGTAAGAAGTTTTGGATTAGAAATTTAAAACAAAATATTTTTTGGCAAATACCTCTTGTATCCTTCTGTGAACGCTAACCTTGTGCCACTGATTATCATCAAAACGCACTTTGTTTGGTTTTATTTGCATTTCTTGTTTGCCATTAGACAGACCCATTGTCAAACTTAGATAACCCTCTTTCAATGCAACATTTAAGTAGTCAGTTCCATCACCTGAAAAAAATAACAGGAATTTATTATTTATTCCGATATACTGCAAAGCCTCTTCATAAGTACAAAACCATATATTTTATCAGGGACATAAGTAAGCCGACACTCTCTGAAATGTAGTCGTTTTACCTTGCCTAGACAAGGACGGACAATGTGCTACAGAATTTGACATATATAGTGTATAAATAAGATAAGGTATTTTAACCTATAAAGTTATGTCAACGAGGTAATCGCCAATACTGATTGCTTGTCTCTGTCTCACCAAACTAATTACCTCACAGAGTCGCTACCCTGTCTCTACATCTCTCTCTCTCTCTCTCTCTCTCTCTCTCTCTCTCTCTCTATCCATTACTCTCTCTATCTCATACGCAAACTACAGTCTCATGTCATATGCGATACAATTCAAACATTTAACATCGCCGTAGCTCTTAAAAAATAGATTTTCTAACAAAAAAAAACAACGCAGAATGTAAATAAAGTTTATAAAAAAGGTAATTGGTTTTTAATAACGCTGAATGAATTAGGCAATTATCAGTGTAAGATTTTGTTATGAACTAAAACCCCTTTGTATTTATCACTGCCCAAAACAAGTATATGCAGGGTAAAGCACCTAAAATTAAGTTAACAGAGTCTGCGTTCAAAATTGGTACTCTGCATTATCGCAGATTCCCTAGGAAATATCACATTTAAACAAAAGAAAAAGTCTGCGGAATACAAATAAAAATTAGAGGTTAAAATGTGGTACTGAGTACTAAAAAAAATTACACTCGGTTAAAATGTGGCACCGGGTACCAAAAAAAAAATTAACACCCACTACATTTTCAGTTGCAATTGCTTAGTTGTCAATATTTTTGTAAAATTAAAAACCTTACAAGGAACTATTTTAAACAACTGTTTTAGGACACATTCTTTGATGAGCTCCATGTCAGCTCCATGTACTTTTGATGGAAATAAGTTGGCATAAATCGACATATCTTCGTATCTACAATCTGCGACAAGCTATTTTTCCAATCTTTTAAGGGTTTTCTTAACACTTTGTTCCAGAGTATTTCTTTCTAATTTTTAAACATAACATTTTCGTTATTTAATGAAAAAAGTAAACAGTAGGTCGTACAAAATTATGGTTTCTAATAGACTACCTCGTGTATTTAGCAGTTAATAAGGTGTTTTTTTGTAGGCTCTAAAATATAGATTTTTGAGATCTGAAATTAGAATCTAGTACATGTTAGTTAGTTTGTATTTAAAATGTGTGATGTCATTGCCTTAGGCGATTTAAGAATTTGATTAACCCTAGAATGCATAAACTAGGCCTCTCAAGCCCCGAGGGATTTGATCACTTATAATTTTTCTTTTCTAATTTCAAATGGTTTGACCATTGCTCTGAAAACATATTTATTTAACACATACTTAATTCAAAACCATTCAAATGTACTTAAATTTTTTAAATCCTTTCTATTAGCACTTGTATTTACATTCGCCGGGCCTCCGAAGCCCGTCTACCCATAGTTCCTATAAAACAAGTATCAAGTTGTTCATAGTTGGCTGAGAGTTATTATAATTTGTCAAGCACTGTTGCATGGCAATTGTTCGTGTATCTTCAAGTTGAAACCTGCATTACTGCTGTATGTATAAAATTCAGGTGCAGCTGATTGTCCTTTAGTAAAAATAAAACTTGCATTGAGTGAACTTGTGAGACACATAAGTTAATGGCATCAAAAAAGAATGTAAAAAGCGTGAAAGTTGTTGACGACGGCTACAAAAAAATACTGTTGCAGTGGACAACTGAATGCTATGATTACCTTCTGCAAAAAAGGATGTATCATAATCAGAAAATGATGACACAGAAGAGACAAGTTTAGAATTGGTTTCTGGCGAGTATTCTAGATCCAGTAGTGTTTTTTGTGACGATAATTAAGTATATGACGCTGAAGAAATTGGTCATCTGACCACTGCTGCAACAAGTGATTACATTGCTCCAAGTGGTCTGGATTGGAGCCTAGAACTTCAAGCGAAATATAAAATTCAACTACATAACATTATTCGGCGTGCACCAGGACTGGTAAGAAAGCATATGGATGTAGCACGAAAAGAAGCGTATCAGTTTTTTGTAGCTCCAGCTATTGTACAAAAAAATGTAAACTGTACTAACATAGATGGGACATGTATTTATGGAGCAAAAAAAGGAAGACCGTGGAAAGATATAATCGTTAATAAGCTTCTTGAATTCTGTGGTTTACTTATTAATGCGGGAATTGAGAGAAGCCTGGGATGTTCCTGCAAGGGAACTATTTTGTGACTATATAAATGCCGATATTTTATTGGTTGAGTATCCTAGGGTTAAAAGGAAAACAGATCTGCAGTGGAAGCGCGTCACATTTTGAAAACCCATTGAGCGTTTCACATAAAACGGTGGCATGTTTATCTTTAGAAACTTGAACGTAGTGACTGATACAAGAATAAGAAAGTTCGGGACGTAGCAATTGCTAGTAAATATTCATAAGAATTGTACACTATTATATTATTAGAATTAATTATTTAAATTTAAATGGATTTTGGAGACTGGTTTTAGAGGTCCCAGTAAGCGATTACTTGACGAAATTTATATTTTCGATAAAGCTAGAAAATTAAAATTTGGTACATATATGTAAATACTGCAAGTCGCAATAAAAAAATTGTGTTACTACTTGATTAGTTACTAAAGCTTTCCAGAAAAAAAATAATTATTTACAAACAGAATATACGTGGCCAATTATCAATATGACAGGTATTTTTCCTTCTTAATTGCTTGGATGGTTTCGTTTTAGTCAACATAATAGAACTAGCTTTTGCAAACAAAAAAACCAAAAAGATATTTTACACAGGTTTTACTATGGCTGTTGGGTGTGTTGGTTTGATTTGAATAAAATTAATAAACTTTCTTGCCTTAAGTGGACTGTATTTTGAATTATATTACACACAATGACATTACAATCATGGCGGCACGGCCGTTCATTTCATACACACTTTTCAGGCGCCTTCTCGCGCATCTCCTCGCATCGACGCATTAACAGTCTAGAATATACTCATGCGCTGGCAGATTGTTTCTTATCCGCATTTAGCGAAATTTGAATATAAAAATAAATTATTATTTTAAATACACAATGCTTATATGACGTAACATCCCGGCCGCCTTGAAATGTCAAATTAAAGGACATTTAAATATATGACTTAACTATAACATAAGTGAGAATTCGTAAAATTAATTCACAATTCTTCAATTAGTTTACAACATGACTTAATCTACTCATTATGTGTCTCAACTGGTAAAATGCTGAGCTTAGATATAGCACGTTTGTATGTACCTCGTGCTGTTTTAACTGACACTACACGCACTACATCGTCAGCACCTGGAAACACTTCGGTTATGCGTCCGATTAGCCATTGATTTGGTGGTACATGGTCTTCATGTAGTAGAACCATGGTACCTGGCTTGATACTTAGTGGGTTTGACAACCTCCACTTCTTTCTAGCTTGAAGTGTAGACAAGTATTCTCTGGACCATTTTGACCAGAATTGCTGAATTAGCTGAGATAGAAATTGATAACGGTTTAGTCGATTTGGGTTGTTTGATAACATTTCTTCTTGTAGAAGTGCTGCCAATGAACTCCCAATCAAGAAGTGAGCCGGGGTTAGGATTTGTAAGTCTTCTGGGTTTTCTGACAAAGGAATTAAAGGACGGGAATTAAGACAAGACTCGACTTGTGTGAACACCGTGTACAGTTCCTCAAATGTAAGAACTGCATTTCCAACTACACGTTTGATATGATATTTTGCACCTTTGACTGAACTCTCCCACAAACCACCAAAATGTGGTGACCTTGGGGGAATAAACTTCCAAATGATGTGATTTTGAGTAAAAAAGCTTAAAAATTTTGAATAAGTATCACTCTGTTTTATGAAATCATATAGATTTTGAAGTTCATTGCATGCTCCAATGACGTTTGTACCATTATCTGAATAAATTTTATAACATAAGCCTCGTCTTGATATGAATCGTTTAAAACAATTAAGAAAAGCATCGGTTGACAAATCACTGACGATTTCTATGTGGACTGCCTTTGTCACAAAGCATACAAAAATGCACATAAATGCCTTTATAATTTTGTTGCTTCTGATTTTTACTGGTTTTACAAAGAATGGACCAGCATAGTCGACACCACAAATATTAAATGGACGACATGGTGTGATCCTATCGCGTGGTAGC
Source organism: Tillus elongatus (assembly GCA_964006375.1). Taxonomy (NCBI): domain Eukaryota; kingdom Metazoa; phylum Arthropoda; class Insecta; order Coleoptera; family Cleridae; genus Tillus; species Tillus elongatus. The sequence continues at coordinate 86,223,053 of OZ023264.1, forward strand.
TCACTCATGATTTGATTAAAATATCTTGGTTTGTTTCTGAAACATGTAACACATTTACTTAAGATACTGCGAATTGTGTTGCGCCCTGACAATGGCCAAAATTTAAGTCTAATGAGAGCAAGTAATGCTTGCGGTCCTGAATGAAGATACTTGTGACGAAAATGGAGGATAATTAGTTTTGTAAGAATATGAGATTTAGGCAAAATAAGTGGATGTTTTTGATCAAAATCCAAATTTGAATTACTTAACCTTCCTCCTATACGAAGTAAACAGTTTTTATCAATGAATGGGTTGAGCGACAACAGTTTACTATTTTTCATCACTGAACCTGTCAATCTAATTGATGCAATTTCTGAACCAAAGGATTCCTCTTGACATGCCCTAACAAGAATTTCCAAAGACTTGTCTGATTCATCTATGGAAAGACAACCGAATATTCTTGCTGATGGTTGACATCTAAGATTGGTTGTGAACCTAATGCAATAGGCAAAAATTCGTTGTATTCTGATTAAAGATGAAAACCGTTGGAATAAATCGTTGAAGAACGTGGTTGTTGTGACTGTGACGTTAAAAGATTGTTTACCTTTTTAGTCAGGAACTGTATCGGGAAGTTTGATTTGTTCTTGCGTAGGCCAATTGAATTGATCTGATTGCAACCAATCAGGTCCCTTCCACCAACTGATAGAATCTTGCAGTTGGCCTGGGTAACACCCTCTTGAAATTATGTCTGCGGGATTTTCATAACCCGAGATGTGTCTCCACTCATGGTTCGGCGTTATTCGCTGAATCTCTGAAACTCTGTTGGCTATAAAGGTCTTCCATTGTACTGGTTCACCTGCTAACCAAGCGAGAACTATTGTTGAGTCAGTCCAGTATGTGACTGATGAGAAGTGAAGTTGAATTGCTTGAATGACTTTGGCCGTGAGTTGACTTGCTAATAATGCTGCACACAGTTCTAGCCTTGGTATTGTTATTTTTTTGATAGGTGCAACTCGAGATTTTGCACATAGTAGTTGTACCATATGTTGATTTAATGAGTTAGTTGAACGTACATAAATGCAAACACCATACGCTTGTTCTGATGCATCGCAGAAAGAATGAATTTCAATTTTATTTGGTTTTGAATATAGAATATGTCTTGGCACTGAAATTTTGTTTAATAAGTGAAGCTGACCTATCAATTCTCTCCACTGAAATTGCATGTCTTGTGGAATAATTTCATCCCAATCGCTTTGAATTTGCCACAACCTTTGTAGCAGAATTTTGGCTTTCACTATTACAGGACCCACTAGTCCCAAAGGATCATAAATTTGGGAAATTATTGATAAAATGTTTCTTTTTGTTGCAATGTGCGAGCTTGACATATCCTTCACTGCATATTGTAGAGTATCTTTGTTTGAATTCCATATTATACCTAGTGTTTTGCTTAGTTTGTCTTCTTGAATAAATTTATCTCTGGTCGTACTTGTCGTGTTTGTCATTTCTGTATGCGCTATAACGTCTGGATGATTTGATTGCCACTTCCTCAAATTGAGGCCATATGAATGAAGTAGACTTGTTAATTCTGACTTCAATTTTATCGTTGAATTGATAGTATTGCTACCCGAAAGAACATCATCTACATAAAAATCTTCTATGATGACCTTGCTTGATTCCGGGAAACGCTCTTGGTTATCTAGCGCCACTTGTTGTAAACATTTTACAGCTAAGTAAGGTGCTGAAGATGTTCCGTAGGTTACTGTGTTGAGGTTATAGATTTCGATAGGTTGGTCCTTGGTTTGCCTCCAGAGGATTCTCTGCAGTTTTCGCTGATCTTCTGCTACCCATACTTGTCTGTACATTTTTTCAATATCCCCTGTTATAACAAAATTGTGTTTCCTAAATCGCAATAGGATACAAAAAAGATCGTCTTGAATTTTCGGACCGACCATAAGTTTGTCGTTGAGAGAAATTGAATTTTCTGATTTTGCTGAGGCATCAAAGACCACTCTGAGTCGTGTCGTTGAGCTGGATTCCTTAAAAATTCCATGGTGAGGCATATAATAGACCTCTGAGTTGTCTGGGTGCGTACTTTCAATGTCCGCAATCTTTGTCATGTGTCCAAGAAATTTGTATTCTTCAAGAAATTCTTTGTACATATTGTTATACGTTTCGTTTTTGTTTAACTTGGCTTCCAACAAATGAAATCTTTTCTGTGCCATATTAAAAGAAGAGCCTAAAGTGTTTGATTCTGCTTTAATAGGCAATCTGACACAAAATTTACCATCTTCCAATCTAATTGTATTTTTTCTGAAATATTCTTCACATTCTTGTTCTTCACGTGTTTGCATTGGCTTGGATTGTTGTACCTCATCAATGTTCCAAAACCTTTCTAGTTGATGATGGATATCACTGACTGATAAATGACACCTAGTAGTATTTTGACTCGCTGGTGCAATTGGCAATGTACCAGAAATGATCCAACCTAATCTTGTGTTCTGCATAACTGGAGACTTACCATTTAGCTTGATTTGACCTGATGATAGTAATTCATAAAACAATGTTGCTCCTAACAGCATATCAATTTTGCCTGGTAGGTAGTACATTGGATCTGCAAGACTAAGATCTTGCGGTATGTTTAAAATGTCTGAGTCTAACGTATGTGATGGTAAATTGTCTGTTATCTTGTTGACAATTAAGAATGAGGTATTGACTTTGAATGAATTGATTCTAGATATAACTGTAGTATTAACTGTATTTGAAACATAGGTAACCGCTTCACCAATTCCCATCACAGGAATTTTTGAATGAGATACCTTAAGCTTTAAAATATTGCACAAGTCTTGAGTCATGAAATTCGCCTGAGATCCAGAGTCTAAAAGACATATGCATTCTACATGATTGCCTTGTGAATCTAAGACGTATACTCTTGCTGTTGATAGCAAAACTTCTGATTTTGTATATAACTGCAGACACTGGCTGGATAAAGCTTGATGTACTGCTTGTGTGGGCGATCGTTGGAAAGAATCGCCTTGTTGAGTTTGCTGATTTTGAATTGGTTGTGGTTGATTTGTGTTATTGTTGAAGTTTGGTGAAATTGTTGTAGAGTTTCTGTTTTGTTGACTTCCTTGGGAATTGTCTTCTAAATGTAATAACGAACTGTGTTTTCTTCCACATTTTTTACAATTGCTACTAAAACAGTCTGCTGTTGTATGATTGCTTCTGAAGCAATTGGCGCAAAGTTTTAGTTTCTTAACTTCCAATATTCTAGTTTTAACTGGCAAGTCAAGAAATTTGTGACAATTGAACATAAAATGATTGTCTTTGCAAAATGGACAAGAAAATGACCTTTTAGAAACTAACAATGATTTAGAAGAAATGTCACCTCTAAAACGTCCTGAATGTTTTCGTTGAAAATTATGCGACTGGATAGTTTTTTGCTCTGATTTATTGTTTGAGTTTAAAGTTTCAAGAAGTTGACATCTTTGTGATAAGAAATCAAAAAACTTGTTTAAAGTTGGAAAATCATTACCTACTATCGATGATTCCCATTCTCTCTTTGTGATAGAATCTAGTTTATTTGAAAGCATAAAAATTAATAGGAGATCCCAAGAATCGACATCTTGTTTTAGAGCCTTTAGCGCACGAATTAATTTTCTGATTTCATCTAAAAATTGTCTTAAAGCTACATGTGATTCTTTATTGATCTGCTGTAAATCGAAAAGTGATTTTAAATAATTATTAACAATCAACCTTTTGTTTTCAAATCTGTCCTTTAAAAGACTCCAAGCAACCTGGTAATTATCAGAACTTATTTCTAACGAATGAATAACCTCAGCGGCATCACCAATTAGATATGATTTTAAATAATAAAACTTCTGAATATTAGTAAGATTGGGGTTGGAATCAATGAGAGACGTGAATATGTCACAAAATGCAACCCACTGATCATAAGCTCCATTGAACTTTGATATTTCTATCATGGGCAATCTGGCATGGCTTGTTGGGCCATTTTGAATTATATTTGCATTAAAATTAGGTGGTGACACAGTTTGATCAACATCAACATTGGCTACATTAGGATTGAAATTATTATCTGTATTAATGTTTTGATTAGGTATGTTTTGAACGGCTGAGTTTTGATTTGATGTAAATTTAAAAGAACCGTGCTTTAGAACATGTCGAGCAGAGGCTAAAACTTCAAAATATTGATTTTCAAATTCACTTAGTTCATTGCCTTGTGTTTCACAATATTCATCTATATCAACATGTTTTTAATTTTTAATTGAACTTCTTGGAAATCATCCCAAAGACCCTCACACTTGGCGAGCCTGTCGGGCAATTGAATCAATTTTGTTTCTGAATGTTCGCTAAGAAATTCTTTAAACCTATTTAACTGTTCCTTGATAGCGTCTTTTTTTAATAAAGAAGCTGAGAGTTCTTTTTCCTCTTTTCTTGATCTATTACTCATTGTAATATGTTAAAATAAAATTATTAAATGTGTCAAATACACATGCATAAACGTACAAGTAGAGTTTTGTATTAATATCAATGGATAATGTTTTGTAAATATAAAAGGAAACGACTCACTCTTAAATGTTCCTGTTACTACCTGGTGATATGACCGGCTCTGCAACCTGTTGATTACGCTGTCCGCTGGCTGAGATTTCAAGTGCTACGCAGCTACGCAGCGCTACGATTCTCGAGGTTGCGACTGTCCGTGACGACGCTATCCGGGTTGTTTTTCAATTGCAATGGTTCTGTTTGCTTATCCTTGACTCCGCTGGCTGCCTTTACCTCACTGACCACCTGGCTTTGACTCGATATGCTCTGGAAGGTTCGGGTACGCATGCTGCCTGCTACCTGCTTCTTACTGGATTTGTATTGTATTGTTGTTCGCTGTACGAATGCGATGAAGATGCCGTACATAAACCTGAACGTATTCACCTGTTTGTTGCCTTGGCTTGAATTGACTGCTACTACAGTAGCTTCTTATCGGTTAATATTATAACAGAAAATAACACTGGATTTACTGCACTTTGAATTGATTTGCTGTCCAATCCGGTGAGAATGACCAATTTGTTGGGTGTGTTGGTTTGATTTGAATAAAATTAATAGACTTTCTTGCCTTAAGTGGACTGTATTTTGAATTATATTACACACAATGACATTACAATCATGGCGGCACGGCTGTTCATTTCATACACACTTTTCAGGCGCCTTCTCGCGCATCTCCTCGCATCGACGCATTAACAGTCTAGAATATACTCATGCGCTGGCAGATTGTTTCTTATCCGCATTTAGCGAAATTTGAATATAAAAATAAATTATTATTTTAAATACACAATGCTTATATGACGTAACAATGGCTTAAGACTGAAGATTAGAGCTTACTGGGAAATTGAGTTATCAGATCTGAAATCTTTTTACGAGAATTCTCTACTACAACGTACTTGCTGCACCCAGACCCTCTTCATCGCTTATTAACTGTTGCTGTGTACATAGTTTTTTAAGTAATAAAATATTGTAGCTCTCTATGTGAGACTGACAAATAAGACAACTCCAAATTCATTTTTGGAAAAATATTTTAAACAAACGAAATGAGCTGTAATTAGAGCGAAACCAGTCTACGGTGCTAATTGTGGTGAGAATACATTTAGCCTTAAATGAAATGAGGTGACAATTTTAAAATAAATTAAAAATCTTTGTCGCGGCTTCGTCACGGGGGTTCTCCTCCCCCTACAACCACCCTCAATGTATAAACAAGAACAATATAAACAAGTAAAATTTCTTCGGAACAACCCCCAAGAAAATTGTTAGACCTACGGTACGATAAGGGTTGTGGGCGAAGTAAACAGGATTTTAAGGAAGTATAGCTGCAAAATAGGTGAAAGGTAGCTTAGAGGTCCAGCTAACCTGATTTTTTCGAACTTTCCTTTTTATCTTTTTCATCGCCCAGCATCCCTATTCACTTTTTCAGCGGTCATTTGCAAGAATTTTTTTCTTGTAGCATGTGCATCCAGAAAAGGTTCTATGCATATTTCTGAATTTTTTCCAAAAAGTCCCATGTTCTAAACTGCAAATTTATCGAAAATTTTATTTTTATTTCCAAAAGGAATGTATCTGCTAAATTATAAACGTGGCAGGTATTTTTCCTTATTAATCGCTTGGGTGATCGATTTTAGTCAACTCAATAGAACCAGTTTCTGCAAGTCAAATAACAAAAAAGGTTTCTTAAAAGATATTTGTAGTTATTTTTCGAATATAATACCCATGCTGCCTTTATATGGCTTTTACTATGTATCAAAACTGAAGATTCTAGTTTAATGGGAAATTGGGTTATCACCATTTAAATTATTTTTACACAGATTCCCTACCCTAACGCACTTGCTGCAGCTAAACTCTTTTCGACACTTATTTACTCTTAGTGTATCCATACTTTTTGAAAATGAAACAAATATAAACAGTACAAAATTTTGAAATTTTAATTTTAATAATTTACACTGTACATCTGATTATGTATGTAATTTAAACAGCTTTATGATACTATGTAGTTTTATTTACTTCAAATGTTCCACAAAGAGTAAAAGCTAAGAGTAAAGGAACCATAATAACGTGGGTACCCTAGGTATTATACTTATATTAGTTTGAGGTAGGTATATTCCTTCTTGAAATATTTTTTTTTTAGTACCTACATGCATTGATTAAGAACCTGAACCAACAACTTTCTTATTTGTTTGATTGGGTGTTAGAATCATAATATACTACAGTCACAGTCGACGCCCGAAGGCATTTCTTAAAGTTATGTTAAAATTAGAAGTTGGGTTATTATTTACCTACTATTTCTATTAATCTTTGTATATATGTAGTTGCTTGATATTCTGAGATTCTAAGGTATTAACGGAGTCGAATTCGAGGTTATGCGCAGAACGTACACGCATCTCTCATCACTCCTGTAAGCTAACAAATCACAAATAGTGGTGTTGTTAAATTAAACTCGAGAGATGGAGATGGCTTTTAAATACCGTGAAAATAGGAAGCTTAATATTTATATGTATAATATAAATATAATATAATAAAACGTAGTTCTAGATTTCTTTTAAACATATTGAATCGCTTTCATTAAAATTTCTATTTATTTACATTTTTCTGATATCTACAGATTTCGATTAGAGTTGTCGTAAATGGTAACCCAGCTGATTGTTTATTGTCACATATTTTCGTAGCCTGTCCGTTTAAACCTTAATTTACGGATTTTATTTACAATGGCAGCGAAACCCTGATTTATCTGTCTGACATTGTCTAACATTATAGGCATCCATTTAGAGGTAATTTCAGGTCATATGGTAGATTATTGAGGTTTATTTAGTTATAACTCAAGATCTACTGAACCAAATGAGTTCAAATTTGGTAGGTAGGACCACTTGTATAATGTGTACGTGATTGTCAAGTTTTAGTTTAATATTTCTAGTAATTTAAAATATATTGCGTTTTTTTCTATTTTTTTTTTCTAAAAGTATTTGAGCGCCAAAATTGTCTAACGAACTCATCCAAGCTATTAACAAAATGAAGGGAATTATCAAATTTGGTTTCGATTGGTGAAGTATTTTTTATGCACGCACGCGCACGCACACACACACGCGCACGTACGCGTGCACGCGCCTACACACACACACATACACACACACAGATATATATATATATATATATATATATATATATATATATATATATATATATATATATATATATATATATATATATATATATATATATATATATATATATATATATATATATATATATATATATATATATATATATATATATATATATATATATATATATAAACTTTTCAATTGACCTTGGATTTGGGTTCTAGGGACCCTAATTCGCGCTCATTTGAAGAAATTTTCCAAAAGTCTTACCATCGATACCTCTCTTTTAGTGAATTTTCTTAATGAAAAGTCACTAAAATAATGCCGATGTGGGAGCCATGGTCCAATTTCCATTCTATCAGTTTTATCTAAAGTAATGAAAAAAGTTGTCAGTATAGAGCTTATAAAATACCTCGAAAAATTGAACATCCTAATAGATCGCCAAAACAACTATTATGAAAACCGATCTACTGGAGATATTCTGACATACGTCACTTATCGTTGGAGTTTTGCTCTAGAAAATTTAGAGCCGGTGATGCGTTTCCGTTGGATGCTTCTAAAACTTTTGGGTGAATTTGGCATGCGGCACTCTTCAATACACTTGCATCATAGGGATTACCTTCGAAATTATGCCTATGGGTATCTAGTTTTCCGAAGAACTGCTCCTTGCATGTTGTTGTAGATGGTGTTTTATCAGATAAACTAAAATTAATACGGGGGTCCTACAGCTTTCCGTTTTGGCTCCCATACTTTACGTTTTATATATAAATGGAATTTTGTTAACAACCAACAATCCGATCCGCAGCTTTGCTCATGATAGCATTATTTACAGTACGTTCTCAAACCCAATATCTGCGACTAGCTAAAGAGCTACACATGTGTCCGAAATTGATGATCAAAAAACTGCGGAGGTGAGACTGTTCGAACAGTCCATGCACAAGTTTTTATAATATTTTTTCGAAACTAAAAAATATCGGAGCTACATATTCTTCAAATTTTGGTTTAATCAATTTTTTTTGATAAATTTTGTTGGCAAATCATTTTTTTTTTAAATTTGGTATGGTTGCAACTAATGAAATCTTAAATTTTCGTGTCTAATTTGACATAAATCTCTTAGAGTCAAATGACCTTTATCTGAAGATAATTACATAACTTTTGGTTTGAACGTTTTTGTTTAATTTTGACAGCAGGTTCTTAAAGAGATCCAAAAAGCCTACAAAAGGTAGCTTTTTGAGAAACACGATAAAATTCTCTTGCGCTCATTGATTACAAAATACCTTTTTCAAATATTCAATATTAAGAAAACGTGGTTAGAAGCTATGTGTAATTTATTTTGACACATAATAGGTTCATGTAGTTTGTCTTATGGAATAGTTCAAACTGGTTATAAAATTCATACTAATACTCACCTAACGCCGTTGCCATGCATTATTATTATGGTTTTGTTGGCAGAAATGCTCTTGCAGCAAGATGTTTGTATGGTGAAACATACTTTTATAGAAGGGTGCGCCATTCTCGAATGTTTCGTACTATCCGTCGAAGGCTGGGAGGATAATCTAAATGTAGACTTGTTGATGTAGCACGTCAGCAAACAACTCGAAGTCCTAGAGACTGCGGTACCCTTTTAGTTGGGTATGCTTCACCACACAAACGTCTTATTGCAAGGGCGTCAGACAAATCATAAAAAGTCTCACCATGGATACCTCTCTATTAGTGAATTGTTTTAAATAAAAATTCACTAATAATGCATGTCGACATTAGAGTATCTATTATTCTTCATCTTATAACTAATTTCGACTATTCCGTTAAAAAAACAACATGAAACTATTATCTATGAAAATAAATTTCACAGAAATTTGTTCCCGATACAACTCCAACGATTGTTTTCACAGCACGGTTTGTTAATATTGAAAATATGAAAGTGTTTTGTTGTATTCATTTAGTGCAATAGAAATTTTAAAAGCGTTTTTTCTTGAAAACGGCTCACCTTATCGCAATGTAACAAGAGGAACTTTAATAGCGTGCTGTCAAATTTTTTAACGAAAAAGGCATGAGCTCAAAGGCAGTTTTGTCCCTTTGTCTTTAAAGATATATATCGAAGAACTACTCTAATCTTTTGGTTGACAAATTTATGAGCTTTTATCTGATTTAAGGATAATGGGCTTAAAATGAAAGGTACCGAGATATTTCAGGAAGCTACACGTTCTTTTTGATCTGAAAGTTTCACTATGTGAATATTGGAGCCCGTGAAGAACGCCGACAAGCACTTTTGGCGAACACACCAATAACAGCCGCCCATCTTAAAAAAAAGTTATTGATCTGTTCGCCAGATGTGCTTGTCAGCGTTCTTCACGGGCTCCAATATTCACATACTGAAATTTTTAGATTAAAAAGAACGTGTAGCTTCCTGAAATATCTCGGTACCTTTCATTTTAAGCCCATTATCCTTAAATTAGATAAAAGCTCATAAACTTGTCAACCAAAAGATTAGAGTAGTTCTTCGACCTCGTCCGTTCAATATTGACACAATAGACAAACGATGGGTCGCCGACTACAATTTTTACTTCGGATTAGTTCGTCTACCTAGGTGCGATATAAATACACTGTAGTTGTTGATTTAATTTTAAAATTTTTCAGCCTCCGATGACGCTGACGTTGCCAGCGAAACGATAGTAAGGTCTTTAAAATATGTGTTGTGGTGATTTGGGTTCTCCAAGTGTACTTATCAGTACTCATCACAGGTTCCAGTTTTCACATAGTGAATTATAAGTGTTGTTATAATCATAGTTTAATAACGAAGTGCAGAGTGTTGAAGTGGATTATTTCGCTTATCTACATACAGCGTAAAACAGTATTCATTTTAAAAAAAACAGTAGTGTGGGGCTTTGTCCCCACACACAAAATGGAGGAAAACAACGAAACAAGCCAACTGGATTACTTCCCAGTCTTCAGAAAACGAAGGAGAGTAGATAACGGAGAAAACTCAACTACCACAGAACAAACGAAACTTTGTAGACTATCAATAGCAATACACAACAGATTTTGTGTGCTTAACAGTCAAGATGAGGACAATTGTCTCGAAGAGCAACCAATGGACACTAATGAAGCATCTTCAGCACACTCAGAAGGTAAAAACAATGAAACAAACAGAAAAGCCGCCACAAATAATTTTACATGGAATAGCGGACAACCACAAAAATTTTGGTTTTTTTAGATACCCATGTGAAGAAAGGTTACCACATTAAATACTCTAATAACAACACGAATCTATATATATATATATATATATATATATATATATATATATATATATATATATATATATATATATATATATATATATATATATATATATATATATATATATATCAGACATAAACGATTACAAAACGTGTAAGGAAAAGCTAATAGCAAAGGAAGCACAATTCCATACTTACTCCACAAAGGAAAACAAAACACATGCCTTTGTTATAAGAGGACTAGACAACATACCTGAATTAAAGGAAATTGAAGAACAAATGAAGAAACAGAACAAAGATGTTTTAAAATGTTATAGAATGCGATTAACGTACCGGCCACTTTACATGGTTGTAACCAAAAGTGACATTACATTAAAGATATTGACGAGGAAGATAAGGTACCTATTCGACACCCAAATAACATGAGAACGTTTAAAAAACAACAAACTAATTATACAATGCCATCGTTGTCAGACATGGGGTTACGCAACTAGCAACTGTCACGCCAACCACCACTCCCCCCACCCCCAACCCCCGTGTCACAAATGCGGCCAACCTCATTTAACAAAACACTGCGATCTACCTGAACAAGCAACCCCCAAATGCAACTGCTCAGGACCACATACAGCAAACAATACTAAGTGCCCTCACTACCTCAGGAAACTAGAAAACATCCGAAAATACAGAGAAAGGAACTTTTAAATTTACCTCCCCCCCCCCCCCCCCCACATTTAAATTTAACCCTAGTGAGTTCCCGTCCCTAAAACCCGCTAGCCCACCGGAAACAAACCCATGGGAAAGCAGAATGAAAAAGCCCACCACTAATCAAGAAAACAACGGTGAAAACATGAAATATATAGCCACAGCAGCTACTATAAACAGCCAGTTTAGTAAAGTAATCAATATGTTTGAAGAACTAAACTCATTAAAATATGTAAGTAAACTAATAAGCGCAGTGCGTGACCTTAACAAGCAATTGAAAGTGTGCAAAAGCGAAATCGAAAAGTTTGCTACGTTCAACGAGTAGATTCTAAGTTAAAAATATACTCTTAGAACGCCAACGGAATCAGAAGCAAAATAGGTGAGTTGATAAATTTTCTTCATAAAAATAGTGCAGCTACCATGTTAATTAACGACACAAAAGTTACTAAAAAAGAATAATTTAAAGTAAGAGGCTACAGAGTCTTAAGGAAAGACAGAGGAGATGGTAGCTCCCCGTATGGTGGTGTATCTATGCTCATAAAAAATAACATCCTGTTTATTGAACTTAACACGCCATATTGTTCGATGGACACTCTCTCCTTTAAGCCTAAAAGCAACACACAAATTACAGCTGCTTATAACAGGCCTGACAATACATTTACAGACGGAGATCTAAATTCAATCTTTAGAGACGCTAATAAAGTTTTATTATTGGGAGATCCTAACGCAAGACACGCAGCATGGAACCGTGTCAGCCCTAACACCAACGGTAACACCCTCTTCAACTACCCACTTAACAGTAATATAGTAATTCTCCACTCCGATGATCCAACACACCATCCCACAAATAATACAACACCATCAACCATTGATCTAGTCATTATCAAAAGCGTAACTAATATAACACAGCCCGCCTCTATCGCTGCACTCAACTCTGATCATAACCTAATATAATTAACCTTAATCACCAAAACACAGAATCGATAAAAAAATCGCTGATAACTTTTAAAAATACAAACTGGCGTAAATTTAAAAGTACATTAGATCGACACATACCAAACATACACATACAAACACGCAAAGATATTACCAATAAAATACAAATACTGACTAATGCTATAAACAGAGCAGCAAAACAGAAACAGTGTTAGAAAATAACAATCGACCCATGTAAAGATAATCTGCCTGACGATATACAACAAAAAATTAAACTCCGAAATCAAACAAGAAGATTATGACAAAACACACAAAATCACATTTATAAAACACAAATCAACACATTGAGCACTGAAATTAAACAGCTCATTAAAAAGCATAGGAACATTACATGGGAGACCAAATTTAAATCTCTCAAAGTACACGACAATTCGCTCTGGAAGATGACGAAATTTAAAAAAATAACACAAGTCAATGCCAACATTAATAAGTGATAATAACACATACTTCTCTGACAAATCTAATAAGTTTGCAGAAATATTTGAAAACATTCATACTCTACCAAAAAATCACACAACGGAACAAAGTGATATTATTCACTACGTTAAAAATTACATAGAGACGCGCAGTTCACTCGAGAGACCTTTGCGAACTAATTCAAATGAAATTATAAACATAATCAGAGCTCTTCCAAACAAATCTCCAGGTCAAGATCACATAGAAGATATAATTGTTACGAATCTTTCACGTAAATCTATTTTACTCTTAACAAACATAATAAATGCCATCTTAGAATTCTGTTACTTTCTGGAAATTTGGAAAAGTGCGGTTGTAATCCCTATACATAAACCAAATAAAAACAAAACCATCCACTAAGTTACAGGCAAATTAGTCTACTAAATTCACTTACTATAATTGTAGAAAAACTCATATTATATAGGCTACAAAAATACGACAAGACACATAAAATTACCATTGACCATCAATTCGGTCTTAGAAAAGGTCACAGCATCACACACCAGGTAGTCAGGATAGCAAATGATATCTCTGTTAACTTTAACAAAGACAAAGTCACCTCCATGGTCTTATTAGATATAGAAAAGTCCTTTGACAAAGTCTGGATTGATGGCCTTACATATAAGCTTATTAAATTTAAATTTCCAAGAAGCCTGATTGTGCTTATGCATAGCTATCTCACTAATAGAATTTTTCGGGTGAGAATTAACAACACATATTTAGTCACCAAACCTATTAAAACAGGCGTACCGCAGGGTTCAATACTCGGTCCAAAGCTTTTCATCTATTTCATAAACGATATCCTAGTCTTCCCAAAAACGCAACTTGCCTACGCTGATGACACAGCTATATATGCCCATTCATTCAGTGCTATAACAGCATGCAAGCAAGTTCAAATTTATATAGATATCTTTAAAAAGTTTTTTGATCAATAAAAAATACAGCTAAACTCTTCCACACCGAAATATATTTTTTTCAAAAAAAAAGAACGAATAACAAAGTTTTTACACAAATTAACGTCAATGGAAATAAAATAACCCCCACTGGCAAAGTCAAATATTTAGGTGTGTATTTAGACTTTCATACAAAGCACACCTGGATCACATTCCGCAAAAATGTTTCACTGTCATTAAAACTCTCTATCCTCTATTAGCAAACAGTAATAAAATTTTCAACAAAAATAAATTACTGATATATAAATCTTTGATACGGCCAATCATGACTTATGCGTCACCGGTTTGGTGCAGAGTATCGAAAACAGCCATCGGGCCAATAGAAGTTATTGAAAATAAATGTCTTAGATTAGCAACGACCTCAGACTGGTATACCAGAATTACCTAATTACACCGTAAAGCAGATATTTGCCCTATCTTAGAATTTGTAAAGAAGGTTTGTCAACGATTCTATGAAAACCAACTTAACCGAAACCCTTTGACAAAAAATATTACATGTAATAAAATTCACAATACTCTGTTCAAAATTAAACATAAACTACCCTACCAAACATTGCCTATCTTCCTGGAATAGATGGGATAATAGACATTGTTGTCGTATATATGCACTGGGAATATTCGAACATGAGGTCAGGGATATCCCAGGAATCATAATACATCTGTGGTTCACAGGTACTGTGACTAATGGTTGTAACTACAACATGATGCTTTTACTGTACATTCAATATAAAGATAGGTTTTCACCTACTTTCCTACCATATTTCAGGACGAAATTACCCCCAAATGAAGACAAAAATATAATCCTACAGTAATTCTTTTAATAAGATTAAATACTTAGATACAACTGTAAGAATTAGAGGTAAGTCATATTTCTGACAGGAACTCTAAAATAGCGTCAGTTGATTTAAGTTCATTTTATGTGTATCTTTATATTTTATTTTTGTTAATATGAATACAGAACCAATGTAAATGTTTGCAATAAATAAATTGTTGAAATGAAATGTGCCTTTGAACCGAAGGGTACTGGGTTTGATCCCAGTGTTCTTCTTTCACTTTTTAGTACATACTGTACAATTAACATCATCAATAGAGGTTGTGTCAGTGTATTTGAGCAAGTCCAATGGCTGCACGTTGCGCCCTTCGTGGGGGGCGTAAATCGGTTGCTGCCGTGTCCCAGCGATATTGAGCACGTTAAATATCCATACACTCCTTACAGAAAGGCAGGGGTTCGGAAAATTTTCCAGGGCCGTGAGGTGAAACTGCTCCTTGGCGTCGGTGATTGGCCATAGTCTCAGAAATAGACCGAAGTTACAAAATGAAAAAATCTCGTCTGACAGCGTCATTATATAAATGAATTCAGAGAATGTATACTGACAATTTTAAAATCTTTAAAACCAATTGATAAT
The DNA here is from genome assembly GCA_964006375.1 of Tillus elongatus. NCBI lineage: Eukaryota > Metazoa > Arthropoda > Insecta > Coleoptera > Cleridae > Tillus > Tillus elongatus. The sequence goes on from OZ023264.1 coordinate 86,238,442, forward strand.
CTACTAATTAAGGTAATCTAAATTTTTTCCGAAAATTTATGTAATTAAAAAAAATGTTCTCCTTTCACCAAAAAGGAGACCGATTGTTTATAAATTTTAAACATTAAATTTATATTTATAACAATCAATTGTAGGTTAATAAATATTATACTTTTAGTGAATTTTCATTAAGAAAATTCACTAATAGAGAGGTATCGATGGTGAGACTTTTGGAAAATTTCTTCAAATGAGCGCGAATTTGGACCTCTAGAACCCATATCCAAGGTCGGTTTTGATTTTTATATGTTTATATATATATATATATATATATATATATATATATATATATATATATATATATATATATATATATATATATGTATCCAACTGATAACTCAAAAAATACTTAACCGATCTTCACTAAATTTGGAGATTACCTTGATTTTGTTAATGGCTTGGATGAGTTCGAAGATGAGCACCGTAGGTTTAATTTTTTGTATAAAAAATGTAAAGGAAATTTTTAAAACGCAATATTTTTGTTTGTTTGAAGTACTGTAGTGATTCAAATTAAAATTTGCACATATAAGGAAGATGTCAAAATAAAGTTGGTAACCAAATTTCAACTTAAATAGTCCACGAGGAAAGAAGTTGTTTGAAAATGAAAAATGTGTAAGAAATAAATAATGTGTAAGAAATAAATAATCTACGACATCAGTTTGAATTGCATAGGCATTTCGCACATTCAACGTTGACAAGGATAGTTAGAGTATTAATGTGTTTTTTATTACTTTAGACCCGAAAAATGTAAAATCGTCGAAGCCAGACAACGGTAGTTAAATATAAATAAGCAGGGTTGTCAGATATAATAAAAATTAACAAATAATAAAGTTTAATTTGATTCTTAGTATGAAAACATATGGACCTAACATATTTTTTTTAAATTATTAATGACAATTCAAACAATAATCGCGGTACAATAACCAAACATTTTGAATTACCAAATCCGTATCATATTTTAAATTAAAACGTATTTGTAATTTACAACTTTTTTTTATTTTCTTAAGTTATTGGTTTAGCAGCATAATTGAAGACGGGGATGTAGGATATAATTTTTTCTGTTAGTGGCCTGGGCTGGAATAGTATACGCATGCTGGGAGAGTTTCGAACGGCATGGTATTCGTTGATATGTGGTTGGTTGCATAGGCTCGAGGTCCGTAGATAGAATTGTAAGAATCACGTTCAATTGATGTCTGGCAACAAGGTACGATCATGCTGTCACTTGCGATGTTTAAAATTCAACCTGTTGCCCTACAAGAAAATTCCTTTCTTTGCTTTTATTCGCATAATTGAGAAAACTGTAAGAAATTGAGAGATATCCTACATAGATTGCATGGAATAGCCGCTTTGCTGGACTACAATAGGTTGAGTTAACAGGTAACCTATACAGGACTCACTCGACATCAGTAGTGTCTAATTAAATCGAGGCACGATAACCCTCAACAAGAGGTAATGTAGACTTGCGAATTTATTTTTTTATATCTCTATATCCGATGTTTCGCATTTTACAGGGATGTAGTGTTAGGCAATTGAAGACCTTGCTTTCACCTAAAGGGGCGTGGTGTTTGGCAATATCTAATGTTGTGTAAATAGAGGCAATTTCTATTGTTGGGTAGCCTCTGGATGTTTTATGGTGTGTATTTCATTGTTTCTGGTTTTAAATTAATGGTCCAATTACGTATGGTACAGAGTCACAAGCATGGTATGGTAAGGAGACCATCTTTGGATTCATTTGCAAGTCGTAGTGGTAATCGATTGTCATAGTTGTACTTCCAGACAGTCGAATGTCAACCGAGAGATCCAAGGCAGGATATAGAGTTTATGGTTCAGATAAGTTGTAGCCTGTATGCTTATAAAAGACATATTACTTTTGACCCTTTTAACGGCATTTATGAATATAATAGCTTCATTTTGACTGGTCATTAGGGTGATTAGTAGATTACGTTGCTATTAACAGACAGATAAAGGTATCTTGAGAGTTTGCAATGCTTCATGTTTATTATTTGAGCTGTCTGAAGCTTACATTGATATAATTGGTCGGAATTTTGCGTAGGTGACTCAGTAATTATTAGGATATTTTTACCAAGGTGTACAGCTTGCTTCACATTACTATACAGAGTGATAATATTATTTGAGCAAGATATAGGATCTTAATACTGATATTTTAAAAGCGTATGTGAACTACACATATACACGTTTTGTGGTAGCTTCTTGATTTTAATGTAGTGATACTTTTTGCTAACTAATTATACAGCTTGTCTTGTAATTGATATCCATATAATTGATAGTAGTTTTTTATAACTGGAAACCATACGATTAGTTACAGCGTAGGATATTTTGTTAACCAGATTGGTTACGGTAGCTTAGATGACTCTCAATTTGCTTGCCCGAATATTTGAAGGTGTATATATTCATCGTTGACTCATTGTGTGACCTATTATAGTATCTGATTGTGTTTTTAATACACCAGAATGCTATTATATTTCTTTTTTGTACTTTGTGTTATATTTAGTCTGCATTTACTCTCTCATCCCCGAATCAGTGATACTGTTTTAACTAGTGTGTATTTGCTGCTATATTAGCCCTGGCATATCGGACAAGCGAGCATAAGTTTATGTGTATGTGTCATATATTATTTAGGAGGATCTAATGGTTGCATATTTATGCCACTTACATGCACCCACGGGTACTTTCCTCTTTTAGGTTAATGTAAGTTACAACATTTTAATATCCAGTCATGCAGAGTTTTTGTCACGGGTTTGACGTCCGACGTATCTCCCAGGTTGGTTTTAGGTACAGCTACCAGTGCAGTTCAGCGAGTTCTTGATTATAGTTGGATTGCAGGTGATTAAGGAGAGGTATTGTGTGATAACATCTTACTTTAATATCCGGTACTGGGTGTAAAACAATCAAGTGGCGCCCCCTTTATCTTAACATCGTGTTTAAGGAACCCACGACCGTCTCCACTGTCTAAAGGCTGCCGGCCACCTAGAATACCGGTAACTTTATTCTATATTTCCAATAGATTATAACGTTGGTTGTGTTTGAAGTTTAATAGGTAGGTTATAGCCGAGAGGGATTATATAAACAATTTGGGCGGTCACAAAGTATGCAATGGCTGGCAATTATTTTGCGCTATGAGGAATGTCTCTGAATGTAACTCAAAGTTAATAAGATGTTCACACTTTGAAAAGTGTTAATCGATAAAACACTAGAAATCAGGTTATATTTTTGTTCCATAATTACCTCAAATATTTTGTTTTTCTACCTAGTTCAAACTATTTTCTTCATTGATATCTTCTATTCCATCTCAAACAAATCGTTTCTGTGGAGTTCGAAGAGAAACATTTCTCTAGTTGGTTTACCTCTGTCTTGTAAAATATGTTTACATTTACTGATGAAATCCAATTTCCTTTTCCGAACTTACTTTTGCATTCCTTTATAGCATATGTTATAAAACCAATTGTATTTGCAGTAATTTATAAATGCTTCTCTTCTAACATATCTGATTACACAGATAACCATGATTACATAGAAATTAAATCTACTTTGCAAATTATACAATGGCTAGCAATGATTTATCGCTATATATCATATCTCTGAATATAACCCAAAGCTTAATAAAACTGTTTCAATTTTGAAAGGCATTAAATGACAAAATACTAGAAGTCCGATTATAGTGTTTCTTCATAATTAGTACCAATGTTTTACTTTTCTACCTGTTTCAAAATATTTTCTAACTTACAAATGCTTCTGTTATAGCTAATATGATAAATTATACGACAGTGATCACAGAAAAATATTTCCTCATACATACACATATGGTACCAGAACAGTTTCTAGGCGTGACAAACAGCTTTGCCAAGGGGTCCATTAAGTCCTGGATCAGAAACGAACATCAGGTGTACTGGGCAGACCAGGGCTCACACATGGGAAGTCAGTAATTGAGAAATCCAATTTAAATAGAGCTGTGGAGCTGCTAAATCTTAGCAGAGGGCAGCTCAGAAACACCACAAGACTCTTGACGGTACACATGGCCGTCAAGAAACACTTGCATAAAATGGGGCGCTTCCAGGTGGACCTGGCGTGCAGACACTCCCGCTAGGGGAAGGAACCAGCCCAGCACATCTTATGCGATTGTAAAGCTCAGGACCGCAAAAGACTGCTCTACGATGAGTCTAGACCGGAGACAGGGCAATATAAAAATTCACCTTGCCAATTACTGTGCAGACTAGTTCAAGGCGAAGTGATTTTTGGAATGTGTAAAGTGGAAAAGACAATGGGCATGCACAATAAACCAAAGGCTGCGGTGCTATGACGCAGACGACCCCTAAGGGAGAAAAAAAAACATATACAACGTAGTGCATTTGACAAGGGTTTGAAAATACAAAATTCAGACTTTAATATAAATTATATCTTAACATATATTTTCCTAATTTGAAAACCATATTGCCACAGAAAACTGAAAATCATGTGGTAACACTTTTATATAGTTAGTAACAATGATCTGTTTTCTTAAATCAAAAATATTTCCTATTCTGAAAAACATAATGCCACAGAAAACTGAAAATCATGTGGTAACATTTTTAATATTTAGTAGCAATGATCTATCTGTTTTCTTAATTCAAAAATATTTAATTTATACATTATATTTGTTTTCTATGGATGTCAATATTTTGTTTATTTCATTACATGTGGTATAATTGCTGATGAATATTGTGCATAATTGACTGCTGAGGCCATAAAAAAAAATTAGACGTAGTAGGCAAAGTAACACAATCCATATAATGCATATGTAATATATAAAAATTCACTAAAAATTGTTCGTGTAATATTTTATATGTTTATATATTCTTCTATAATAAAAAATCAAAATCCATGTTTTTAAAAAAAGATACAAGTAAATAATTTCAAGCATTTTAAAATACTTTGGTTGCTTGTTTAGTGTCACAAATAAACTGTTTAGCTGCTATAAAGGGTAATATCATTTGCATGTCCATTTTGAGTGTACTCTACATCATTGAGTAAGAAAACAGTATTGCAAATATTAAACTTAAAATTTTTGTGCAGGAAAAAATGTAAACTGAAGAAAAAAAAGTTAATATCCATAAACTACATATTTAGAATAAAGATTAGCATAAAGTTTTCCAATAGTCCCTATTTCATTTTATAAATATTAACATATTTTTCGAAAGTAAAAGTGTTTAAGAGATAAGAATTTTATAGAGCCTCGTTGATCCAGGGGTAAGAACGTGTGCCTCAGAACCAAAGGGTACTAGGTTTAATTGTTGGGATTCTCCCTTCATTTTTTCCGTACACACTATAAAATTAACATCGGCAGAGGTTGTGGCATTTATTTCTGATCTCTGCACGTTCGGCCCTTTGGAGAGGGCGTAAAGCCCTCAATACCGTGTCTATGAGATGTTGAGCACATTAAAGATCAATACATACGGTGGTTGTATTTCAGTAGATTTCAGCCTTACATAAGTATTAATTAGCAGATAATCCAAGACTAAAAAATTACACTTTTTAATTGGAGATTTATTATGTTTGTTAAATATTCATTTTAATACATCTTCAAGTTATTTGAGTGTACTTAACTAAATTTATTTATATTGCCCAGGTCAGAGCAAATATTACTGTGTTACTACCAAATAAGCTTAATTCAAGAAAGAAGAAGCGTTTCACTCGTCAAGGCCTGTCAGTTCAGCGTGACAATCGTACCCATTAGGAATGACAAATGAATTAGATTAACAGAAGACATTTCAGAAAAAAAATTGATTCAAAAACTTTTTATAGCTGCAAAATCTTTCACGCTTAAAATGTGCAGAGACATAGTTTTGTGTAAACCGACAAAAGCAAAAACAGACGCTCGACAAAAAAACTTTCGTTTTCATAGACTTAACGCCGCTTAAAGTGTAGAAACAATCGTCACAAAAATGTTGTGAACATTCTTCGAAGACGTTAACAAAAATCATCAAATGAAGTTGCATAAACAAAATTCAGAATCTCCAAATGTGTGTTTCTACCTAATCAACAGGTTTTTTTGTATGGGTCAGTATTAGTTGTTTGAACAATCAAAATAAATGGAAGCTTTGAAACTACAAAATTTTTTGACGTACCTGCATAAACTCCAAGCAACACAATGCACAAATTGTAACAAAAATGGACTGTGCACTTCTGGAACCTCAGGCAGAAGATTCAAATTTTCCTTCACAATATGTCATTTTAACCAACCAGAGAGTAGTGCCGAGAAGATTGCTTTGAATGTGTTTTGAGTAAGGTAGCGATACATCATCAAACAACAATGAGTGGGCCTTGTATATATGTATATACTACGCAAATCCGTTTATTAGTGTATAGACTTTTATTAGCAACGTACAGTCGCGAGGACTCAATAATTTACTCGAGTGTCACAATGAGTTCAAGAAGAGATATGTACGGTGTCACATTGGACTGCTAGGAAATCAACATGTGTAACAATTGCTTGGAACGCCAACCAGAGAAACCTTAAGCTTCAACATATAAAACCATTGTATTGTCTGTATTTTTAAACAAACCAATATTATTTGTAGAAAACAATTAATTATAAATTAAAATAGTTCATTTGTCCATCTCAAACCACTATCAGAATTGATTTAATTAAAAACGTTAAAATTAAAACCAACTAGGCGTATTGTTTTGCCTCTTTTTTTTTGTTGAAGATTTATATTTCATGTAACTTTAAATTTACTAAACTGTTGGAATTGTGATACATAGTCTTCTTTAATTAGTCGATAGTAGATAACACTAGAACTAAATTCACTGTCAAATGTATATTAAAACTATTAATATGACCTATATATTATATTGATTTTATATGACAGCTCTTTCCCAACGATGTGTCTTTTTTAGATAATTTATCCATAGCGGAGGGAAACAGCTGCCACGTAATTATAATAATAAAATGTAAATCTTACACCTGTTAGTAAATATATTATTTTACACGATTTTCATTAACAGCCTTTGATTGTATTGTCACAATTAGCGAATTTTGTCCCTTGCTTAAATATACCTTGTATTGTTTTTTGTTAATTCCACTTTTAAAATTGTATTAAACTTCCTTTCTTTTAACTTATTGTTTATTTTCTGTGAGAACTATTAGGGAATTTCTCACATCCAAGGTTGATTTCAATTTTTATATGTTTACATATATATATATATATATATATATATATATATATATATATATATATATATATATATATATATATATATATATATATATATATATATATATATATATATATATATATATATATATATATATATAGGGTCGCTGATAAGTCTGGAAACGGTCGATTATCCGGGAAAATATACAAGGTGTCGAAAAAAGTTTTATACAAAAGTTTTTGGGTTCTTCAATGTCTACTAGGCGGTGATAATTTCATTTATACAGGGTTGGTCATACAGGCGTGGCACACCAATATTAATTTTTTTTTAATGGAACACCCTATATATTATTCGATATTTCAATCCTTCTCTTAATTTTGAGCAACATTTATGAGAAGCATAATGTACCTAAACTCAATCGTTTCCGGGTAAAAAAATAAATAAAAATAAACGCTACTGTTTTTAAAATCTATTGGATGAAGAACAAAAATAAATGAAAAGTAGAATATCTCTTGAAAACAATCTGTGAGTGTGAAAAGAACCGGTTGCGATGTTTTTAACATTGTTTGAAATCCTATTTTATAAGATGTTCAAAGTGTTCTCCATTGACCTCCTGACAATAATGAATTCGCTTAACAAAACATTGCACTGCATTTACAAGAGCGTTTTGAGGAATGTTATTAATTTCATGCACAATCCTTGCTTGCAACTCTTCAATATTCTGCGGTCTATTTTGGTAAATTAAATTTTTTACATGACCCCACAAAAAAAGTCAAGCGGCGTCATGTCGGGAGACCTAGCTGGCCATTCAATAGTTCCCCTGCGCCCTATCCATCTGCCAGGAAAGGTTTGATTCAGATATTCCCGTACCTCAATTCCAAAATGAGGGGGTGCCCCATCCTGCTGAAACCATATTTCTTCCGCTGGTAGATTTGGGTCGTTATTGTTCGGAAATAATCGACTAACGTCTGGAACAATTGATTCTTGCAAAAGTGTCAAATATCGAGCAGAGTTCAAATTACCGTGTATAAAATAAGGTCCTATGATATGTCCACCAATAATAGCACACCAAACATTATTTTTTGCGGTCTTTGGGTGTGAATTTGTTCCATCCAATGTGGGTTTTCGTCTGACCAGTACCTACAGTTGTGTCGGTTGACTTGTCCATTCAAACAAAATGTAGATTCGTCGGAAAACAAAATGTGGTTGGCAAAGTTAAAATTTTGGCGTAACTTCTCCATAATAAGTTCACAGAACTCGATTCTGCGATCAAAATCGTCTTCACTCAGTTCTTGCAATAAATGAATTTTATATGGACGGAACTTTTCCCGCTTCGTAATCTTTTGAATTGAATATCGACTCATATTGTGATTTAAAGCCAATTGCTGTGCCGAAGTTTTCGGATTTTCCACCACATCCAATATTACATTCAAAGAATTTTCTTCATTTGTAACGGTTACTGGCCTTCCAGTTCTAGGTTTATCCTTGATACCGCCAGTTTCGTGAAAACGATGCAAAGTTTTCGAAACTGTGGATTTGGAGATCGATTCCCGCTCAGGATGCAACTCATTGAACATAATCACCACTTGAGCAAAACTTCGTGTTCTATCACCGTACCCTATCATCATTAAAATTTCGATACGTTCGGTTTCACTTAAACTTGCCATTTTGCACAAAAACTGTTGACACTAAATTACTAATGTTTCAAAACTGTTGACACTGAATGAATGTTTGACATTCGTTGTCCTGGAAACATTTTAAAACAAAAGAATAATACTGCGTTTCTTATGGGCATCTTATCTTATCTTGGGATTCCAAACAATGTTAAAAACATCGCAACCGGTTCTTTTCGCACTCACAGATTGTTTTCAAGAGATATTCTACTTTTCATTTATTTTTGTTCTTCATCCAATAGATTTTAAAAACAGTAGCGTTTATTTTTATTTATTTTTTTACCCGGAAACGATTGAGTTTAGGTACATTATGCTTCTCATAAATGTTGCTCAAAATTAAGAGAAGGATTGAAATATCGAATAATATATAGGGTGTTCCAAAAAAAATTAATATTGGTGTGCCACGCCTGTATGACCAACCCTGTATAAATAAAATTATCACCGCCTAGTAGACATTGAAGAACCCAAAAACTTTTGTATAAAACTTTTTTCGACACCTTGTATATTTTCCCGGATAATCGACCGTTTCCAGACTTATCAGCGACCCTGTATATATATATATATATATATATATATATATATATATATATATATATATATATATATATATATATATATATATATATATATATATATATACGTATCCAACCAATAACTCAAAAAATACTTGCCCGATTTTGATCAAATTTGTAAATTGTCTTGGATATGTTAATAGCTTGGATGAGTTCGTGGATGAACACTAGCTCTAATTTTTCTCAAAAAAAAAAAAAAAAGGTAGAGAAATTTGTAAAACTACAATATTTCTTGAAATATTAACGTGGATTCTAATGAAATATTGTGCATAAGTAAAGGCGTCACAATATTGCTAGTAGCCAAATTGTAAATTAAATAGTCAGAGAACAAAAAATAATAGTGGTATAGATGAGACAAACAATGTGAATAATGTTAGTAATACTAGTAATAGAATCTTCTTTTTTAAAGGCTCCTGCTTGAGATGTGAGTGTGGTTGGTGATATTGTATTGTAGTGGATCATATATCTGCTCACGTTGCACTATTGCATGAGGGAACTTTATTGTTGAGTAGATTAGCCAAGGGCTAGACTTCGCCATGAGGTTTCATCTTAAATTAGTTTAAATTGAGAATTTTAATTCATTTGTAGCGATTTCTTGTTTGTATTGTATGTAATATGGGCGATTAATAATAATAATAAAAGGTCGGTTCTCAGTTTACCTTGACACTTTTAGATAAATCAACTGCTGATAAATATAATTTGACATCACTAATGCACGTCGACACTACTCTTTCCCTTTGCATTCCTTGTCTTTACTGAGTTTTTCACATGTGAACTTCTTCATGATCTGTTACTATAAGTTAAAAAACATTTAAAGGAGGTACGACTGCAAAATCTGAAAAAGACAGCTGTTAGAGATCCGACTAAGCTATTTTTTTCGCTTTTCCACTCATATTTACAGTTCCTTTTCCTCGCCCTACACCCTTATCAACTCCTGGTCCTGTAACTTTTTTAGAGGTTGTTTATAAGAAATGTTTGTTGTGGGTTATGCACCTAGGAGAATCCTAAGCATGTTTCGGAAAAAAATTCTCAAAACCCTCCATGAGGTAAACTGCTAATTTACCAAATTTATTATATATATATATATATATATATATATATATATATATATATATATATATATATATATATATATATATATTTCATTTTGTGCTGTTTAGACAAATTAAATTCCCGATTGTCACTTATTTTGTTTATTTTATTAAATTAACCCACTATAAAGATTTATCTAAAAATCTTGTATTTTATTTGTCCCTTTGGTAGTACCTTTCTTTTTATAAATCAAACATCTTAATCTTATGAAAATTCACTACCATAACGCACTTGCTGCGTCCCGAGTTTTCTTTTTGAAGTTATTCGGTCTGTTCCATATCTCTCTCAAAACGTATGGCCTCTCAATTGCTATGATGTGAATCCTTCTGGTGTTTCGAGTTTCTGAGAGACCATGAATATCTTATTCTACTTGGAAGCCTTTTCCTCTAATGGTACAAGCAAGTAGTCACCTTACTTGGAAGACGTCTGTTTCGAAGTAGTTCACCATGGGTGCTGTACCCAAGCACATGTGCAAGAGTTTCATACTCGTTACAGTATATGCAATGTGATGTGTCGATACTGCGGCCAGGAATACTACAAACAGGACCCATATTACATGTCATTTTACACAATCACGTCATTCGAATGTTGTTAATTCTCTATGACTGTGTATCCAATTCTTCTCTTGTTTCACCTGCTGGTAAGTATCTACCCCTTGGCCTTTTTGTTTCTGAGAGCACAATTGTTTATACATGCTTTCCATGAGAGTGAGTCTAGCTGATTTTCTATTCACGGATTCCAAATTTATATTTAAATCATTATTGACGTCTAACTTTTGTAAACACAAATTTCGTCAGTTTAGGAATAATTATGATTGGTTCATCAACTAAATGCATTTTGAATTTAGTAGAAATTTTACTTGATTTGTGTAATTGTTTTGTTTCCAATCTTTCAGAAAATTTTCGTATAGTAGCTTTTTTATCTAAAACGAATGCATCAGAAAAATTCACTCCCAGATATTTAATCTTTTCATCAACAGTTATAGAGGTTATCGATATATTTGAATTTAAATATATTACATCTTGTTTTAATTTACCCTTTACCCTTGACAATAGCTGGTGATTTAGATAGATCGACAGTCAATTCTGTTTCTTTAAATTTATTTTCAGCCATGCATAATAATCTGCGAACAGTGCATGTGTCTTAGCAACTAAAACGATGTCTTCAGCAAATTCTAGCACCGAAACAGCTTTTTGGTTTGCAGCCAAGTGGAAGCCATAGCAAGAAGCAACTTTTCTGTAAGTTCAGCGAAAATCTAATTTATGAACATATTCAACAACATTCCAGACTGTGGGCCTCCTTGCAAAACACCTGTATTAACTTGGAAACATTTGTATTTTTGTGATCCTAAATCAATGAATATTTTATTTCGTATCTGTAAATTAAGAATTCGAGTTTTGAGTGATCGTGACCAATTGAATAATATGCTTTAGATGTGTCCAAAAATATAATCGAAGCATTGTTTTTTAATTCTTTGGCATCATTGAGGATATTTTCCAGAATCGATATATTAATATGACAACCGGGTATTTTCAAGAGTGTATCTGGAATTTCCGAATTTTTAGAAAATTTTCCAAATGGTAGTGACCAATTGAATCATATACTTTAGATGTGTCCAAAAATATAATCGAAGTATCCTTTTCTGGTACTTTGGCATCATTGAGGATATTTTCTAGAATAGAGATATTAATATAGCAACCAGGTATTTTCATGAATCCTCTATGGCTATCGTTTATAATTATAAATTTCCGTAAATGTTTTTCAAAGACTCTCTTAATGGTTCTTCTTATTAATGAACAAATGCAATTGGTCTCCATTTCTTGAAATCGTTTTGGTCCCCAGATCATGACTGCTCTGGCGGTTTAAAAAATTTCAGGTACTAAATTATTTCAAATCGTGTAGTTATTATGACAAATGATAATGCTAGAGTGCGCCATCTTGCTGGAAAATAAGGCCATTTCCGGCATTTACGGAACCAACTGAATGAATTATTTGTTGCTGCAAAGTCTCAGATAAGATGGTCAATTAATATTATTATCGATAGAAAAGAGCAAATTTAGTTTTTATTCATAACACTAATCCATACATTCACTTTGGAAGGATGTTGTCTATAAGCGTCTTGAAACCAAGGTGATTCTCATTGGCCTTGTACCAAGAATTAAGTTTGTAGACACAACCATTTAGATACAAACTTAAATCGTCGCTACAAAAACTCATATTTAAATAACTTGGCTGTTAATGAAATTTAATATTTTTTCACAAAAAGGTAACCTTCGAATCGGGTCATCTTCACTAAGTTCCTGCTGAAATTGGATTTTATGGGGATGAAGTTTATGCCTTTTCAATATTTCATGGATCGTCAATTTCCTGATAGTACGCTCTGCAACAACTGTTCGTTCATATTGGTTTAGCTGAATATTCATCGTGGATAGAACTTGTCCTCCTCACTGTTTATGGACGGGCGTCCGGTACGCAGTGCATGTTTTACACTTGATGTGGGGAATTTAGAAACGAGAGACTATATAATTTATAGATACTGGTCTATTTGTGAAAGACAGATTGAACACCTCGCGCTGTAGTAGTGTAATGCCTTTGTCACTGACCCAAAAGTTTTAAAGAAATTTAGCATGCATGTTCCTTTTATAAACGTTTTACTTGTGTCTGAATAGAGCCTCGGTGGTTCAGGGGCAAGAACGTGTGCCTTTGAACCAAAGGGTACTGGGTTCGATCCCAGGGTTCTCTTTTCATTTTTTCGGTAGAAACTGTAACATTAACATCAACCGAGGTTCTGGCATTGTATTTGACGAAGTTGAATGTCTGCACGTTCCGCCCTTCGGAGGGGGCGTAAATCCGACGGTCCCGTGTCCATGCGATGTTGGGCACGTTAAAGATCCCTACCCTCCTTACAGAAAGGCAGGGGTTCGGCAAAATTTTCCAGGATAGTGAGGTGAAACTGCTCCCTGGCGTCGGTGATTGGCCATAGTCGCGGAAATAGGCCGACGTTAAAGAAACACAACACACACACACACACACACACTTGTGTCTGAATTAAATATTCTTGGTTGAAGAGAAATTAAGTTATTAAAAATAATTTATATGTACGAAAATTCGATATCACAATGCACTTACTGCGTCCACACGTTTTCGCTTATTGCAACTATCGGTAGTCAAAATTTAAGTTTTAAACTTTATCATCATTTACGTAAGCAGTTAGTGCATAGTTTACATTATGTAACATTGTGTTTTGTTTATCTTGAATTGTTTGAATCTATAAACATTAATTTTTAACAATCACTTTTAATCATTACGTTGCAATTTATAATAAGGCTGATGAACTTTGCTAAAATAAAACTGTGAGATCAGCTTTATTCTCTACTGCAGGTACATATATTTTTTTATTATTCCTTTTTTATTTATTATTAATTACCTGTGTAAAAGAAAAGGCCATTAGGGTGCCTTGTTTTGAAATGGAAAGTCACTGAGTCTTGAGCACTAACGATGGGTTCTCCACCAGTCTGACTTAGATCATACGACAGAAACTCGCTACCTCTGAAAACAGCTTCCGGTGGTGCGCGTTCTGTAACAAAATAAAAATGTTAGTAAAACCCTATTAACACGATAGCATTAATATTTTAAGCAAACTTTCTAACCTGTCGGTCGTTTGCTTTTGGTTATTTTCATTTCTCTGCCAGCTTTTAAATTAGTTTAAGTGGCGGAAATTTGAGGCAGAACTGTTGAATTTTAGTAAAATGTGAAGAAGAGATAAAGGAATGCGGGAAACAATCTGCTAATAGTAGCTTCGCCCTTTAAAATCAATATTAATTAATTACCACCAACTGTCCGGGTTTTGGCACGTTCATATGTTATATGAATAGAATTTCACCCTTCCTCTTCACAGACCGTTTATTTGCTGATCCCATTAACATGTTCCTTTATAAAATTTGAAATAGGTTTTCTTTATACGAACTATTAGCTAGAATGGGAAACAATGATAGCTAACTACACCGTTAAATTATATACTAAATAACACAATTTGCTGACATTTAAGCAAAACAAAAGATATGTAAAAAAAGGTTGAAAAAATAATATACACAATATTACAAATAAAAGTAGATACCATCTTTAACTTGAGCATTAAATATTTTATGTAGTACAAAATAATTTACCGATAAATTGTAATACATCAATTATCTTATATAGTCGTAAATATAAACCATCTCATTACATTTTCAAAAAACTTATAAACTAGAAAAGCATGATTTTGCTAACGTCATTTTAACCACATGGCTGGTTATCAGTATGACGACGTCGTACAAGTAGAGCAGCTAATCTGGAGGCATGATAGTGTCCTCGCCAAATCGAGCTGAAAGGCGCTTCCGTGCTTTTCTGAAAGCGATTCGGCCTATATGTGAAATCTCATTACTTCATCCAGGATACCACTTCAGATCTCAAATTTTTTGGATAGGGTGCAGTCAGCAAGCTTATGTAATGTACCAAATTTTGTTATTACACCTCTGCTACTTTAGATTTTATTACTATGCAAAGTTAATTGACTTCCTTATTCACTCACTGATGCTGACTTCGAGTAGTGCTAAAAAGCTGAAGTTTGGAGTTTAGCGATAGCAACTGATGAATACAACTTCGTTGCTGAAATACGTACCTAGCGCATAACTCTCTATTATTATTTTTGTGGTTTTTAGGGTGATTCTGTATTTTGTTTCAGTTTCCAGCCACAGTGTCCAACCTCAGTCTTTTACCTCAGTCTTTTTAGTACACAAACTGCGTCTAGTGTGCAAGTAACCGGAAAATAGAGGAATCCCACATCATAAGAGTATATCTTTAATCCCCAAAAGCAGTGATATTTTTTATAGGACGAAAACAACGAATTAATTGCATATTTAAATAAATGTAAACAATAAAGAAAACAAGACCATTATTCAAAAATGATTGAAATCCCATCAAAAACATTTCATGTAACAATATAGCCTAGTCTAGCAACTCTCTCCCTCTCGACAAGTTGTGAGATCCCAGTTAAGCAAGCCTATTCCTACTACGAGCTCTTAGAATTTTATTCCTAGATCACTCCAAGTCTTTATACCTTAGTTTTAAAAAAAGTTGTTGCTTGGCCCTTACGCAGCACGGAAGTTATTAAATCCTACGATCTTATATAAACTTAAGTCCACTATATCAATAAGCAGGCTCCTTCATTTATAGTCACTGCTGATACATTTTTGCATATTCAATGTGGTTTAGATTTTACCTTCAATAATTTAAGAATCGATAGGAAAT
The DNA here is from genome assembly GCA_964006375.1 of Tillus elongatus. NCBI lineage: Eukaryota > Metazoa > Arthropoda > Insecta > Coleoptera > Cleridae > Tillus > Tillus elongatus. Next base: position 86,254,256 of record OZ023264.1, read on the forward strand.
GTAAAAATAATTTGAGTTTTCTTAATAAACGTATATCGAAATGTCGACGATTTTAGAAATAGAGTGTTGACGTATCATATGTTTCTTCTTATAAATTCAATATTTCGTAAACTAAATGAAATATTTCCTTGACATTTTGTGAAAGCTTTTGTCTTAATAATTTACATTTTTAATCATTATTTTCATATATCTACTTCAAGCAGTGGCGTAACTACGAGGGTGCGACTTTACCTTTTGGAACAAAAGAAGCTATGCTAACGATTTAATTATTTTTTATAGAAAAATAGTTCCTAAATGTTTTTACAATATATAATATCACGTGTATATAAAAGGTGCCTATTGTAATCATAACTATTAACATTGGAATGTAAATGACAGCGTCGTGCATTATCGTGCTGCGTAATGGCGGAGTCACGAAATTGTTTTAAACTGAGATGTTGGTGTGACCTGAGATTGAAAGTGTTAAGGAATAAACTTGGTTCTACATGATATCTTATTATTACTATTCTAGCAATGAAAGAGTCGCAAGACTTGGCTACATTGTTTATCATAAAATGATTTTGATGGAATATCTTACACAGAACCAAAAACTTTGATATAAAATATGGTTAGTATATATCTTGAAGTTAGTTATAGTTATTCGAACTACGATAGAAAAAAAGCGACTTTAATAAAAATAAAAAAAATATATCGACGCATGTTTATAATGTCAATTTTGTAATGAAAAAAATTGAATGAAACATATTTTTCAAAATTGAATATTATTATTTAAATTGAGAAAAAGCTCCAAATTTGAGATAGGTACACTCTGTATTGTATTTTATCTTCAAATTGGGTAGTTTAAAACAAAGTGATGTCCTACAGTAGGCGTCTGGACCTTACATTTACAGAGTTGTTCGTTTGTTTTTCTACAGTGATTGCTTAACACATCATAGCTACCAACTAGTTTAAGCTCACGCTTATTCGAAATGCATTTCATGTTCATTAAATCATGTACGATTTGTCTTCTTTTAAAAAATTTAAATTTATTTTTCTTAAATCCATACATATTGTAATATTGAGGACCTATTTATGTGCTTTTTAACAACACTAAATCTAAAATATGTTATTATCTAAAAACAGCTGCTGCTGCTTATGGCTTAATAATCTTTATACCTGCTAGCTAGGCGATTCTTAAACAAAACCTTCCGCATTTTAAATAGTGTTACTGTTAAGCTTAGCCGCGTTTTCAACTGACTGCTAAGGGTTATAAATTGAAAGAACTGCTCAGTGAGCTTATAAAGAATAAAAGTATAACTATTCCAGAACCGGTGGAGACGGGAAAATTCAACCCGCTGTATACAAAATTATGCATCTTCTAATCATAGCAAAGCAAATAGAATAAGAAGCAAAATTTGGAGGCAGCTCAGTTCGGATTTACAACCGGCTGACGAACTAGAGCAATAGTACTTGCAATTAAAACAATAGGAAAAAATTGTTTGAGAAAAAGATACATACGTTGATTGCTCTTGTAGACCGGGAAAAAACAATTACTAATATAGATTGGAGAATATTCTTTCATAAAATGAAAAGAGATGGATTGGATTAAAGAGATAGGTGAATTATTTCCAACCTACACAAAAATAAACGTACCATAATAGATATTATCGGATAGGATATTGAAGCTAAAATAAGGAAAGGTGTACGTCAGAAATGCTCATTATCGCCATATTAGTACAACTTATTTATATAGTAGATACATAAACGAGCTAAAGGAAAGACACCAGAAATCAAGATAAATGGACAACACTTTCATCGTACAGGATACGCAGATTACATAGCACTGGTAAGAGAAATGGAAAAAATAATTACAAAAATTAACAAACAAAAGCATCAAAAAAATTCCCAAGTATGCATATAAAGCATGATAATAGTAATAGTGCTAGTACCAACGATGAAAGTTCAGAAACTGAAGCGGATCGACATATGGTACACCTTAAAATATAATAATAGAACTGTAATCAAATATTTCAATGAAAGTGGTGCGTACAATAATCGTAACCTCTACAAAAAATAACATGAACGAACACAAGTTGAAATGGCCCACAAGCCTATATATAATGAAAAATTACATTACAAAGACATTCAGTCAGATATAAACCGGCTTGATGTGGTACGGAGCTATACGCTCAACCATCACAATACAAAAGTTTTGCTCAGACAGAAAAAATGAATCCGCGAGATAAATGGAGCCCAAACAATGGCCAGTTATAATACAAAGTCGCCTTCCCACAGTAAGGACCGCTGAGTCAGCCGTGGACATAAAGGAGCCCACAAGTATGCGGGATCAAACGGCAAGTTGGACGGAATATCACTGTGAGAATCTACATCAGCAGATCATTTGTTTCATCCAGAGACAATAGTGCCACGCCTGGAGTGAAGTGTATAAAGAGGCTGCTCACAGGGCTACGACTGTTCATTCTTGTTCCGAGTTAGTACTCTTAGCTAGACATTACATGACATGCAGGTTGATCGTCATAATTTTATTATATTGTATTATTAAAATTTTTTTGTATTAAGTAATTAGTATTGATTGTCCAAAGTATTAAATATATTGTTTTAAAAATTCAAACGTCTTAAGCGTAAAGTTAAGTGGCGCAGTCGTTAGTATTGGTTAGAAAACCGAAAGCATATCGATTTTTAAGCGTATCGACGCCTAATAACCAATTCGAGCCAAGCAGAGTCAAGCTAAAGCAGAAATAGTAGCCAAGCAGAGCCAAATGGAAGCAGAAACCATCGTATTATGGTAAGTTTACTGCTATACCATTTTACATTTCCCATTTTATATATATATATATATATGTTGTATTGAAACATATGTCTGACTCAGAAGAAGAATCACAAAGTTTATCTAATATAGAATCTAGATTTAGATCAATCAGCATTAGCGACAATAGCATAACAGTAAATCGCTCAAATTTTAATAATAGTAGTAATAGTAGCAACATGACAGACCAATTCAAAGAAATGTTCCTGAAAGCTATTCTAAAGTTTGATGGGCAACCAGCCAACGTAGGCAACATTTTAAAATCTTGTGATTTGGTCATGAATCAGTTATACGTACCGAACGAGAATTTGTATATGAATCACTTTTTGTTAAATTATATTCAGACAAAATTAACAGGAACAGCACGGCTTATAGTAAATACTAAGATAATTAATACGTAAGCAGACCTGAGAGAGGCCATTGTACAGAATTTTAGCGACCAGCGAGATGATAACAGTTTATTAGCAGAAATTCGGACGCTGAAACAACGTAATGCGGAGGACGCACTGTCGTTCGCTAACAGATGCCGACATATAGAGCAATTGCTCATCTCAAGTTTAATAGCAAACGAGCACAACTAAGGCGTAAGTTTAAGTAAAAAATACATTTACCAGAACCAGACGTCAAAAGCGTTCCTGGGTCGCTTACGCAATCCATTAGGTATCGTCTTGCGCAGTAGATCGCCAGACAGTATAGAACAAGCTCTGAAATTTGTATTCGCAGAAGAAGATTTCGATTATAGAGACAAAACAATACATAAGAATTTCAGTAATAATAATAAACCGAAAGGACAGAACCGTACTTTCTTTCAGAAACAAAATAACCCACCATTTCAGAACGTACAATTTCAAAGACCTTTTCAAACAAATTTTAGACCATTTCAACAAAATAATAACACTCAAAATAATCACACCAATTTCCAGCCTAAAAAAAATCAACAATTCGTGCCAAGACAAAAATTTTCGAGTCAATTTAGGCGACTCAATTTCAATAATCAACCGGGACGACCCAATATAAATCACAATGCTAACAGAACTTATCACGAGCCAATGGAAGTAGACAGCTCTAATACCAGACTGTCACAACAGCAACCAAGGAGAGCAGCTCACGTAAATAACACAGAATTTAATGAGAACGATATAAATGAACCAAATTACGAATTAAATTATGTAAACGATGAAATAGTTATAACAATTCGCCAGCAGAGGAATACGATATCCAACAGCAAAAATTTCCAACTGCAGGTCCCTCAACGCGAGAACAGTGATAGATATAAATAATATCAATACATATACATACATATACACCGTATATAGAATTAAACGAAATATCAGGTAAATTTTTATTAGACTCAGGATCTTCAAACAATCTTTTGAATCCTGTTGTAGCATATTATAAGTTCCCTAAGAACATATTTACACATAATTTTACCATACGCACTGCGCATGGCATTTCAGCGCACTCTAAACGTGCAAATATTAGTTTAAATCAATTTCAGAGACACAAGAATTCTGCCTGTTTAATTTCAACAGTGACTTCTGTGGCTTACTTGGGATGAAATTTCTCAAACTAAATGAAGTTAAAATAGATTTTAAGGATCACAAGCTGTATATAGGAAGAATATTATACTAATAAAATTTACAGATCTTAACGATAATCAATCGGTAAAGACAGAAACCAAAGCAGATGGTTTACTATCACTCGAAACCCATTTAAATTTAAATAATATAATAACCCAGCAGTATTTGGTAAGTGATGACGAACTTGATACAATTAATCACGTATTAAGCAATAACCACGCTTATAATGTAAGAAACAGGCCATTCAGCAGATTAAATAAACAATATGCCTCTGAAATCAGAGATAGCCAGATGCAATGGTTATACGAGCCAGCAACTATACATAATAGCATTTCGCGTGCAGCTCATATTAATCATTTAAACACTCACAATACGGGGGGTAATCAAAAACGAATTAACAATGAAGATGCATTAATTAAACAAATAGATACAGGAGACTTAAATGACGAGGAAAAACAATTATTATTCAGTTTATTATCAGAATATCAAGACATCTTTTTAAATAAAAACGAACCATTGACGCACACCAATGCGATAAAACAGAATAAGGACGACCGACGACATACCTGTCCATTCCAAATTATATAGATACCCTTACGTACATAAACCGGAAGTAGACAGAAATAAATGACGTGCTAAAACAGAAACTCATTGGGAAAAGCCACAGCCCATATAGCTCACCTATCTGGGTTATATAAAAAAATGGACAAGTCAAATAAACAAAAATGGCGTATTGTGGTGGATTATAGGAAACTAAATGAAAAAACAATACCGGACAGACACCCAATTCCCAAAATAGACGAAATACTGGACAAAATTGGTCGAGCCCAATATTTTTCGACGATAGATTTGATCTCTGGGTATCACCAAATTGAAATGGACCCCAGGGACATAGGAAAAACAGCGTTTACCACGGATACTGGCCATTGGGTGTACACTAGGATGCCGTTCGGGTTATCTGGGGCTCCAGCGACCATTTCTAGGCTCATACAGAACGCATTAGAAGGCCTTATTGGACAAACATGCTTGTATATATGGATGACGTCATAGTTTTCTCCACATCATTACAGGAACACCTTGGAAAACTAAAACTAATATTCGAGCGCTTCAGACAAAGCAGCTTAAAGATCCAGCTAGACAAAAACGATTTCCTAAAGGAAGGAGGCCGAGTTTTTGCGGCACGTGGTCAGCCCAGACGGGATTCTTCCGAATCCAAAGAAACTGGACGCAATAAGGAAATTCCCGGTACCTAAAACCCCCAAGGAAATTAAATCATTCCTAGATTAGTTGGATACTATCGTAAATTCATAGAAAACTTTGCACACGTTACGAAACCCACTGGATATAGATAATCAATCAATCGCAAATAACATCGACGAGGAGGAAGAAATAATAGAAATTGACGATGACGACACAGCAAATTCAAATGCGGACTCATATTCAGCACCAGGAATACCGATACTCGAGGAAGAAATCGTTAACAGCAAAACTAATTAGATAGTTTTTAAAAATACTGACAAACCAGACTTATTCTCAGTCAGAAGGGACAAAAGGAATTTCATATATGCAAACTTTAATTTAAATAAACCAGATCAAATAGAGAAATTTATAAAAGAATATTGTTTACCACAGAGAAAATATTACTGCATTTTTGTAAATGAACAAGATTACGAACTGGTAAGTTCGGCTATCAATAAAAACTTCAATAACGTAGAATCACCCAAATTTTATAGATGTCTGGAAATTAGGAATGAAATCAACGAGGACGAATTAACCGAGACAATAATGAAATATCATGAGGGCAAAAGTAACCATCAAGGGGCTGAGGAAACCTACCTGAGAATGAAGAAAATATACTACTATCCCAACTTAAAGAAACATATAGAGGAGTATGTACGAAATTGCGAATTATGCAAAACATGCAAATACAATAGGAACCCGATACAAATAGCATTGGAACACACCCCCACAGCATCAAAACCATTAGAGATATTACACATCGACACACTCTGCACATCGCGTGCTAGACATTAGATGACATGTAGGTTGATCTTCATAATTTTATTATATTGTATTATTAATTTTTTTGTATTAAGTAATTTAAGTATTGATTGTTTAAAGTATTAAATAAATTGTTTTAAAAATTCAAACGTCTTAACCATAAAGTTAAGTCGCGAGAGTATATCGTGAAAAAATTGAATCTCTGCAAATCGAACATAAAATTAATTCCGATCGTTTTAACTGCGACGCAGACGAGTTTTTAATGAGTTTATATGATAAATGGAACGATATATTTGCAACAGAAAATCAACCACTAACGCATACAAACGTAAGCAAACATAACATTAGATTAAAAGGCAATAGACTATTGAATGAAAAATTGTATAGGTACCCTTACATTCACAAACCAAAAGTGGGTAGACAAATTAACGATATGCTAAATTAAAAAGTTATTAGGCATAACTTCATCGCTTATAATTCTCCAATGTGGGTTATCCCCAAGAAGATCGAAAATAGTGGGAAGTAAATAGGAAGAATCGTAGTAGATTATAGAAAACTAAACAAAAAACTATTGCGGATAGGCATCCTCTTCCAAAAATTGAGAAAATATTGGACAAATTGGGGCGTGCAGAATACTTTTCAACAATCGATTTAATTTTGGGCTACTATGAAATTGAAGGGGACCCAAAGGATTTTGAAAAAACAGCTTCTCCAATGTACTATGAATATATGATAATGTCATTTGGTCTTTCTGGAGCTCCGCCTACATTTTGCAACCTTATGTGAGGCGTTTTACACGGTTTAATAGGTAATACATGTATAGTTTATATGGATGACGTAATAGGAGTTTCTACAACATTACAAGAGCACATATAAAAACTAAAATCAACATTTGGAAGATTTAGGCAAAGTAACTTAAACATAGTTGGATAAAAGTGATTGTTTTAGAAGAAGCCAAATTTTTTGGCCTTGTAATTACTCCACATGGTATACGAAAAAAACGTAAAAAAAATAAAACATATTTTAAGGCTTCTAAGTTATTACAGAAAATTTCGCTTTTATCACATGTCAAACATTTAACTGAGTGTTTAAAGAAAATGGCAAAGAGTACATAAATGTTTTTAATTTGTGTAAAAGCAGGTTAATAAATTCACCTGCACTTATCCCTCCAGATTTTTCAATGGAATTTATTTTGACAACATATGCATCGAATGTTGCCATCGCAGGCATATTAAGACAAGGAAATCCAAATTCACACCAGCTCATAGCATATGAAAGTAATAATAATAATATGTTTATTGTTCATTTTAACATTTACAGAACAATTCAAAACTCGATAACATTACTTATATCTAATCCAAAGTTAATATAATAAATTGTTAGAATCTAATTTAGGTCTTATTCTAAATTTAAATTTGAATACTACAAAATGTTTTAATGCGTGTACTGTAAACCCGTCCGGGTTTGTGTGTACACATTGTTTATTGATGTCTCAATAATGTGTGACTACGACCGACGACATACCTGTCCATTCCAAATTATATAGATACCCTTACGTACATAAACCGGAAGTAGACAGAAATAAATGACGTGCCAGAACAGAAACTCATTGGGAAAAGCCACAGCTCATATAGCTCACCTATCTGGGTTATATAAAAAAAATGGACAAGTCAAATAAACAAAAATGGCGTATTGTGGTGGATTATAGGAAACTAAATGAAAAAACAATACCGGACAGACACCCAATTCCCAAAATAGACGAAATACTGGACAAAATTGGTCGAGCCCAATATTTTTCGACGATAGATTTGATCTCTGGGTATCACCAAATTGAAATGGACCCCAGGGACATAGGAAAAACAGCGTTTACCACGGATACTGGCCATTGGGTGTACACTAGGATGCCGTTCGGGTTATCTGGGGCTCCAGCGACCATTTCTAGGCTCATACAGAACGCATTAGAAGGCCTTATTGGACAAACATGCTTGTATATATGGATGACGTCATAGTTTTCTCCACATCATTACAGGAACACCTTGGAAAACTAAAACTAATATTCGAGCGCTTCAGACAAAGCAGCTTAAAGATCCAGCTAGACAAAAACGATTTCCTAAAGGAAGGAGGCCGAGTTTTTGCGGCACGTGGTCAGCCCAGACGGGATTCTTCCGAATCCAAAGAAACTGGACGCAATAAGGAAATTCCCGATACCTAAAACCCCCAAGGAAATTAAATCATTCCAAGATTAGTTGGATACTATCGTAAATTCATAGAAAACTTTGCACACGTTACGAAACCCACTGGATATAGATAATCAATCAATCGCAAATAACATCGACGAGGAGGAAGAAATAATAGAAATTGACGATGACGACACAGCAAATTCAAATGCGGACTCATATTCAGCACCAGGAATACCGATACTCGAGGAAGAAATCGTTAACAGCAAAACTAATTAGATAGTTTTTAAAAACACTGACAAACCAGACTTATTCTCAGTCAGAAGGGACAAAAGGAATTTCATATATGCAAACTTTAATTTAAATAAACCAGATCATATAGAGAAATTTATAAAAGAATATTGTTTACCACAGAGGAAATATTACTGCATTTTTGTAAATGAACAAGATTACGAACTGGTAAGTTCGGCTATCAATAAAAACTTCAATAACGTAGAATCACCCAAATTTTATAGATGTCTGGAAATTAGGAATGAAATCAACGAGGACGAATTAACCGAGACAATAATGAAATATCATGAGGGCAAAAGTAACCATCGAGGGGCTGAGGAAACCTACCTGAGAATGAAGAAAATATACTACTATCCCAACTTAAAGAAACATATAGAGGAGTATGTACGAAATTGCGAATTATGCAAAAGATGCAAATACAATAGGAACCCGATACAAATAGCATTGGAACACACCCCCACAGCATCAAAACCATTAGAGATATTACACATCGACACATTCCAAATTGCACAAGCTATCTTCCTAACAATTATAGATCCGTTTAGTAAATTTGGCCAAGCATTTCCATTAAAAAGTAAGAGTGCAACCGAAATTGCAAAGAACTTGATCAAGTACTTTTCACAATATGGAGCGTGTAAAATAATAATCGCAGACCTAGGTACGGAGTTTTCAAACCAGGTAATTAAAGAACTATTGGAAACATATCAGATAGAGCTACATATAACAACACCGCAAAACGCAACATCAAACGGACCTATCGAAAGATTTCACAGCACAATTATAGAACATTATCGATTATTCAAAATGAAATTTAAAAATATGAAACCCGTAGACTTAATACTATACTGTATATTCGCTTACAACTCGACAATACATTCACAAACACTAAAACCACCTTTTGATTTAATATTTGGCTACATACCAGAAATGTTTAACTATGACCCGGAAGTCATAATTACACAGGAATACAACATACAACATAAAGATTTAATGCAAATTATTTACGAGATAGTAAGAAGCCGGATAGAAAATTCGAAAATAAAAACACTACAACGGACAAATAAAAACACGAACCAACCATTCAAAGAAGGTGATATTGTCTACAAAAAGAGACCACCAGGATTTCATAAAAAACATAAAAACTCATTTTCAGGACCGTACTCAATAATCTCACTATTAGAACATAACAAAGCTATTTTAATAAACCATAAAAATGACGAACAGACTATAGCACATTTAAGAAATTTACGTATTGCAGGTTCCTTGCCACGAGAATAACAGCCCAAGTACAAGACTTGACAGACAACCCAGGCATGTTACCAAAGAAATTAGGCACAGCATACACTGAGACTGGCAGCTGGAATCTGATACACATACATGACTTGACACAATTACGTAAAGACTACAACCAAATAAAAAGACACTACGCAAACACAGTTACATTCATGACAAACGATTACCATTTTGATTATCATAATTTCATATTGACATTGAATTTCACCATAGACAATGTAGACGATGTATTTTACAGGATCTTTCAACATAATAATATTATTAATAGACAAAAACGTGGCATGATAAACGGACTAGGTTCTATATATAAATCAATCACAGGGAATCTCGATTCACATTATGGGGAACGCATTTATCAAGCGATAGAAGTATTAACGACAGACCAAAATAAAATTCATGAACTTTTTTAGGTCCCAAAGTTCGGTCATGCTCGAGGCAATCGTCGAATTTAATAGAACAATAGTCATCAATTGAGTCATAACCAGGACACAATAGTAAATAGGATAAATGAATTAGGTAATACAGTCGATATCCTGCAAAGTGAACAAATAACTCACTGCCATCGCATTAAGATTCTAGAGTTACTCATACAGCTAGAGCAATTATTAAACAATATTCAATAAATAGCGCTAACAACAGAAAATGCCACCACTCTTGCAAAGTTAGGAATCTTTCACACATCAATATTAAAACCAAAATTTATAATAAAAGAAATCGATAAGATACAAAATTATGCAACTAATGCTAGATTAATAACAATCACTGATCTAACTCTATACGAAAAAATATTTAAAATAAAAGCAGTCCAAAACAATTTCCAAATTATATTTCAAATAGAAATACCTCTAGTAAATGAATCAGAGTATGATTATTATCAATTATACACATTACCTGTCCCTATAAATACACACACTTTTACCATGATAATTCCTAGAACCATATACCTAATCCTAAGCAGTAAACAATATTTAATCATAATGAAGAATGTCAAAATTTAAAGAACCAGATATATTTTTGCAAAGACGACAATCCAACAACCATTAATGATCAAAACCCATGTGAAATCAAGCTAATCAAATTTCAAAAACCTATTAACAATTGTAATCAAGAATTAGTCAAAATTAGTAGAACCACAGTTTCGAGATATGGAACCAGTTAATATATAGTTATAGCACCCGAGGAAACTAACGTCAGAATAACTTGCCAGGAACAGGAGTGGACCAACATAATCAAGGGTACCAAATTAATCAACCTTCAACCAAATTGCCAATTGAGATTAGGCACTAAGATCTACAAACCTGGCCCAACAACAGCAGAAACACAACAACTATTCAACCTGCCTACATTAGAAACCCCCATTTCAGAATATAACATAAATCCAGGAAAGGCACCCGAAATATCATTAGAAAACGTACAGCTACATAACACCAATCAAATTCAACACCAACTTCAAAAAATTAAGCAAAATATACCAGGATCAATAAAAATACCGATCCATCACCTGAGTATATGGACCATATTACTATACATAGCTGCCCTGATAACAATAACAACTATAGCCGTCCGAATTGGGTTGAATAAACGAAGAACCATCAGAGAAGACAAAGAAAACAACACAGGAACCACCGAGTCCGGATTTCTATTGAATATTCGGAACGAACCGTAGCTTCGTTCTTTAAAAAGGGGAGGATATAAATGGAGCCCAAACAATGGCCCGTTATAATACAAAGTCGCCTTCCCACAGTAAGGACCGCTGAGTCAGCCGTAGACATAAAGGAGCCCACAAGTATGCAGGCTCAAACGGCAAGTTGGACGGAATATCACTGTGAGAATCTAGATCAGCAGATCCTTTGTTTCATCTAGAGACAATAGTGCCACGCCTGGAGTGAAGTGTATAAAGAGGCTGCTCACAGGGATACGACCGTTTATTCTTGTTCCGAGTTAGTACTCTGCACATCGCGTGCTAGACATTAGATGACATGTAGGTTGATCGTCATAATTTTATTATATTGTATTATTAATTTTTTTGTATTAAGTAATTTAAGTATTGATTGTTTAAAGTATTAAATAAATTGTTTTAAAAATTCAAACGTCTTAACCATAAAGTTAAGTCGCGAGAGTATATCGTGAAAAAATTGAATCTCTGCAAATCAAACATAAAATTAATTCCGATCGTTTTAACTGCGACGCAGACGAGTTTTTAATGAGTTTATATGATAAATGGAATGATATATTTGCAACAGAAAATCAACCACTAACGCATACAAACGTAAGCAAACATAACATTAGATTAAAAGGCAATAGACTATTGAATGAAAAATTGTATAGGTACCCTTACATTCACAAACCAAAAGTGGGTAGACAAATTAACGATATGCTAAATTAAAAAGTTATTAGGCATAACTTCATCGCTTATAATTCTCCAATGTGGGTTATCCCCAAGAAGATCGAAAATAGTGGGAAGTAAATAGGAAGAATCGTAGTAGATTATAGAAAACTAAACAAAAAACTATTGCGGATAGGCATCCTCTCCCAAAAATTGAGAAAATATTGGACAAATTGGGGCGTGCAGAATACTTTTCAACAATCGATTTAATTTTGGGCTACTATGAAATTGAAGGGGACCCAAAGGATTTTGAAAAAACAGCTTCTCCAATGTACTATGAATATATGATAATGTCATTTGGTCTTTCTGGAGCTCCGCCTACATTTTGCAACCTTTTGTGAGGCGTTTTACACGGTTTAATAGGTAATACATGTATAGTTTATGTGGATGACGTAATAGGAGTTTCTACAACATTACAAGAGCACATATAAAAACTAAAATCAACATTTGGAAGATTTAGGCAAAGTAACTTAAACATAGTTGGATAAAAGTGATTGTTTTAGAAGAAGCCAAATTTTTTGGCCTTGTAATTACTCCACATGGTATACGAAAAAAACGTAAAAAAAATAAAACATATTTTAAGGCTTCTAAGTTATTACAGAAAATTTCGCTTTTATCACATGTCAAACATTTAACTGAGTGTTTAAAGAAAATGGCAAAGAGTACATAAATGTTTTTAATTTGTGTAAAAGCAGGTTAATAAATTCACCTGCACTTATCCCTCCAGATTTTTCAATGGAATTTATTTTGACAACATATGCATCGAATGTTGCCATCGCAGGCATATTAAGACAAGGAAATCCAAATTCACACCAGCTCATAGCATATGAAAGTAATAATAATAATATGTTTATTGTTCATTTTAACATTTACAGAACAATTCAAAACTCGATAACATTACTTATATCTAATCCAAAGTTAATATAATAAATTGTTAGAATCTAATTTAGGTCTTATTCTAAATTTAAATTTGAATACTACAAAATGTTTTAATGCGTGTACTGTAAACCCGTCCGGGTTTGTGTGTACACATTGTTTATTGATGTCTCAATAATGTGTGACTACGAAATTCGATATTTTTATTAAGACATTTTTATAAGAGAAAATAAAAAATAAAACAATATACAAAACTAATTGAAGGGAATGAAAGTAAAGAAGAAGAGAGAAAAACAAACAAACAAACACAAAAACGAAAATTAAAAATTAAACAATGAAATAGTGTTTGTTAGGTTTATAATATTTTTTTGCGTAATTGATTGTTTTTTGTCTCATACCACTTTTTAAAAGAACCGATGAAATTTCGAAAAGTACTCTGTGCGCCATGTGCTGGAATTTCGTTGTATATTAGTGGGCTCATCTATCAAATGTGCTGCTGTGAAAGATTTAAGTGCCTAATGGGGATTGTTACTTTGCTTGAGCTAATCGATCTTGTTGTATAGAATGAGACATAGGTGAATGATGAATGGGGAATTTTTTCATGAATTTAGCAACTTTGAATATGTAGACGTCTGACACAGTGAATATATTGCTATCCTGAAAAACTTTTACACTAGGATATAATATTGATCTATTCAACATTGTCTTGATGATTCATTTTTGTGTTAGGTTAAAATATCTTTGGTGTACCTCGTATGCGTTTCCCCAGGCTATGATAGCATAACTTAGGATTGACTGAACAATGCAAATATAGGCGTACTTTAGCCACTTCCACGATAAAATGTGCTTTAATTACTAACATTTATAAACAGTTTCTCTCAGTTTATTTTGTATGTAATCTGTGTGAAAATTCCATTTTAACAGTTGATCGATAAAGACAATATCGTGTGTTATTTGTACGTATTATTTTATTCTCGCAGGAGCAGTTGGTTTTATTATGGCAGTCATAGTCATGTATAGTAATACTGTTCATATATAGTATTGGTGACAATCGAGGAGCAAATCTTATATATGTCGTTTTCTTAAGATTTAAAGTCAACAGATTGGAGTCGAGCCATGATTTTACCACCATAATACCCTCAGCTGATATTTGTTTGACCGTTTCCCAGTTAGATTCTTGATAAAGTAACACCATGTCATCCATGTAGCATAAAATTTTTCCAGAGATGTTAACATTTAGTGTATTGTTTAGATATAGTAGAAAGAAAATAGAACCAAGAACAGTTCCCTGAGGCACCCCACTTGTGATAAGGCCGTAGTTACATACGAATCGTTAATTTTAACTCTGTCGACGGTTGGATATATAGGATTTGAATAAGCGCAGAGAGATTCCTCTTATTTCGAGATTTTCAAGTTTTTGCATTAAAATTTCGTGCGAAATAGTATCAAATGTCTTAGCAAGGTCCAAAAAAGCTCCAATGCACGTACTACCATTATCTAAATGTTTATAAATATATTATGTTACTTCAGTAACTGTTCTTTCTGTACTAGAGCTAGGTTGAAAACCGTATTGATTAGGGTTTAGTATCCTATCTTTTTCAAGATAATTAAGGAGCCTATTGTAATGCACTGTTCAATTAATTTTCGAATTACATTTGAAATGGGTCGGTAGTTGGATGGTAAATTTGTATCACCCAATTTAAAAGGAGGGATTACTGTAAATAATTTATAGATATTTGAAAAAACTCTGGACGCAACAAGTGCGTTATAGTAGCGAATTTTCGTAAAAATGTTTTTAATGGCCAATATGTCTTGTTTATAAAAGAACATTTGGTTGGCAGTATAAGCTATATAGTGCTAACAATGTACCATATTTCATTAAAATTGTTGTTTCAAAAAGTACAAACATTTTCCGAAAATCAACTTAAAAAGTTCCAGAAAAAACTTGTCCGATTTTCCTGTCGAACACACCTATTCAAGCTATTAACGCACCTGCCAAGATATAATTATTCACAAACAGCTTTAGGACCAAAATCGAAAAAAAAATACGAAAATTTGGAAAAATTTCTTTTATAAAAATTCTCCATTTATTTTTACAGAACTTGCGTTCAGTAATGTTACACTAAATTATATTTTTCACAAAAATTCGACAAAGATTTTTTAACAATAACTTCTAATGGTTGTCGTCTTTCTGGGTAGTTGGTTTGATATGAATTTGCAGCTGCCTCAGTATTTCGGTTAGAACGAATATAACATTGCAACATATCAAAATGTTCTTCATTACTGAACATATTGTTGAATAATATTTAAAATAAACAGGAAACAAACTATTTAGTATAAAATTTTAAGCAACCTGTTGAATACACCTTAAGTTGTTCAGATAATTAAGAATGACAATATTCTTAATTGTCGCGATAGTGTTATATCCATAGCAACCTTTCTTCTGTTGTTTTTCAGTTGACTTACGTTTAAAAATCAAACAATTTTCAAAGGCGTCTTCGTAAATCATTAATCTGCTTTTTGTTGAGTTCTGTTAGTAAATTTAGTTGTTTACTAGGTTTACCTATTTAATTAAATTATAACAATTTTTTAGGATAATATTGTAATGTAAAATATCATTTGTAATAATGGGTCGATTCATTGGTGTGCTCAAAGTTCCCCTTTTTATATCGTGAATCATTACGGAAAATTATGTTAAAAGTAGAAGTCTATTGTTAGACTCCATGGCCTACTGCTTTTTGAACACTTTTTTTGTCATTTGTTTTCTGGTATTTTCATAGGCTACTATGCTCAAAACGGTTTTTCTCAAAATTGTCAGTGCAATTACAACATTTCTCAAGCATGTTGTACATCATTGAAAAGCTCTTTTCACAGGCTATCACATGAGCAAAAAATCCAATATGGCTGCCATAATAAAAACAAACGTTGACAATCCAAAGTTGAGAATTGCACAAAAAGATTACTCTGTAAAAAGTGTCCTGATAATGTGCAAGTCTTAGACATGTCAAATCAACGCCTACTTAGATATTGAGAAAACCTCTGGACGCTGCAAGTGCGTTATGGCAGTGAATTTTCATAAAAATGTTTTTAAATAGCAAATATGTGTATGTGTTTTTTTTTAAGAAAGCAGGCATCAAATTTAGTTACCAGTATAACCTATATAGTAAAAACAATGTGCCGTGTTTCATCAAAACAACTTTATTATTTGAAAATGTACAAAAATTCCCCAAAGAAAAGTTAAATTGTTCCCGAAAAAACTGGTTTCCTGGTCAACCTTATAGGTTAATAGCAAATTGAGCTATTCAACTTTGAAGAATTTAATGAAAATTGATTACCATAACGCACTTGCTGCGTCCCGAATTTCTTTTCTTACAAAGATGTATTATATTTCGATGGAAAATGCAAAAATGCAATAACATAAGGCGTGTTCGATTAAAAAAATTCACTAAAAAACAGAAAATTTGAATCATCAACGACTTATGGGCCACCCTGTAATTGTGGAAATATTTTTTAAGGTGTAGCTCACGACACTCTATAATTAATGTATACAACTTTTTTTCGTAACTTGCATAATAATTGATATATTGCGCTTTAATGATTTCTTACGAAAATTCGACAAAAATAATATAGCCTCTATAGCCAACACTACTGAAAGGGTCTATTTGAAATGAATTTTCTGGAAATATTTTAGTAAATTGAAGGACAATGACGATTGAAACTAAGAGTTCAGGCTTTGTAAAACATTATTCTTGAGACATTTTCCTTTCAAAGATCATATTAGTTGCAGGTTCATTGCCTAAATATTAACAATTTTGACGTTTTAAATCGCGACTTTGACGTTTTGAGGAAAACCCTTTTTTTTTAAATACCTGTAACTTTTTGTCCTTTAACCCACAGAGCTAAGTTTTGGTAGGTAGCTTACCTATAATGATATAAACCCGTGTACCAAATTTCGTTGCCCTTACTTTGTTAATTCCGGAGATATAAATTTTTCTCGAATGAAAACTCAAAATTTTCCCGGAAAACCTCGTCTGAGTTTCCTGACTATCGAACTTATCCAAGGTCCAAGGGTCCTTTCAACATTTAAAAGTCGGGATCTCCCCATTAGTGAATTTTTTCTACGAAAATTCACTAAAAGGAATCGACAAATTTTGTTTTTTTCAAAAAAACTCAAAAACGAAAACAGGCAGGGCAAAATACAAGTCATATTTGGAACGACCATGAAATCCTACAAAACATTGCTAATTTAACCGTCTCCCTATCTCTAATAATAACGGAGATAGCAATACATTTCCATCCAGTTTGGTTCACACACTCTATATATATTTGTGTATATATATAATACTTGTGGCTTGGATAATTTTGTTAGGCAGGAAAGTCCGCTCAGTTCGAATAGGTTAAACATTGCTTTGTTTTAATTAGAAATTCGGATTCCCTGGTCCGTGTCAGTTCTGAGATGACCATTAATGTATCTAATTTCGACCACGTAATTATCATGCATGTTTATACGAAAGAAAATTCGGGACGCAGCAAGTGCGTTATGGTGGCGATTTTTTATTAAAATCTGCTCAGTTCAAATAGATTAAACAATGCTTTGTTTTAATTAGATAATCGGATTTCCCCGGTTCATGCCAGTGCTGAGCTGACCTTTAATCTATCGGATTTAGACCACGTAATTATAATTCATGTTTGTGAGAAAAGAAATTCGAGACGCAGCATGTGCGTTTGGTAACGATTTTTTATTAAATGCTTCAAATTTGAATAGCTCAATTTGCTATTAACCTATAAGGTTCCTTGGCCAGGAAATTAGTTTTTCCGTGAACATTGTAAGTTTATATTTGAAACTTTTTTGTACATTTTCAAACAATAAAGTTATTTTGATGATATATGGTACATTGTTTCTACTGTATAGGTCATACTGGTAACCAAATTTGATGCCTGCTTTCTTTTAAAAATTGCTATCTAAAACATTTTATGAAAATTCACTACCATAACACACTTGCTGCGTTCCACCTCTTTTTTCTCTATAATCAGATCATATCCAGGATACTTTTTTATGTTGAGACGTTGTATTCTTGGTTTAACCTATGACTTCTTGAATTTTCGTATAGACAGTGGAATCTGACAAGGTGTTTGTAAAAACTGTTAGACTTCAGTATCCAGTGTTTTGATCGCTTGGAGTAAAAACACTGGAAAGATACCTCGCACACAACTCTGACTTTTCTTTACCGGATCTCACCCATGAACCGTCAGATTTTTCTATTAGTGCAATAGGGGCCTTAAACCTTATTTTGAGATTTTTGACAGCTTTCCATAGAGTGTGGCCTTTGTAAGTTAAGCTCTGTAGGTGTGTCATGAAAGACCAATTTCCAATGTCGTGTAGGTTTTTTTTTGTGTTTTTAGGTAGCACGGTTGTAAGCAGTTTTGTCAAAGGGTTGTCTTGTACGGTACCATCACCTTCTAAGTATTCTTTTCATTCTAATTAATTTCATTATTTCTGCTGGAATATTCTTATTTAAGGTTATCTGTTCTAAGGCGGACGTTGCTTGCCATGAAGCATCTTGAATCACAGTTATTAACTTATTTGTAAAGTCATGGACCTGACTTAACATGACTTTATATTGGGTTGACAAACAAGTTTTGAGTTAATTATATTTTTAAAAGCACCCGAGTTAGTATTTTTGTTCTATATTGTTGGCCTTGGGGTTTTATTGACCACTGTTGTACTAACAGTAAGCAAAACAGGTGTATGATCAGATGTTAGATCGAAAAATGATTCTATGTCAATAAAATTTGAAGCTATACCATTTACTACAAAATAATCTAGTAGGTCCGGTATTTTGTTGGTATCTGTTGGCCTATATGTTAGTTTACAACTAGAATGGCATTTTAATGCATGTTTGGCATTAAATTATTAAGAACACGGCCCTTACGAGCTGACAATCTAAAGCAGCGTTATTTTTAGTTATGCCCACCGCCTGCAAAGAGTTTCAAAGAACATTCTGAACAATTATTCAGTAATTATATGTCTGGTGGACAGTATACGGTATATGGTCAATTAACAGGAAAGTTGGTTAACCCATATAGTTGTTGTCTGCTGGTATTCCATTACATATTTGGGAAGCTCATAATGTTCTATAGAGGACTTGATAAAAATTGCTGTGCCATCATGTGCTGTGTCGTCTGGGTGGTTCGTCCAATATGGAGTATAGTTTGGAATACTTATATACGATCTTTCAGTGAAGTGTGTCTCAGATATTAGGAATATATCAATTTTGTGGATATTAAGAAAAACCCCAACTGCATGCTTCTTTGACTGGAGGCCATTGGCATTCCATAAAGCAATTCGGACACGAATTGACTGTAGGTAACATATTCAGGATGATGTTGTTTTACTCGACAAGTTGTTGGAACGTGGACTTGAATTCTGTAAGAAACTGTTGCATGGTAACATTACTTTGCTGGTCTTATGGAGACTTCCTAAATGCTGCTGCATAGCTAGCCTTATCGTATGTATAGCGAGTTGTTGACCTATGAGCTGATCTCGTGTTATGTTTAGGCGGGGTTTGTTGCGTATTTTTGTATTTATTTTATTGATCCCATTCACACAGAAAATATTTTACCTTTTGTCTCTCTCGTTATGGTACAGGTTCTTGTATCGTATGGCCCACCACATTTAACACAAGCATACGGGTGATTGTAGTAAGTTTTAGTGTGACCGTATATTTGACATCTTATACACCGTACAGTATAAGTTCTTCAAGCACTCTTGCGTTATTTTGTAGATCTCTTAGTTTATATATTTTTTTGCTATTATAAGCTGGTTCTAGAGCTACAAAGAACATTGAGAGTGGCCCTTCGTTTATCCTGTGTCTGATGTTAGCAATATTCCTGACATTAAAACCTGTATCGTAAAGTTCATCTTGATTGCTTCTAAGTTCTTCAAGCACCTTTGCGTTATTTTGTAGATCTCTTAGTTTATATATTTCTTTGCTATTATCATCTGGTTCTGGATCTACAATGAACATTAAAAGTGGCCCTTCGTTTATCCTGTGTCTGATGTTAGCAATATTCCTGACATTAAAACCTGTATCGTAAAGTTCATCTTTAATGTCAGTAGGTCGAGGCGGAGCATGGTGTAAATGTTTTATGAGAACTCGGTAGGGACGATCTTCCTTATGGATGGTATATATTGTTACCTCTCATATATCTTACAAGTTTCCTATAGGTTTGGAGTATATGAGCATTAATTTTGATAACATTGTCTCTCAACTCTTGGTTATGCATTGCTCTACTTGGACTGTATTTGTTAGTGGCTGGATCCTTTTTTGATAACTTGTCACGGCATGGACAAAAATTGGAGGAGGTTTAGGGATTTTCAGAAGCTGGGATTGCATATTAATGGCAGATTCATTGTCTTGTGACTCCAGAGCAAAGCAACGATTGGATCTCTCTACTTTCGTTGGTGAAGCGCTAAAAAATTGCCTGTATACTCTTTTTATTTTGTTTGCTCTAACCTGCTGCCATTCACTTTTGTTGCCTGTTAAGCATGTATTATTTAAATTAGTGTCCATATTGATTTGACTAAGCTCTTATATAATTCATAAATTATTGACATCTGTTTGTTTATTTTTATCTGATGTTAATTCCCTGAAAGCAATTAAATTGTCTTCTCTGCCAGTAGGCATGTTTTCCGTACCATTGTTACACGGATTCTCTGATTTCAGAAATATTTTCAACTAATTTATAAATTGAATATAATATATTCAAATTTTTAATTGAAGTGTAGGTATTAAATATTGTGATATATTTCATCGTACAACTTATCATCGCTCACATTCAACACTATGGTTCTCTTTCCCAGATCGTTAGCTACTTGTTTTAAGTGAGCAGACTGATTTGATGGCCTTCACTTTCTAGAAAAGTCTTCTTTCTAATTGAATATGTCAAATAGAATACAAGTAACTGTATTAAACATATTTTCATTATATATAAACTTCTTCTATTCTTGTATTGTTAATTGGTTAATTATTATTATAATTGTTATGGTCTGTCGTTTTTTTTTTAAGACTTAGCATCAAAATACCACAATATAGCAAAGGCTTTTTATTTACAGTTGAGGTGACCAGATTCTATTTTTTCCTGTCTGATGATGCCGTAAAACCACGAATCCAGTTGTAGAGAAAAGAATAAGCAGTTCTGAAGCCAGTGAAAAAGTCACTATGTCTGTATATAGTAAAATGTAAAACTAACAAATGTTACTAGCCCACCTACAAGCCTAAAGCATGTTTCAATTCGTTTGCGGTTGTTGTTTAAACTTTCCTTAGTTCTTTTACATTTGTTTTATGACAGGTTTGCCTTAATCACTCACAAAGTAGTTCTCGGTTTCAAGGTCTTACACCGTATTCTTTATAGGGCCCCAGAAACAGAAAACTAATTGCGTAATGTCAGGAAAGCGAGTAGGCCACAGTGCCAAAGGGTTATTTCTTCAAGTCGATTTTAATGGAAAGTGCTGATTTAATCAATTTTGAATCTGCTGAAAGTTGCGAATAGACGCACCGTCTAGTTGTAAGTACATTTATAATCGCTTCTAGTCAGATCATCCATAATATCCCAGAATTATTTATTAAAGACATTAAGCAATCGGTCAGCTTTCAAGGTGTTGTGGAAAAAAGTGGACCAATTATTATGTCACATAAAAAGCCGCACCATAGGTAAACTTTTTGAGCATATTTGTCTCTGCAGTTATTAACCCCGTAATGATTTTCTATAGACCAGTATCTGCAGTTTTGAGAAGATAATATCCCATTGGTAGCGAACATAACGTTAAGAGTATGCATATTTTAGAAAATATGTTAAAACTCATTTTATGATGAACAGGGCATTGTCTAATTTTCTCTCTACTTACATTTAAATCAACACCCCTTTAACGTTAACCCATTTGAGAAGCGGCATTATTTGAAGCTATCATAATGTTTTTTACTATATCTTTGACTTAGAGGTGGACGATGAGTTGTGGGATTGTCCAACATACTTCCAGTTCAGGTAAATGTGCACTCACGG
Source organism: Tillus elongatus (assembly GCA_964006375.1). NCBI lineage: Eukaryota > Metazoa > Arthropoda > Insecta > Coleoptera > Cleridae > Tillus > Tillus elongatus. The sequence goes on from OZ023264.1 coordinate 86,276,729, forward strand.
CTGCTGGATTTTCACGTCTAATAGTATTTCTCTGTGGATATCTCAATTTGTGTTCTTTCGTGGCTTCTCTGCCACCTCCAACACCATCGCCAAATAATTTGATCATTACTGTTATTTCCTTAAACTGAGATTCTCAAAGGCATTTGACATTTATTATAAGTTGTTGCTTAAGAAGCTCTCCAGTGCAAACTGAAAATTTCAGAAAATTTCAAAATTCGAATTTGGACTTGAAGCTTCGTAACCGAGATGAAATGTATATTCTAAATAACTTTCTCCACAAACTTTTTTCGATGCGTTGCTCAACATAAATAAAATTGGGCCTATTCGCAAAGTCGTAGGTTACGTTAACATCTGATATTCGAATTGTGTTCCTAAATAATTAAGCCGAAGTTCTACCGCTGCACCTAACACTGAAATGGTTATTCTAAATAAGTAAAATAGAGGGCCGTATTCATCTTAAATGTGTGGCACTGTATGATTTGTTAATTTTTTTAAAATTATTTCTATCGATAAAATTCACTAATGGGGAGATGGCGAGTTTTGAATTTTGAAAAAATGTCTTCAAATGAGTGTAAACTAAGACCCCTGGAAGCCATATTCGAACTCACTTTAAATATATATATATATATATATATATATATATATATATATATATATATATATATATATATATATATATATATATATATATATATATATATATATATATATATATATATATATATATATATATATATATATATATATATATATATATATACAGGTGACTCACGCAAATCGTTGGTTAGAAACTTTCGAACTAGTAATATCAATTTCGATCTAAAATTTTCAGCATAGACCTAGTCAACGTCTGTCTTTCAAATGCAAATACTTTCAAGATGGAAGCATATCCGGTTATACCCGAAACCGCAACCAACTCATTTATTTTAAATAGGACATCCTACATATTATTATATATTTGGATTCGCGATTTCAGGTCAACTTTGTCTGAACCATAATGTACCAATTTTCAACCATTTCTGAGATATTCGTGAATGTCCGTTATTTTTGACGTATCAACAACTTCATAGAGATTACGGTATCTACCAAATAAATGATAATTGCTGTAAACCTACAACTTGCTGACATTATTACAAAAACATCAAGGCATCTACCCTAATATCAATTTGTTTGAAGATGTATACAGGTGTCCATAAATTGACCTAGCATTTGGTATTAGAAAATCTTACAATTCTCAAATGGAACACCCTGTATTTTATAACATTAGGTGATCGTAACATGAAATGTCTATTGAACTGTATTAGGTTTCTCTATACCAATCTAGCCTAGTTTTTGAATCAAGCATGTATTTATAAATTTCACCGAATTAAGTACTTCACTTAAGTTTCCCAAAGTTTTTCTATAAATACAGTTTGTGTAAATTTCACAACTTATTACTTTACTACGCGAGGTTCTCACAGAGAACATATTAACTTACGGACCTTCCTTAAATGATATCCTCTACTACCTATACCTATTTAATTTAGTTTTTGAATAAATAACTTTATCATCTTCAATAAAAACTTCCAATACGATTTCTGTGGATTTCAATATTAAATTCTGATTGTCAAGTAAAAGTATTATTGTCTAAAATGGATAGTCTTTTGTATAGTTATACAAATTTAGTGACTTTAGATTTATTTCATATGCGTGGCGAATATGCAGCACTTTAACAACATATCCAGACTTACCAGCCATGACTAGACACTAAACTAAATTCCAACGTATTATAGAAAAGTCTATCTGTTTGAATCTCAATACCGCTTAAAAGGTGCCACATCCAGTGATCTAAGATGAAACCAGCGAAGTCAATGTTCTAGTTTATTTTGAAGCTCAGCCGCAATCAACACGAGAAGCCTACGCTGCTTTAGGAATAAGCTATTCGTCACTACAGGGGATCCTAAGTAGGCGTAAATATAATCCATACTCGTACATACCTGTGTAAGAACTTCATGCAGGCGATAATGAGAAGGGTATGGAGTTTTACGAGTTCGTAGTCACTCAACTCTAAGAAGGCCGGCCTTTCCTCTCCGAAAATCATATGAACAGATGAGTTAAAATTCGCACGTCATGGAGTTTGTAACCGAAGGAATATGCACCACTAGGCAGATAAAAATGCCCGTATCACATGAAATTCCCATTTTCAAGTGAATTTTGGATTTAATGTATTTATAATGGAAAGCCTCATTTGAAATATATAAACAGAATTTAAACTGGGAAGGACACCTGGACCTACCGAGAGGTACCGTAACAACTTTTTTGGAAAGTTTATCACTCGGTGCTTTCATATATTGTGGTATCAATGAATGGTGCACCTTCGCATTCAAAAACTTTAATATTGAGGATCGCTTGCTTGGGCGTAATCGTCCTTGGCGATGGTTATCAAGGTCGCCTGATCTAACTCCGATAGATGTTTACCTGTGGAGCTACAATATATATATATATATATATATATATATATATATATATATATATATATATATATATATATATATATATATATATATATATATATACTCGCCCAGATAAGGAATATGATTTACTCAACAGAGTAGTATCTTATATAAATAGCCTGCAATCAGTTAAAGAAAGTGACGAATGACGCGTTTCATCACACAATTCTTAAGTGTTTAGAACAGAATGGAAATTACATTTACACCATATTAAAGTTTGATTGGTAACTAATAAGCTTTTTTATTTATCATTTTCACTATTCCTTGGATACCGGTATTTGAAATTGTGATACCGGAGAAATGCCAGTATTGTAGATGCGTTCAGTATCCACGCCCTAATTTTCAGCATATTTTGCCATTTTTACCTTCTCAAGTAGCGAATATCATATTGGAGGGATGTTTGTGCGATAATATGTAAAGTAATAGGTGATGAAATTGACTATATTTATAAACACCTGGGGAAACTTAAGTGAAGTAGTTAATTAATTCGGTGAAATTGACAATTTGAATAAATTGAAAACTATGCTAGATAGGTATAGGGAAACCTAATACAGTTCAATAGACATTTCATTTTACCATCAAATAATGTTATAAAATATAGGGTGTTCTATTTGAGAATTGTGAGATTTTTGACCTTTTCTAATACCAAATCCAAGGTCAAATCATAAACACCGTGGATATATCTTCGATTTCCATTAGGGTAGATATTTTTGATGTTTTTTCTAATAATGTCAGTAAGTTTTAGATTTGTAGCAATTATCATCTGGTAGAAACCGTGGTCTCTATGAAGTTGTTAGTAGGTTAAAAATAACGTAGATTCAGAAATAGAAAATTAAAACATGATGCTTCACAAAAAGTTAACTTAAAATTTAACGGCAATCCAAATATACAATAATATCACGTGTTCTATGTAAAACAAATGATTTGGTTGCAGTTTCTGGTATAACTGGATGTGCCGCCATCTTAAAAGTATTTTTGTTTGAAAGATAGACATTGGCTAGCTCTATGCAATAAAATTCATATCGAAATTCCTATTACACGTTCGAAAGTTTCTAACCAACGTGTTGCGTGAATCACACTATATATATATATATATATATATATATATATATATATATATATATATATATATATATATATATATATATATATATATATATATATATATATATATATATATATATATATATACATACATACATACCGTGTGTCCGAGATAACGGGGGCCACTATGGGAATCTCCAAAACAGTAGCAGATACAGACTTAGCTAAATGGTTGCGCACTCAAAACCCGAACAAAATGACGGTTAGACATCTCCCTTTTTTTTTGGTTTTTTTGAGATATTTTTAAAAATTTGGATTTTTCTATCTCACATATTATTTTTTTCTGGCCTTAATGGTGGGCCCACACCAATACCGAACACACTTATCAACAGCAACTTTCCATTTTCTTTAACGTAGCATTGCTAACTTTTGAATCCGATGTTTCGTGTTTGCGGGACTATCATCAATTTGTTTTTTTAAATACGGCCCTCATTTTCTGATAGGATAGTCTGTAAGCCCATTTTACTCCAAATTCAGCGATGTGTCACACTTTGTAGTTTAGTGCCATTTTACTCAAGAAAATTCCTATTAGGTACCTGTGCATAGCTTTTAAACTTAAGTAGTAAACAACTAGCTTTATCAAATAACGCTTTATGTCATTTAGGCGTTTAATAATAATCCAATGGATGAACTGAGGTAATAATTTAATGGAACAAACACAGAACAAATAAAATTGCATTACCAGAGGAGCTAAACATAAAAAACTCACAGACGAATACGAACAAAACAACTAAATTTAGAGCATATGTTCAAATAAACTTCCACTATTTTCCAAGCACAAATAGCACTTTATAATTCTCATTTTTTATCTCGATTCTAAAACCCTAGTCAACATTTCTGGAGTAATACTGCCAAATGCTTCCAGAACTAACCATCTCATATCTTGTTCTGTAGAAAAAATTTGCTGATATACATGATTCTTAACGTATCCCATGTGAAGAAATCAAGCGGGGTTATGTCTGATGAACGCGCTGGCCAGGGTGTTTCCGAATACGTGCTGATTACCTAATCTGGAAATATCCTTGAAAGATATTACCGAACGGCTCTGGTATTATGTGCAGGTGCCCCATCCTGCTGTATCCAACAGTTGCGAACTCCCTCCAGAGGCATGTTATCGAGAGCATCCACAAAATCATTTTGTAGCAAATGTAGGTAGCGCTCTGATGTTAAGATATGATGATAAAGAAGCGGTCCTACAATCGTTATACCGAAGATACGTGCCTACATCTTAAAAGCAAAACGGTGTGGAAGCCTCGACATTTTATTTGAGCGTTGATTGGTTTTAGACCAATAACGAACATTCCTTCTATTGAAAATACGATCATTCGTAATCATGCTTTCATCAGATCATAGCATTTGACATGGAAAAGTAAAATTGTTCTGGCATCTTCTTGTGTGCCACTCACAGAATGAGCAACGTCGTTCTCAATCACCCGGCCTGAGTTCTTGGGAAATTCTGTACTTGTACGGATGTAATTTTTGTTTTCGTAAAATGAAATGTGCCGTTGGTTTTGATATACCAACGTTTCGTCCAATCCGCCGGAGTCATGTACCGCGATTCTCAGTAACTGTGAAGTTTATTTGTGCTGCCAGTTTCGGGAAAGCAAAAGAGTGTGGTCACGTTTCAGACCGAGGTCAATTTTTGTTAAAATTCGCAGAAAACTAGAAGAAAAATAGTCTATTTGGTGTGTGTAACACTTAGTTTAAATGAAAAGTTCAGTTTTGAGAGTGTTAATAGTGTATAAATAGTTAATTAATAAAGAATAAATAAGGTAAGGAATGGTCGAGGATTTGGGTAGGGGGCCATCCGATAAACACTCGGATACACCGGCATCCACAGAAGCTATCAGAACAACTGATACAAATGTAAACAAGAAGCAGGTATTTATATAGATATATATATAATAAATATTCGGAGAGAGATAATGGCCCCTATATAGTATGTATAGAGAGTTTAGACCGAAATGTAGAAAAACCTCATACAATTCGAGTTGGACATTATCTAAAATTAACTAGTTTGTTTAGTAATGTTTTGGATATTAAAGCAATTGGTGTAAACAGGGTAAAGGTTGAGTTAAAAGGTAAATAACTAAGTAAACCATGAGGAATTAATTAAAAATAATTTAAACACGTACATTACAAGATTCTATAATCAAAAGAAATGTTTAATTAGACAAGTAGATACATTTTTAATGAGGATTACCTGTTGAAAAATGCAATGCCCGCAACTCATCATTAAAGTAGAGCGAATGAAAAGAAAAATTACTAACGATAAGGGAGAAACACGTCTACAAGATCGTCAAACCGTAATCGTGTCATTTGAAGGTTCACAACTACATCCGTTTGTTCGGATCAAAATAGTTATTTTTGAAGTTGAAACCCATATATATATATATATATATATATATATATATATATATATATATATATATATATATATATATATATATTTGTGTGTGTGTGTCCAGTTGTACAATGTCTAAACTGTCTTAGATACGGACATACTAAAAAACAATGTAAAAATAAAGAAATGTGCCGAAATTGTATCGGAAAACATGTGGAAAAGGACTGTGATAGTAATTCAAGCTTTTGAATTTACTGTAAGGTAGAAACACACTCCACAGTGTCAAAAAGCTGCCCGATATATTTGAAACAACGGAAAATTAAAGAAATTATGTCCAAAAATAATGTAAGTTTTAAGGAAGAGGATAAGATTGAACAGATCCCAAAATATGCAATTACAACTAAGATCAGATTTAATTTGTTACGCGATGACAAGAACTTTCCTGCTTTAAATGAAAATACCAAAACTTTGACTCCAAGTGAAACAAATGCAGGCACAAGTTAGGCTGGTAGGTGTAGTTCAACACAACCTAGCTGCTCAAGGAAACGTCCTACACCAAAACGTTTAGTATTCTCACAACCCGTGAAAATTTCGTATACCGCAGAAAAAAGACAAGCTTCATCACCCACTGATATACGCCCACATAAAAGGCCACTTAATTCAAGACAAATTATTCATAGCCCCCGAATTAATGATATTCAAAAAATGAAAGTTAAAATCGTTAATGAAGTAATGAATTACTGGTCGAAATTGAACGGACAGGTTTTAACGAAACTAGACCCAGACGATTTAAATTTTGATAACCAAGTGATTAAGGAGAATTTAGAAAAAATTATAGAAAATTTAGAATATTGTGATAGTGATGTAATGATCGTGGAAGATAGAAAGTCAGACGACGGGTGCTACTAAAACAGTAAGAGGTTTTAACATTATACCATGGAACTGTCGTTCCATCAAACAAAATCTCATTAATTTAGTGAAAATTCTTGAGGGAAAACATGTTGATATTGTACTATGAAGTGAGAGGTGGTTTAAAAAAGGATAACATGACTTTTAGAAGTTATAATTTTATTATAAAAGATCGATCTGTGCGAAATGGTGGTGATGTTGGTCTCCTAGTATCAGTCATTTTTGCCTATGAGTGGCAAGACATCACTGCGCTACCAAACGCAGTTGGTTGATGTAGGATTAAATTATCAGACCCAAATATAACTATAATATAACTATAACTACAAATTAATGAGTACTTTTCACTTGTTGGCATTTCTGTGGATCGAAATCTCAATTGGCACCAACATGTCACATCAATTGCAGAAGCGGCTGCTAAGAAATTGGGTTTCCTCTTCTGAGCTCGCAAATACTTTTCACCAGTTAATCCTTATACCTTATATTTCACAAATAAGACCAAACCTCGAATACTGCTCCCATATCTGGGGTGCCGCTGCCGCTTCTACACTCGCTATCCTGGACTCCATTCAGAAGAGAGCTATATGTCTCATCGCTGACCCTACCCCAACCCAAAGGCTGCCATCCCTTGCCCAATGACGTGCCTATGGTTACCTCTCTCTCTTTTATAGATATTTGCACGGGCACTGCTCAGAGGAGCTTTCTTCCATAGTTCATCCACCTGCTGTCCCCAATAGATCTAACAGGGGAACAGAGCGAATGCACCCTTTTACTGACCAGGTCGCCAGACATGGAACATCTTGTTATGCCCGCTCTTTTGTCCCGAGGACTTCCAAGTTGTGGAATTCTTTGCCGGCACATGTTTTTCCTTCTCCTCCAAACCTTCAAGTCCAGAATTAACAAGTTGCCTCTTTCCTCCTTGTCGACACCCACGGTACGATAGTATTTAGGCTGCAAGCCCTCGTGGTGTGTTGTTGAAATATAACATAAAAAATATAGTTAGTATATATCGCCCCCCTGATGTGTTGGTAACATACATTAATTGGTGTTCCCTTTTCTCAAAATTAAATATACAAACTTAGTTATTGGTGGTGACTTCAACGGTTGACATATGAGCTGGATATTTGTAACATATAGCTCTGCCTGAACAGTCCTGTATGATGTTGTTGAGGACTTAGATCTATGTATTTTAAACGACGGAAGCCCTACTGGGTTGTCGCGTCCGTTTGAGTCACCGTCAGCTGTGGATCTTACCATAGCGTCACATAATTTAATTAGTAAAGTAAGATGGAGTGCACTTCAGGAGTCAGCAGGCTCTGAACATTTTCCTCTAGTCATAGAGGATATGTGATATGTACATATATGATACAGAAGATTTGTCATTGTTGATTCGTGACTTAGTAGATACAGGTATTAGTACTGCTTTGGCAAAAAAATTGTGTTTCTTTGTATTACAACTGGAAGATATACATCAGAGATGACACAAACAGCATCCATGGTCGCAGAATATCAACGAGAGGTATACCGCAAGGAGCAATTCTTAGTCCACTTTTGTTTAGCATTTATTCTAGAAGTTTACATTCTTTATGGAGCCAATACATAGACTGCATACAATATGCAGATGACGTGCGCATATATGTTCACAAAAAAACCTATGAAGAATGCCTAGCTGCGTATCAATGCATATTGTCCACACTAAAGCAGTGGATTGATGAAAGGGCATTTGTATTAAACTAAAAAATTGGTATTTTTCAGAAGACAGACTAACTCATCCATTAACAATGTCAAGCAATATTTTTAAAATTCAAACATCTAGCTCATTTAAATACTTAGGCATAGTGTTGGATAAGAACTTATTATGGACAAGTCATGTTGAACATGTGAGAAAAAAATGTGAGAAAGGTATCAACATACTGAGGTCAGTGGCACACACAAACTGGGGAGCAGATAAGAGTATAGCACTCATGTTTTATAAAGCTTATATAAGATCAGTTTTAGATTATGGCTGTATTCTATATGGTGCTTGCTGAAAAACGAATTTAAAGAAGGTGCTGGCAATACAACGTCCCTAACAGTCTGTATAGGGGCCATGAGATGTACTCCCAACGAAATCTTATTTGCCGAATCATTAGAATTGCAGTTTCATATACGACGCCATATGTTAGCTGATAAGTACATGCTGAAAGTACGAAGCAGATATCCAGTCTTACATCAGAATATTGAAGAATTGTACCTACACACTAGAACTAACAGCTACTGGGAGAACAAAATAAAACTCCCTCTGGTTGGGAAAATACAACAAATTATGAAACAATGATAGAGTCAGAGAAAATGTTACCAATATATAAGCGGGATAGGCAAATATTCACCACCAAAATAAACATAATCGTCCCACAATATAAAGGAAACCCAGAATTAAATAAAATGCTTTTAACAAATCTACTAACACGATTTCGATAATATTTACATATTTAGACTGACGGCTCAAAAGGAGATATGGGAATAGGTTGTGTTTTTTATGTAGCCCACATATAAATATGCAACTGAATACTACTTGATAGATTAGTATAAATATAGAAAATAATATGTAAATACAGCAGTAGTGTAACAGAAATTTGTAATTATTACTTTTTAGGTGATCCTCTGTCTTTGCACCTTTGTAAACCATTTGTTGTTATCCGTGGTCCAGTCACTTTGTCTGAAGTCGTCCTGAAGGGCCCCTGGAGGTAAAAGTGTCCCTGTCTATCCTATATACATGATTTAAAAAAAGAAGAAAAAAAGGAAAAAAAAAAGAAAGAAAAATTAGCAAAAAAGAAGAAAAAAGAAGAAAAAAAGAAATAAGAGGGAAAAAAAGAGAAAAGAAAGCGAGTATAATAATATGTATAAATAAGTATAAATATTCTATATTTGTTTATAGGTAACATAATTCTGTCTTCTAGATTATTAATAAAAAATAATGTGTAGGTATTTGTATATATGTATGTAGATTATCTGGAAATACAAAATAGCAAAAGTCTGTGGCTGATGCAATTACTGTTCCAAGATAAGTACACTTGGAGAACCCAAATCACCACAACACATATTTTAAAGACCTTACGATCTTTTCGCCGACAAAATCAGCGTCATCAGAGGATGAAAAATTCTGAAATTAAATCAGCAGCCACAGTGTATTTATATCGCACCTAGGTAGACGAACCAATCCGAAGTAAAAATTGTAGTCAGCGACCCATCGTTTGTCTATTGTGTCAATATTGAACGGACGAGGTCGAAGAACTGCTTTAATCTTCTGGTTAACAAATTTATGAATTTATCTAATTTAAGGATAATGGGCTTAAAGTGAAAGGTACTGAGATATTTAAGGAAGCTACACGTTTTTTTTATCTAAAAATTTCACTATGTGAATATTGGAGCACTGTGAAGAACGCCGACAAGCACATCTGGCGAACAGATCAATACCAGCCGCTCATCTTTTTCAAAAAACCAAATGACTGTTTCTCTCACGATGTTAACTTTAGCAAAGGATAAATAATTGAACTAAAGTTCTACATAAAAACAAGTATTTATATTGATTTCTTATTCTAACCCAAAACAAGTATTTACATTGACTTCTTAGATAACAAAGAAAAAACGAAAGGGGAGTTTTAAGTAGAGAACTAAACGTGAAGCCTAGTATCGCTATAGACCGGCCGAGTTATTGACAATAATTTATTGTTCTGCCAGGCAGATCAGTAGTGTTTAGCTGGTTAATTACAAAGTGAAAATAAAGGGCTTGAAATTTAAGGTGCCGCACGATTCAATGACGTTTTGTTCTTAATCGACCTAGATATGTAAACACTTTCAAAAGCATCCAACATAGTTTGATGTCTAACATTTTTGTCCAGTTTCAAATTTTCTTTGTCAATGTGGTAATTATTAACACATATATGTTGTGCCACACATAATTTGTCAAGCGTACCATATCGTAAATGCGAGACATTTTCACGAAAACTGGTGGCTATGTTTCTCTTGGTTTGACCCACGTATTTAAGATTACAATCTTTGCAACTTATCTTATAAATACCCGACATTTCAGTGACTTTGTCTTTGTCTTTCGTATTACCCAACAATTTTTTTAAATTACTTTTCGTCGAAAAAGTCACATGTAAATCAGATTTCTTAAAAATAATTTCCTAACCCTTTGTGAAACGTGGTTCACAAGGTAGACACACAAATTGTTTCTCTATTTTATCTTTCTTAAATGTCGTGCATTCAGATGAACCACGTATCACAAAGGGTTTGGAAAGTATTTTTAAGAAAGCTGATTTACATTTGACTTCTTCGACAAAAAGTAATTTAAAAAATTTGTTAGGTAATACAAAAGACAAAGACAAAGCCACTGAAATGTCGGGTATTTACGAGATACGTTTCAAAGATTGTAATCTTGAATACGTTGGTCAAACTAAGAGAAACATAGCCACCAGATTTCGTGAGCATTTCGCGCATTTACGATATGGTATGGTATATATATATATATATATATATATATATATATATATATATATATATATATATATATATATATATATTATATAAATTTTATCAAAATCTACCCATTATTTTTTGAGTTATCGGTGTGATACATATATATATATATATATATATATATATATATATATATATATATATATATATATATATATATATATATATAATCATCTCTATGACTATGAAAATTCACTACCATAACGAACTCCATGCGTTTAGACTTTTCATTATCTTTTCAACTAATTATTCTTAGAGAAAAAACTTGTTTATGAAAATTTGTTTCCATAACGCACTTGCTGCATCATACATTTCAAGGATTTAAGTAAAATACTTAAACAATATAAAAACATATTCAAAAAATCATTTTGCTATAAAATATAATATAAAAATTGGATAAGCGAGAGAAAAATGTAGCACTTCAACATCTATACCCTTTTCGGAAGTTAAGTGTAAAAGACCTACCGAATGATTCGTTTAATTTATGATATCTGCATTGCAAGGTTGTCCAGACTGATTTGCAAGTCGGATCAGATACGGACCTTTATCAGGTTGTTCCTTGGAGTGGCGGATTTCTTGAAGGATGGAAAGGCGTTCTAAAACCCGCCCACCCCATTTTAGACACTACAAATTCAAATGGTAAATTTATGACATAAAGAACATCTAATGAAACATTGTTTAAGGATTCGATTAATTAAACTAACAAGGACCGCTTATTTTCGGTGTAGGAGATGAATCATAAATATTGCTGAGTTGTGGCGACGGTTACCCAGAGAAGAACATGTATGTACGTAATGACTAAACATCATTAAACTACATTTTTTATGGCTATGAATCTAAAAAAGGACAGATCGTCAATTGTTTAAATAGGTTGTTAAAATTGTATCAATATTAACAAGTATTTGTCTTACTACAAATAAATTTGAATTTGATATGGTTTATATTCATTAATGCTATTTTAGATTATTGTGTTGCAAGCAGCAATTCACAATCCTTTAGATTTTTTGACCGTTACCGTTATATGTGTAATATTTATTCTTTATCTATTTTTCATGTACTAAAATTGAAAATACCTTAGTACAAGAAAGTTTTATTGGGCTTATGACTTTGTTAAAAAAAAATTGTGACGATTATTATCATAATCTAAAGGTAATTGTGCCTTGTCGTCGCATCCATGACTCTCCATCTGCATCAGCTGTTTTCATTCCATTGTGGCTTCTGCACTTCACCAATAGGGCCAGATTCTCCACAGGTTTTCCTTCTGGTCCATCTCTTCCCTTATTTCCAAGTAGGTGTCCTTAAAATAATGTTATTAAAAAGCTAACATATCTCAGAATGGATCTAACGAATTGTGCCTCCCCCTCTTAATTTATTTCAGCAATCATCTTTCTTCTTGCCTCTTTTCTAGCACAATTTTCGCCATTATGTGTCATGCTATGTCATCTGCGTACCTCATGTAATAGAACAGTGTCCATTTATTTTGATTCCTGCCGTCTTTTAGTGAATTTTCTTTTAAAAAATTCTCTAACGAGGAGATCGCGACTTTTGAATTTTGAAAATAATTATTGAAATAAGCGCTATTTAGAACCCCTGGAACTCAAATACGAGGTCGGTTTCAAACTTTATATGTTTATATATATATATATATATATATATATATATATATATATATATATATATATATATATATATATATATATATACAGGGTAGTTCAAATTCTAACTTCACCATTGGGATATTGGGATCTTGTAAACCGTTAGAGATACAAGGATTGTTAAATTGGGGTAAAGTTGCGCGTTTCTATGCTGATAAATTATCTATATATATATATATATATATATATATATATATATATATATATATATATATATATATATATATATATATATATATATATATATATATATATATATATATTTGTCACTCAAAAAATAATGGATATCTCCGGAAATAACAAAGTTAGGGCAACCATATTGGGTACAAGGATTTATGGCATAAAAGGAAAACCATGGACCAAAATTTGGATCTCTACGTTAAGACAAAAAAAAGTTATAAGCTTTTAAGTTTTTCTTCTTAAAACGTCAAAAAGTAGCAATTCAAAACGTCAAAATTGACATGTTCTAAATAAAGAACTTGAAACTAACACATTACGGGCGATGTAGCAGAAATTTTGTAAGAAGTGTGCTCTATAAAGCCTTAAGTTTTAGCTACAACCACCATTATCTTTCATTTTACTTAAATATTTGCAGAAAACGAATTTCAAATAGACCCTTTTTCTGATGCTTTAGCTATAGTTTCAACTACAGGGTATATACATGAAGAAAAACTTTGTACCTACCCCTTACCCATACAGCACAAGATATTCTCAGAATGTTCTTACAATGTGAGAACATTCTTTTTTCAGAATATTAGTTTCGGAATGTTCTAATAACATTTATGGAATTACAAACTTCATTCTTGAATATTCTGAGTACATTCATTTAATCACATCCTAAGAAAATTCTTCATCAATATACTGAGAATATTTAAATAGATTATTATACCGAATATTCGCTCAGAATGTGCTTGAGATGTCCTTATAATATTATATAACTTTAAAATTTAATGAAATAGATAGATGATGTTTACGGTATAGTGGTGAGATTTATAATTGTATTATATTTTGCATGTTTGATTCTGTTACCTGTCTATGGTAAACACATCCGAAATTGTATATTTAGGCAATCCATTCTTTAGGCATAGAGCGCATGTCCATACCGCCAGCAAGGGAAGATGGCAAGATGGCTGCTATACGTAAATAAAAACTAATGACAAAACGAGTGTTCTGTGGCCTGTGGTCAACGTTGTATAAGGTTATATTCTAACATAATTAATTAAAAATAATAATGTAATGTGACACGGAGAACTGTGCAATTGCATACAACATAGATCCAAAGTACAGAAGCAAGTAAAACATGGTGTGAGGTTATCAAGAACGAAGATGCACCAACCTAGACAGCACAGACACATTCTGAGAATATACCAGGCATGTTTAAAAAGAATATTCAAACATCCCCAGAACATTCTCACAAGGTACAATATATATTCATAGAACATTATATGAACATGAGAATTGGACAGATTCTGTCATACTAATAAAGTTCTTAGAATGTTATTTATAATATTCTTAGGAGCTCCCAGTATCTTCTGAAAATGTTCCACGAACATTCAATTAATCTTCTCAAAATGTTTATACATATACTCATGAGAACATTGTGTTTTAAAAAAAAAATACAGAGTGTTTCGCATAAGAAACGACACAGAGCAGGGGCATGTAGGGAAACTAAAATATGGTGATTTAACGCAACTTACTCCTATACTAAGGTGCATCCCTAAGAAGTGATAAGCATTTAAAGTGGGGTTTTAAATTTCGAAAAAAAAATCAATATCTCAGCAATACTTAGAAAAAACAAATTTGATACACGTTTTGGGTGTACCAAGAGCATTATTCGTTGGTGAGTAGACTTCAACCAAAGCATTTCAACGGGTTGAATAGTGGTAATGGACCCATAAAATGTGACAGAATTTTTTAACCTATTGGCGGATCTAAAAATTATTATTTCATTTTATGGGAAAGTAAATTATAAAACTTTTTTACTCATGTTATTTTTCAAAAAACGTTTGTCGTTTTCAAGAAAAACACGAATAAGACACATGTATTATTAATGTTACTTAAAATCATCAAAAATTCAATAGATGCCTGTAAAATTATCATGTTGAAGAATTTCTATAACTTATTGGTAGCAATTTTTTTATTTCTGTTGTTTGGGTTGTCTGTTTTCTAATAAATTATACTTATTCACACTTTTTTCCTGATTGTCAAATTTGACCTATACATAAGTTTATTGGCAAATATTTAATTTTCGATGATTTTTAGTAAGATTGATAAAATATGTTTCTTTACTTATTCGTGTTTTTCTTGAAAACAACAAAGTTTTTTGAAAATAACAGGAGTAACAAAGTTTTAGAGTAAAATTCCTCATAAAATGAAATATGTTCTTAAATCCACCAATCTGTTAAAAAATTGTGACATGTTAAGGGTGCATCACCACTAATACACTTTTAAATGCCTTAATTGAACTCTACTTACCAGTGATTAATGCTCTTGGTACACTCAAAACGGGTACTAAACTTGTTTTTTTTTTAAGTTAAAGTATTACAGAGATATTGATTTTTTTCGAAATTTGAAACCCCACTGAAGGCTTATAACTTCTCAAGGGTGCAACTTAATATAGAGGTAAGTTGCGTTAAATCACCATATTTTACGTTTACCTACATGCCCCTGCCCTATGTCGGTTTTTATGCGAAACACCCTGTATACATTTTTTGGATGATACAGAAATTAAGAAAAGGCAAAGATATGAAATATTGGATTTCTCTTCAAAATTTACCGATTTTCCACCATTTAACTGGCCTTTTATATATTTTCGTATAAGCAAGCCCGAGAGGCTAGAATATGAACTTCAATCACGCACCGTTGTTTAGGTTACCATATTGTTCCAGTGGCTACACACCTGTAAACTCAAGTTCAGATACGTAATAAGTCAACAATTCGAGTATTGCAAGTTTATTCAGATTAAGTATGTACTTATAACGAATACAAAGAAATGTCTGAATAAAATTTTAATGAAACAACTAAAATTTCAATAACATAAAAATCAAATAAATAAAGATACAGTTCTTGGCGTTTCCAAAAAATGTAATAGCCAAATACAAAGTTTCCGAGATGAATAATCACGGTTACCCCACTGAAGTAACTTGAAATTTGGCTAGACTATTGATCCTACAGGCTTTCAGTGTGGCACTAAAGGAATTGCATTACACAATAGTACTTACACCTTTATAGAATACAACTAAATTGGACAGAACATGTCACAAAATCACACTAACTCACACTTACACAAAACTACAACTGCCATCGATCAGACCTTTTGACCCTTCCCTTGTATGGTTGCTTTCTGCTCTGCTTCCGCAGACTTGATTTTGACTTCTAAAGCTATTTCAATACCCCAATCCCCAATGTTTGTCACCAACAGCATTGATATTCTGGTTGTAGAGGCATACTTTGGCAAAGTGATTCCCTATCTGATAAATTGCAAGTTTTGTTGTACATTCTTCTTCCAACCATATGTGCAGGTCCACATTTTCTGCACTGTATAGTGATACTTCTTACAGCATTAACTTCTTCCACAGGAGTAAAACGCCTGAGAGGTTGGCTTAAGAGAATTATTCTTGCACTTTTCCAGTCCATCCACATCAAACTGTGGTGGTTTATATTGCATGACTTAGGTACTATTGAACATAACACAATTTTTAAATTATATATTATACAATGTAGGTGTACCTAATTAGTAAGATGATACAGTCTCAAGCAAAATTGACGAACCCATCATGAGTGTGAACTACAGGAGATGCTTTAAAACTTATTAGGTGCGTCTTAGTTCTTGATAATCTCACACCATGTTTGAGTTGCTTCTGTACTCTGGATTTATGTTGTTTGCAATTGTACAGTTCTCCGTGTTCACATCACATTATTATTTTTAATTAATTATGTTAGAATATAACCTTATACAACGTTGACTACAGACCATTCATTTTGACATTACTTTTTATTTACGTATAGCGGCCATCTTGTCATCTTCCTTCCCGGCGGCATAGACATGCGCTCTATGCCCAAAGAATGTATTGCCTACATATACAATTTCGGATGTGTTTACTATAGACAGGTAACAGAATGAAACATGCAAAATAGTTACAATTATAATTCACACCACTATACCGTAATCAGCTATCTTTTTCATTAAATTTTAAAGTTATATAATATTATAAGGACATCTCAAGCACATTCTGAGCGAATATTCGGTATAATAATCTATTCAAATATTCTCAGTATATTGATGAAAAATTTTCTTGGGATGTGATTGCATGAATGTACTCAGAATATTCAAGATTGAAGTTTGTAATTCCATAAATGTTATTAGAACATTCTGAAACAAATATTCTGAAAAAGAATGTGCTCACATTGTGAGAACATTCTGAGAATATCTTGTGCTGTATGGGTAGTAAAGAAACAAGTATTAAAGCATCTCCTGTAGTTCACACTCATGATGGGTTCGTCAATTTTGCTTGAGACTGCATCATCTTACTAATTAGGTACGCCTACATTGTATAATATATAATTTAAAAAGTGTGTTACGTTCAATAGTACCTAAATCATGCAATATAAACCATCACAGTTTGATGTAGACGGACTGGAAAAGTGCTAGGATCCTCGTCTAAACCAACATCTCAGGCTTTTTACTCCTGTGGAAGGAGTTAATGCTGTAAGAAGTATCACTATGCAGTGCAGAAAATGTGGACCTGGACATATGGTAGGAAGATTAATGTACAATAAAACTTGGAATTTATCAGATACGGAGTCACTTTGCCAAAGTATGCCTTTACAACCAGAATATCCATGCTGTTGGTGAAAAACATTCGGCATTAGGATATTGAAATAGCTTTACAAGTCAAAATAAAGTCTGCGGAAGCAGAGCAGAAAGCAACCATACAAGGGAAGGGTCAAAAGGCCTGATCGATGACAGTTGTAGTTTTGTGTAAGTGCAAGTTAGTGTGATTTTGTGGCATGTTCTGTGTAAGTACTATTGTGTAATGCAATTCCCTTAATTCTACACTGAAAGCCTGTAGGATCAATAGTCTAGCCAAATTTCAAGTTACTCCAGTGGGGGTAATGGTGATTATTCATCTCGGAGACTTTGTATTTTGCTTTAAATTTTTTGGCAACTCCAAGAACTGTATCTTTATTTATTTGATTTTTATGTTATTGAAATTTTAATTGTTTTATTAATATTTTATTCAGACATTTCTTTGTATTCGTTATAAGTACATACTTAATCTGAATAAACTTGCAATACTCGAATTGTTGACCTATTACGTATCTGAACTTGAGTTTACAGGTGTGTAGTGTGATTTTGTGGCATGTTCTGTCCAATTTAGTTGTATTCTATAAAGGTGTAAGTACTATTGTGTAATGCAATTCCTTTAATGCCACACTGAAAGCCTGTAGGATCAATAGTCTAGCCAAATTTCAAGTTACTTCAGTGGGGTAACCGTGATTATTCATCTCGGAAACTTTGTATTTGGCTATTACATTTTTTGGAAACTCCAAGAACTGTATCTTTATTTATTTGATTTTTATGTTATTGAAATTTTAATTGTTTCATTAATATTTTATTCAGACATTTCTTTGTATTCGTTATAAGTACATACTTAATCTGAATAAACTTGCAATACTCGACTTATTACGTATCTGAACTTGAGTTTACAGGTGTGTAGCCACTGGAACAATATGGTAACCTAAACAAGGGTGCGTGATTGAAGTTCATATTCTAGCCTCTCGGGCTTGCTTATACGAAAATATATAAAAGGCCAGTTAAATGGTGGAAAATCGGTAAATTTTGAAGAGAAATCCAATATTTCATATCTTTGCATTTTCTTAATTTCTGTATCATTCAAAAAATGTATACAGGGTGTTTCGCATAAAAAACGACACAGGGCATGGGCATGTAGGTAAACGTAAAATATGGTGATTTTACGCAACTTATCCCTATATTAAGTTGCACCCCTGAGAAGTTATACGCCTTCAGTGGGGTTTCAAATTTCGAAAAAAAATCAATATCTTTGTAATACTTTAACTTAGAAAAACAAAGTTTAGTACCCGTTTTGAGTGTACCAAGAGCACTAATCAATGGTAAGTAGAGTTCAATTAAGGCATTTGAAAGGGTTTATTAGGGGTGATGCACCCTTAAAATGTCACAATTTTTTAACAGATTGGTGGATTTAAGAACATATTTCATTTTATGAGGAATGTTACTCTAAAACTTTGTTACTCCTGTTGTTTTCAAAAAACTTTGTTGTTTTCAAAAAAAACACGAACAAGCAAAGAAACATATTTTATCAATCTTACTAAAAGTCAGAGAAAATTAAATATTTGCCATTAAATTTATGTATAGGTCAAATTTGACTATCAGGAAAAAAGTGTGAATAAGTATAATTTATTAGAAAACAGAAAACTCAAACAACAGAAATAAAATAATTGCTATCAATAAGTTATAGAAATTCTTCAACACGATAATTTCACAGGCATCTATTGAATTTTTGATGATTTTAAGTAACATTAAGAATATATGTGTCTTTAGTTATTCAGGTTTTTCTTGAAAATGACAAACGTTTTTTGGAAAATAACATGAGTAAAAAAGATTTATAATTTTCTTCCCCATTAAATGAAATAATAATTTTTTAGATCCGCCAATAAGTTAAGAAATTCTGTCACATTTTATTTATTTATTTATTTACTACAAATACTCAACGGGAATTATCCCAAATTAAGAGTATGAATACAATACATATCATACACTATAAAAATTAACATAGTAAAGTTCTACTAATTACCAAGCAGCGATGCAACGTGTCTCATTTCAGACTCACCACAACACAATATGTCTATTGACTGATGCACGCTGTTATAAATGGAGCACGATCTGTAAATCGGTGAGTTAAGTCTAACATTGGTCCTAGGTGGCGGTAGATAAAAAAAGTCTTGTCTTCTATAAACCAAAAACTAACTATTAAATAATAATAATACAGCTATTCGAGAGAAAGACTTGTGCGCAATCAAAATTTTATGAAATACTAAAAAAATATATCTTTTAACACATATATAGAGTCACACGAAGTATATTGTAGATATTGACTTTAAATTTGGCAAAATGCATGTTCTCAGCTTGACACAATACAAATTTCGACCCCTCATGTTCTTTACCAAGGACTCAAGACACATATGAGGATTTTTATATCACGCGCATTCCTATATTCAGCATCTTTGCATCTAGAAGTATGATTTATGATTGTCAAAGTGTATAAATATCATAGATAGAGAAATGTATAATATAATAAAATCAATTTGGAAGATGATAAAGAATATGGAGATTCTTTGTAAGAGATTTACAATAAATAGAGATACATGATTGTCTGCACCTGACAATATGAACCGTTCTCAGATCTCTAGAACACGAGAAACACATCCATATTAACAGGGTACAACTTCTCCCTGTGATTACCCTAATCTAATCACTGTCTACACTACCGTCACCCACCATCCAGTCCGCGACATTCTAACAATACTAGCCATTTAATACTAGAGGTAAGTCCATGTAATTCTAAGCACTCTCCAGCACTGCACATTACACATGACTTTAACCTGTACAATAACGTTTATAATATTTTAATTAATTAATTAAACAATTTTTGTTTATCTATAAACTTACAAAAAATAGTATCGCGGCATATTGATCCTTCCTTCTCATTATCTAATCCCTACTGTTTGCTTACATAATAAAAGCCTCTCAATACTTTTGAATACTGAATAACGAATGCTTTATAATAAGGAAAAAACAAAGGAAAAGTATAAAACAAAGTACTGAGACAAACTGAACAGATCGAAATCATTTTGTCAAGAACATCATCTTAATAATAAATAAAAAAAAATCATGTAACAATGCTAACTTGACCTAAACAAATACTATAACTAAACTGTCAACTATTCCCTAATTAACTTAAATAGCTTAAATTTATTTAAACTACCAGAAAACATCAAATAAATCTACTTATCAATTGACCACTTTACTTCTTCGTTGCGGCTCTTCTTGTCAGCCTTTCTCACTAATATTGTTTTCTCTCGCAGCATCTGTTGGCAGAGTTTGTGAATGCTCTGCCGGCTGGTATGCTTCAAGTAAAGGTGAGTCTGCCCGTGGGAGTGTACTACCTTCCGATAATGAACATATGATGCTGTGTATCTGATCTCCGTCCTCCGGCTGCTCCTCTAACGTATCCTGAAGTTGTTCAGCGGTGTATACTTCATCATTTACATAGAGCCTATTTCCTCTAATTGATGCATTTTGTTTTCTGTTCTTAGCTATTTTTAAATGTTGAACCAGTATTTTCCTTCCCTGCTGTTCCTCTCTTGTCAGGTCGTGTGAAACAAATATTGAAGTGCCTTTAAATTTATGAGACTGTTTCAAAATCTCCACTTTTTTTAAAAACGTTGATAGTTCCACTTTTACGACCTTTTTAGTTTTGCCAAATATGTCCACACTATTCACATCATATCTCTCCAGGTTAACTTCTAATATTTCCTTAAACTTCTCTGCAATAATTTTCAAGACTGTGTCCCTATTATTACTATCAGTGGCCAGTCCATGCACAATAATGTTATTTCTTTTGCTTTTCTTCTCTAAGTATTTAACTTTGCTCTGTAGCTCTTTGTTTTCAGCTTCAAGGTACTCTATCTTTTTATTAGCTATTTCAACATCATGTCTAAACAATCTAAATTGATCCTCTATAAATGCCTTGATTTCCATTTTGTTAGAATTTATTGCCCTTAGCAAATCATCATTTGATATTCCAGTTGATGCACTCATATTATATAGCAATTAAATTTAACAAGACCCAATATAAACTATTTACAGTGAAAACCATGTGTGTACCCACCTTTAGCTAAAACTTGTATTTGTTATCTCGCTAGTATTTTGTTAAAGATAACAACTTTTAAACGACATGGATTTTTAAACAGTCTTGTGATTTCTTGAAATTCGTTTTATTAATTTGTACCAAGTCAATTTATTGCATTCTTTCACACAATATGTAGTCCACGCACTATGACACTATGTAAAACACTTTTTCTAAATTATCTACACCTAATACCCGAAGAACAGACTCTAATTCTGTCACACGCCCTTGGAAACTTCCATCATGCTAAAGCACCACACACACACCTATGGGTGCATCACCACTATTCAATCATTTGAAATGCTTGGATTGAGCTCTACTCACCAACGAATAGTGCTCTTGGTATACCTAAAAGGTGTACCAAATTTGTTTTTTCTAAGTTGAAGTATTACTGAGATATTGATTTTTTAAAAATTTAAAATCGCACTTTGAAGGCCTATAACTTCTTAGGGGTGCACCTTAGTATAGGAGTAAGTTGCGTTAAATCACCATATTTTAAATTCCCCTACATGCCCCTGCTCTGTGTCGTTTCTTATGCGTAACCCCTGTATATCTTTTTTAAAAACACAATGTTCCCATGAGTATATGAATGAACATTTTAAGAAGATTCATTGAATGTTCGTGGAACATTTTCGGAAGATACTGGGAGCTCCTAAGAATATTATAAATAACATTCTAAGAACCTTATAAGTATGACATATATATATATATATATATATATATATATATATATATATATATATATATATATATATATATATATATATATATATATATATATATATATATATATATATATATATATATATATATATATATATATTCATAGAATGTTCTATGAATATATATATTGTACCTTGTGAGAAGCTTCTGGGGATGTTTGAATATTCTTTCCAAACATTCCTGGTATATTCTCAGAATGTGGCTGTGCTGTCTGGGTGTTAAGCACATTGTGCGCACGAAGCACTGTGAGATTTGGCATAGTTAAAGTGCATATATTGCTTTCTTCTAATTAGACGAGCGTCACGCGATAGTAAAAACTTTGATGATTTTTTTGTCGTTTTAACGAAATAAAAGCCATCCTTGACTGTGCTGTGTACACACAATCCTCCCAACTGATCTTCCTGACCTGCCCTGACATCAGTTTGCCTAATCAAAAGCCAAAAGAAGTTAAAAGGCAAAGGAAAAGTTCATTATCCTCACATAACCTTATATATGTCATGGTTGATTTTCCTCTCCCTTTTAGCTTTTAATTAGGCAAACTGATGTCAGGGCAGGTCAGAAAAGTCAGTTGGTAGGATGTTTTGTAACATCACGTTAGGGAGATATCTTATTTCGTTAAAACAAAAAAACTCATCCAAGTTTCTACTGTCGCGAGACGCTCGTCTAATTAGAGAGTAGGATTCATCTCCAGTGTGACGGGTAATATATTCATGTCAATGTAAAACGCATATTACTCTTATGGTCGAACATAACAGTTATGGACAGTTAGAGAAAACATTTGGAGTTTTCCTCAAAACGTCAATGTCTCATTTTGAAACGTCAAAATTGGCAATGTTAAGGCAAAGAACGTGAAACAAATACGGATTGTGAAAAGAAAATGTTGCAAGAAGAGTGTTCTGCGAACCCTTAGGTTTCAGCTTCAACCGTCATTGCCCTTCATTTTAGTAAAATTATGACAAAAAATTCATTTCAAATAGACCCTTTCTCTGGTTCTTTGGCTGTCGGTTTAGTTAAATTGATGCTTTCGCTGTAGGTTTAGTGAAGTTTATGGTTTAATGGTCTATAATGTTTAGCTAATTTTCGTAGAACAAATTCGTTAATGCATTGTTGCATTACTTATCGAAATATGATGCATGTTTGTAAGAAAAAAATCTGGACGCAGTAAGTGCGTTTTGGTAGCGAATTTTCATTAAATCCTTCAAATTTCATAACTCAATTTGCTATTAACGTCAGGTTTGTTGGCTAGGAAACCAACATTTAAGTTCAGTTTCGAAAAATCTTTATACATTTTCAAACAATAAGTAATTTTGATAAAATATAGTACATTGTTTCTACTGCATAGACTATACCGGTAATCAGACTGATCCCTGCTCGCATTTGCTATTAAAAACACTTTTATGAAAATTCACTTTCACAACGCACTTGCTGCGTCCAGACTCATTTTAGCTTATTTATTTTAACTTCTATGAATAATTTACGCAAATAAGACGATAATGGGCATCCCTTTCGTGTACTTTTTCTTATTCAAACTTAAATTTTATATCCGTAAACAGATATTTTGCATAGATTGACAATATGTGTCTCGATCTGGCCCTCTTTATTATATGAAACATTATTTTTAAATCCACATTTAGTACACTTAAATATATAAGTGTAAAAAACAAGCTTTGGATAAAATGTTGTTTTTTACAAATTATTACTATTAGAATTCCCTACGCCTTATAAGTACACTTGGAGAACCCAAATCACCACAACACATATTTCAAACACCTTACGATCGTTTCGTTGACCATGTCAACGTCATCAGAGGATGAAAAAATTATAAATTAAACTAAAAAGCTACCGTGTATTTATATCGCGTCTAGGTAAACGAACTAGTCCGAAGTAAAAGTGACGTCGACGACCCATTGTTTGTCTATTGTGTAGTGAACCTACGAGGTCGAAGACCTGCTTTAATCTTCTGGTTGACAAATTTATGAGCTTGTATCTAATGTAAGGATAATGGGCTTAAAGAAAGGTACCGAGTTATTTAAGGAAACTACACGTTCCTTTTGATCTAGAAATTTACTATGTAAATATTGGAGCAAGCCGACAGGCACACCTGGCGAAACAGACAACATAATAGCCGCTCATCTTTTTTATGAAAAAGAAACCCAGGGTTTGGCTCACAATGTTAACTTTAACAAAGGATAAATAATTTAACTAAAATTCTACATAAAAATAATATTTATATTGATTTTTAATCTACGTAAAAACAAGTATTTATACTGACTTCTTAGATACAAAACAAACGAAAGGGGTCTTTAAGTCGAGATTTCTAGTAAACAGATTGATAAAATTTCCGTTAAATAAAAATAGATTTAATACATAATTAAGGTACATAGAAAACATGGCGAGATATAACGGTTATTTGGATGGTTTAGTAGACAAATTGGTTAACAAACACAGAACAAAGAAAATGATATCTGAATGTACGACATTTAAGAAAGATAAAATAGAGACAAAATTTGTGTGTCTACCTTATGAACCACGAATCACAAAGGGTTTGGAAATTATTTTTAAGAAAGCCGATTTATATTTGACTTCGACGAAAAGTAATTTTAAAAATTTGTTGGGTAATACGAAAGACAAAGACAAAGTCACTGAAATGTCTGGTATTTATGAGATAAGTTGCAACTATTGCAATCTCAAAAACATGGGTCAAACCAGGAGAAACATAGCCACCAGATTTCGTGAACATCTCGCACATTTAGGATATGGTACGGTGGATAATCGTGTCACATTGACAAAGAAAATTTGAAACTTGTCAAAAATGTTAGACATCAAACTATGCTTGATTCCTTAAAAAGTATTTATATATCAAGGTCGATTAAGAACAAGACTTCATTAAATCGTGCGGCACCTTTAATTTCAAGTTCTTTATTTTCACTTTGCATTTGACCACTTAAACACTCCCAATTTGTCTGTCAGAATAAAAATTTGTGTCAATAACTCGGCCTGTCTGTACATATACTAATCTCTACGTTTGTCTCGACTTACAGACCCCTTTCGTTTTCTTTGTATCTAAGAAGTCAATATAAATACTTGTTTTTACGTAGATTAAAAACCAATATAAATTATATTTTTGTGTACAATTTTAGTTGAATTATTTATCCTTTACTAAAGTTAACATTGTGAGCCAAACCCTCAGTTTGTTTTTCATTAAAAAAAATGAGCGGCTATTATCTTGCCTGTTTCGCCAGATGTGTCTGTAGGCTTGCTCCAATATTCACATAGTAAATTTCTAGATCAAAAGGAACGTGTAGTTACCTTAAATAACTCGGTACCTTTCTTTAAACCCATTATCCTTACATTAGATAAAAGCCCATAAATTTGTCAACCAAAAGATTAAAGCAGGTCTTCGACCTCGTAGGTTCACTACACAATAGACAAACGATAGGTCGTCGACGACAATTTTACTTCGGACTAGTTCGTTTACCTAGACGCGATATAAATACACGGTAGCTTTTTAGTTCAATTCAAAGAAATCATTCTCTGATGACGTTGACATGGTCCACGAAACGATCGTAAGGTGTTTGAAATATGTGTTGTGGTGATTTGGGTTCTCCAAGTGTACTTATCAGTGCTCATCACAGGTTCCAGTTTTCATATAGTCCCTACGCCTTATTTTCTTGGAATTGATGTACCGCATTAAACACAACATGTAAGTGTTAGCTGAATGTACAAAAAGAAAAATCCATGCCCATGAAAAACTTCTGCTAAATAGGCTCAATTATGTTAATTTTGTTATATTTTAATGACTGACAAATACACTTCGCGTTACTTACGAGCAAGATATTTATGCTGCATTTATGCTGACCTCGCCTGACCCGATAATAAGGCTAAAACCAATGGAATATTTTTAAAATTATCGCTCTCAACTATTACACAATTTTCCCAACGATGCTCTAATATTTCTACAGCTCTACTCTATTTTCTGTCGAAAATCTCTTTCTGTTGAAGGCTTCTTTTAGTTTTGATAACATTATGTAGCCCCTCAATGCAAGATCTACCAAATAACGTAGTTACTCTAATAGCTTTAACGCTGTACTATTGATGGTAGATATTGCGATAACTGATTTATGATTTCGTGGATTGCCTTGATAAAAATGCAGGTCTTTTGTCAATTTCCGCGACAATTTTCTTTCATGGCTTCATGTAGTTTAGTTACTAGACTGGCATAGTACTTGCCATTTTTTTTAGTTTTATTCAAATAAGCAGACAAAATGACACCTAAAGTTACTCAGGAAACAGTGAACATATTTTTTTTTCTGCAGAGAAGTAAACCCTAAACTTTTTCGAGGGGAGCCATTGTACCCCAATACTATACTTTGCTGTTTTGCCTCAGCATCATAGTCATGGTCTCAACACCCATCAACAGCTACGAGACGGTTAGTAAAGTTACTCTTGTTTGCTATGTATCTGTCTAATAGCTCCCAACATAATTAAACACGGTTCCTCTTTTGGTCGTTCTTAACATTCGTGAAACCCATCTTCTAGGCATTTTTTTATATTTGCTTGTTTTACTAGGATGTTCTATACTCTTCTTAAGACAATATTGGCTTATACTCTACTTAAAACGTTCGCGTGCGGCAACTGCTATAGCCGTGGAAGTGAGAATCCCGAAAAGGACAGTAAGGCTATCGTCGTACCCATTTGAATAGTTCTAAAAGTTAGTATGGGTGTAGCAGGAATATCTGTATTAGATCGACATAAGAGACTGTTTTACTGTCACTGTATACAGAGAGCTCGTACACCTATTGTCAAATATACGAGTTCTAGTGCAGAGTATCCAAGTATCACGCACACAGGCGCAGGGAAATCATTAATTGTCAGTACGGCTATGGCATATTCGTTCATATGAACGTTTAGTTGAGTGCCCGATCAGTGAATCTGTGAATGTAGATGTGTGCAATTTTGGCGGGAAACACAACACATGTTTGGAGACAAATGTAGGTAAAAATATATTTGTATACACACATTAACTGTGATGCATTGTTATGTTAGTAGTAGTTATTATGCTCTATTATTTACGTAATATCGTTCATGTTTCAGATGTGTAACAGAAAGGAAGAAGAATTGCTGCAAAGGCTTCTATAAGCAGTACCTACCCCAAAATCTTTAGCGACGACGGTGGTGAATATGGGTCAGATCTAGACTACCAACCTAACTTTGATGAACTTCCAAGCTCCGAAGACGAAACTTCAAAGAAAAAATCAAGGAAAAAAGCAGTAGAAACCGATGTTAACTATTCTAATTCCGAGACTGAGTCATACAATTCCGTAAAAGAAGATGAGTATCACAGGGTGTATCAACGGGAACGAACTCATGTTAGCCGGTCAGTAAATGAAACCATTATATCCAAACATCCAGCATTAACATCATTAGAACAAGTTACTATGTTACCTTAGGAGCTGCTTGCTACTGCAAATCAGCGTATTATATCGGAACATCCAGCATCATCATTAGAACAACCTACAATGTCACCTAAGGAGCTTGCTAATGTAATCTATCTCTGGTCCAGAAAGTTCATGCACATCAATACAGGATCATGTATAGTGGTCATTGACGAATCAATGTAATTAGTGAACCAACAATCAATAACGAATGGTTACAAACTACAGAACAAATTCCGGATTTCAGTTTTGATTCGACGTCTCAAGGAATTCGGGTTCAAATTGATGAAAATGCTAATGAGCTGGACATGTTCAGGTTAGTTTTATCAGATCAATTGATAGATTTGATTGTATCTAGAACGCTTATTATGGAAACGATTTGACCAACACAAACAGGCCACATGCGAGACATAGCCGAAAACAATCATTCAAAAATGCCACTAAGGACGAGCTATTAGCTTTTTTGGAATTATGTTTACTACAAGGACAAATAAGCACTCCAAAGAAAATATCTTTATTTTCATATTCAAACATTCTTATTACCACCCATTTTTTTCTCATGTTATGTCCTCTAGAAGGTTCGAACAGATTCTGCGATGTATAAATGTGGTTGATGCTGATGCAGTTGAGGAGAATAAAGTAAAGTTTTTCATTGAGACACTTAGTGAAAACATTCGTAGAATATATAGTCCAGAAAAAGAACTGTCAATCGACGAATCGGTGATATTATTTAAAGGTACATTACATTTACGTCAGTACATTGTTACTAAAGAAGAACCAAAAAAACGCAATGAAACCAGGTTCAGATGCAAGGGGTGTCTTTGGTAAAATGTCTCTTTGTCATCCTTGCTTTGAGGAGTGGCATTAGAATATAAATGAGTGAAAATGAGAACTATTGAACCAGCTGACTTAGATATGATTTCTACACGATTTATTAGTTTCAGAATATAGCTCACTTATTTTTAAGAGAACTAGACATTTTCAGAAAAGTTGTTAATTTGTTTTTTGAAAAGATGAGATTATTTTATTTGTTTGACTTTTACTTTCGTATTATAATTAGTGGAAGTGCCAAAGAATTTTCATTTCAAATATGCATGTGATATTTTTGCAACAGTCTCGCTAACAGTATTATTTGCTACATATTGCTTGTTTGACAATCGGCAAGTTACCTGAAGTGATTGTGATAATTGTCGTTCACTTTGTATTT
The DNA here is from genome assembly GCA_964006375.1 of Tillus elongatus. NCBI lineage: Eukaryota > Metazoa > Arthropoda > Insecta > Coleoptera > Cleridae > Tillus > Tillus elongatus. The sequence goes on from OZ023264.1 coordinate 86,306,067, forward strand.
TCGTTGAATAAATAATTACACCAGACTACTTTTTTACTACTTACTCTCTGACTGCTGATACCGTAGTGTTGTATTTAAACCTATCTCTAGTGTAATGATGTTACAATATAGCCATGGCCGTGTTACGGTTATAACTCTCCCTATGCATGTTATGTTTTCTTTATGTGATGTCAGTGAAGATTGGAACCTGTGATGAGTACTGATAAGTACAATTTGGAGAATCCAATTCATCACAATACATTTTTCTGATCCGACGATCGTTTCACTAACAAAGTTTGCGCCATTAAGGGGATAAGTAAACTTTACTCATCCCCTTGATGACGCTAACTTTGTTAGTGAAACGATCATCGGATCAGAAAGCTGTATTGTGTGAATTGGGTTCTCTAAAGTGTACTTATTTGTGTGATGTGATGTAACAGTACGGTCATAGCCGTATTACGGTTATAGCCGTAACGGTTTATGGCAATAGTTGTGTTTCCATGTGATGTGACAGTACGGCTAAGAACGTCGTATGATTTTGTATGGATATTTTTACTGCCGTTGCCGATACTTCAGTGTACAAATACCGCGCGCGAACGTGTTAAGGACAAGCCTACTAGGCTGTCTGCCTGACTCTTTCAACATTCTCTTGATTTATGAATGTTATGGCAGAGCCATCAGCATGGTATGTTTGTCTTCGCAAGGAGCTCTACCACATCTTCCTATACCACTATCATAAGCTACGGTAGTTTCCCTCAGCATGTTCTGGGCCTGTTGATTTTTTCTGGCTCATTTATTACTTTCTGCTCTATCCACTCTCAACTAAAACGTGTAATCACCTCACTTAATCTCTTGCAAATTGATCATTATCTTAGAAATGTCATACTTTGTCAAGAATGACAATGCGTACCTAACATTCAAACGTCAAGGTATGATATCTATAGAGTATAGATATGTCAGTGGTCGGGGAGTCGGGGGACCAAAGCACTCCAGGGGGTAAGCTGAGGAAGTGGAAACAATAACATGACCTTTCGATGAAGCTTTCCCCAAGAACGTCATACACGGTGAAAAGCCGCATCCTGCGCGAGGTGACCATGCTTATAACTAAACATGACGAATCTAGACGTGGAAGTCGATAAAACTCCCCCAATCCACGGTATTACGTGACCCGTGCCTAGAGATGGATGGTACCACGGTGATGGTATACTGAAAGAACCTCTGGAATACTGGACAATCCTACAGAGTAATCCGCCTTGCACTACACAGGGGGTTCTGATGGTGTTGACAGCATTTCCCCCATTCTCGTGCAAACAACATGAAGAAGATCAAATGAAACAAAAACAAAACAAATGAGGCTTGAAGAGTGGCTCCGGCGGACTTGACAGCCTTTGATCCCAAGGACTCCCAAAGAGGAACAAGGTCCTCGTATGTATCCCTGACACTGTCCCACAAAAGACGGTGGTCAGTAGACTGAGGATTCAGAACCCAGAACTGAGGACGCAACACTGGCCGGTTCTAAACAGGAAGGCAGAGGATTAAGAACAGACTCCCCCATTCTCGATCGACAAGGTGTCCTACAGCGCCCTTGAAGGAACCTCCTTCAAGGCGTTCTTGGGCCTGGGTAGGGTTAGCTTCCGCCCACTAGGGAAGCAACCGGCGGTTGATGGGACTCAGGTTCCTTCAAGTCAACCTACAACATAGTAGGGCAGCCACGGCCGGAATACTGATGGCTCTGAGGAACACGGATGTGGCCCTCATCCAGGAACCTTACTCTTATAAGGGAGATATCAAGCGACTCGGCGGAGCTGCTGGCAAACTCATTTACAGCAGATTCAGTGAGAACCCGAGGGACTGCATTTTTGTCAGGGAGGGGATAGAGTTTCTGCACTTAGTGAATTTATATTCCAGGGACCTGTCAACCTTAAAAATTCGATATGGAGGAGCGGATGGGTCGAGGGACATTACTGTCGGATCTTCTTGTCAACCAGGGGACAGCAGGGATCCTCCTCTACCCAAAGAATTGGAGCAGCTGATGGTGGGTAGCAGAGCAGGTGGGTGGCAGACCATCATCGTCATGAATGCGAACGCGCATCACGAGTTGTGGGAAAGTGTGGACACAAACTCTGGAGGTGATTCACTTTTACAATTCTTTATGAAATTTAATTTAGACATACTGACTAAAGGTAATAAATCGACCTTCGTCTAAACGCGGTGTGAAGAAGTTTTAGGTCTAACAGTTTCCACCCAGTTTCTGAGTGACTTTGTTAAGAACTGGGCTGTGTCTGGTGAAGTGAGACCACAGATACATCCGGTTTGAAATTGCCAAATTCGAAAGACAGCGGTATGGTGTCGGGTACCGGAACCCTCGCAAGGCGGACTGGGAGGCCTACAGGGCAGACCTAGCAGCGGAACTGCGGTGGTTTATGAGTACCATAGACGATTCGATAAACCTCGCGATCGCGGCAGCCCAAGTGCGAGACGCAATCACCTTGGCCTATAACGCCAACTGCCCCCTGAAAATGAAGGCGTCCACCGGGAATGTCCCGTGGTGGAATCAGGACCGCAGGCAGAGGAGGACGCAGGTTCGTAAGCTGTTCAACGCTGCCAAAAGGTCTGGGACATGGGATGAATATAGCCATGCCCTAACGAGCTATAACAAAATACTAAGGGACGCCAGGAAGGAGTCGTGGAGGAGGCACTGCTGGGAAGTGAAGAACAGATTCGAGAGTGCTCGACTTCACAGGATCCTGTTCAAAGGCACTCAGGCCAACATAGGCTCGCTTAAAACGTCCACGGAGGCTTTACAAGCTCGGGGGAGGAAACTACGAAAGTTATACTACAGACGGACTTCCCCGGCTGCAACATAATAAACAAATCACATCCGGACTGGGAACACTCAGAAATAAAGATGCCGTACAGGCGGGCATCTAGAGTAGACTGGACAGTCGCTAAAGAGGTGGTTACTTGGAGCCTGGCTCTGAGGTATATTCCGAGGGCATGGAGACTCGCCAGGGTAGTATTCATTCCTAAACCTGGGCGTCCGACAGACCAGGCAAAGTCCCTGAGGCCAATAAATATCATGTCCTTCTTGCTAAAAACAATGGAAAAACTGCTCGACCGGCACATTGGGGCGGTGTACTGGGAGCATATCCTCTACACTGCGGACAATATGGATACAGAGCATGAGTCTTAACAGAAACAGCACTGCACCAACTGGTGGTGAAACTGGAGAATACGCTGGAGAACAGGGAGGTGACGCTGTGAGCCTTCCTAGACATAGAGGGGGCCATTAACGACACCTCATTCGGATCGGTGCTGGAAGCTGTCAGGTAGCGGGGAATAGAGGAGACCTATGGCAGATAGATCGGTTCCATGCTCAGGGGCAGGGCAGTGTTTGCCTCACCCGTGGAGGGTTCTGCTGGCGGGGATGGCGGCGGGGTGCCCGCAGGGGAGCGTTTTGTCTCCCCTGGGCTGGTGCCAAGTTGTGGACGGCCTGCTAAGTAGGCTCTCGGGAGATGGGTACGAGGTAGAGTGCTATGGGCACGAAATTGTCATCATAGTCCATGGAAAGGTTACACAGTCAGTGTGGGAGCGCATGCAGACAGCACTGAAAGTAGTAGAATGGTGGACGGTTAGCCAAGGGCTTGGGGTGAGCCCCAAGAAAGCTACCGTCATACCATTTACAAGGAGGAGGAAGTGGAAGAGCCACAAAACTCTTACTCTATACGGTAGAAACATCCCAATGGACAGGGAGGTAAAATATCTTGGGGTCGTATTGGACTCTAAACTAACCTGGAATGGCCACGTTGAAAAAATACTGCGCAAGGCAAATATGACCCTAGCCGTCACTAGGCGGCTATATAGAAAAACCTATATAGAAAAACTGGGCAAGATCCAAAGGATGGCTTGTCTGATGGCATCACAGGGGCCATATGACCTTAACCCCAACAGCTGCCATGGGGGTGTTGCTGAATTTGCACCCCCAACACAGGGGCAGGCGTTTATTCGCAATGATCGAGGGTAATCCACAGTATTTCCTACGGGGCTCATGCAACGGTCTTTCAGGCCTAAATCTAAGAAATCTTGCACTGCGTGCGAGAGAACAAAAGGAGGGGCTACACCAACAAGCGGATCCCCATAGCCACAGCCAACCAGGCAGTCCTTAAGGGCCTAAGTAACCCATGTGTAAATTCCAGGCCTATTAGTGAATGCCGAGATGCCTAACCTGGCTGAGCAGAATGAGGTTACCTTCATCGGGGTGCCGGGTCACTCGGAGGTCAAAGGCAAAGATGCTGACAGTCTGGCGAAGAGAGGATCAGCAGAACCATTTCTGGCACCAGAACCGGTCCTGGGCGTATAGAAAGGCACGACCAGTGTAACCTTCAAGTCCTCAGTTAGGGACCAGCATAACGCATACTGGGGAGACTGTACAGGGTTCAGACATGAGAAGCCATTAATTGGGAAACCCCAGTCCAGAGAGCTGTGGAGCTGCTAAACCTTAGCAGAGGAACATAACAGGTCTCTTGACGGGACACATGGCTGTCGAGAAACACCCGCATAAAATGGGGCGGTTCGCGGGGGACCATGCAGACTCTGCGGCGAGCGGGAGGAATCAGCCCAGCACATCTTGTGCGAGTGTAAAGCTCTGGACCGCAAAAGACAACTGATCTACGGACAGCCTAGACCGGCAATATAAAACTTCACCTTACCAATTGCTGTGCAGACTAGTTCAAGGCACAGTGGTTTTTGAATGGGTGGAGTAGAAAAGTCAAACGACATGCCCAATGAGCCAAAGGCTGCGGTGCTATCGGGGCGGCAAATACGCGGACGAGTTCTAAGGGGGTAAATAGATAGGTCTGAGGAGGAGCACAATGATCCACCCTCCTGTATGTCGGTTTTCGTGTTTTCACCTATCTATATGGGTTACATTTCATTTTTGTAGCATTACAAACCTTTTTATATTTTGATTACAACAATTAGTTTTCGATTTTTTGTGTTTAGCGAATTTTGGAGAAAAAATATATATTGGGGAGACCTTTAAATTAGCGCGAAGTGGGCTCGCTACAGTCCATATTCGGAGGTGAGTATTAAAAACAATTTTCACTTCATTTTTGTGAAAAACGTTTACATTTTTTTTTAAGTTTATTAAACGAATGTTTGTATGAAGGTTTTTCACAAGTTTGGGTATAATTTTAATTTTCGTGGAAAAACGCATAATAGTGAATTTTCGTAAACAAAAGCTTTTGAGCGAATTACCATTAAAAATTCAGCGGAAAGTTGCCAGCGTAACGCACTTACTGTGCTCAGACAATTTTATGTCTTTGCCTAAACGTCATTCATAGTGGAGCGAGTATCAAGTAGATAATCATTGTGAAATTTAATAATTTCTTTTAAAATAATCTTTAAATTCTTATAATCAAACTGTAATCTAAGGAGAAGTAGTCCACAAAGATAAAAACTAATAAATTAAATGGCCCAAGAAACAGGCATATCTATTAAAGTGGTAACACGATAAAAAAACTTGTCCGATATGTGAAACTTTGCTTTTGTTCAAAGTCGGCAATTCTGTAGCAGAAACAACAACGAAAGTGTATTAAAAAGGGGAGAACGATGATAAATTGGAAACATTTAAGATTTATATTCGCTCATAAATCTCTAAGGATACGTTCCCAATTAAATTATCGTCTCTCTTTGAATTCTCTCTGTTCATATTATTTTCAATCCGCATTTTTGATGACCTTACCAAAGGGTTAAGAGTTCGCCTACTAAATTATTTTGAATAAAATTAATTATCTTGTACAAAAGACATAAATTATTGTATCATAAAAATATACGCAAATCGGCATTTTGTGTTCTCAAAATCATGCTAACAAGTTGAGTAAAAGTAGATCCAGATTTAGTATATTAAACGCAAACATATTAAGGGTGGAATCTTTACATTTTTTACTGTGTCACTTACATTGTTTTAAGCTGTATATTAAAGTTTCATTTCGATTACATTTTTGGAAAGTGTCTAATATAATACCAGTAGTGCAAGATGAATTTTACGGCACAAACAAATGTTACGTAATGCATCTGATGATCTCTCAAAAAGGCGGTATAAATAATAATTGATAGTATTCAATTATTGTTTAAAAGAATAATTGTAAAAATAATGATTGATATCACTGGTATTCTATTATTCAGATAAAAATTCGACAAAAAAATCAACTTTTATTAAAATCCCAAACCCCTAAGACACTGATAAAATTTGATAAGAAAAAAAAAGAAAAAAAATTAATAACTAGAATTTTTATTTAAAATAAACATATATTTGCTTCGCTTTCCTATTTTAAAATATATCTCACTTATTTTTCCGTTTTCTCATACCGAGAATTAACAACTGTCGCACATTACTTTACTTTTTAAAAAACATTATTTCACTACTTAAACGGACATAGTAAGAACAACATCATTTATAATAGAATGAACAATATAATTTAAAGTACACCTTGTTTATATTAAAACCAAGACTGGGAAGGTGATGACGGTTGCTTTTCCCATTACTATATTCAGGAAATGCAACGTGCTGGTCTGGCTGATTCCACGCCTACTGTGGAATGGTCAGCTTGCAATGTGCAAGAAACGTGCTTATCTGCATTCGCAAATTCAGTCCCGATGTCTGTAATTACCACCCTGGCGCTACTGTATTGCGAGAAATACGTTATTAGCGTTTTGACATTTCTATTGCATTCTTGCTTTTTATAGGATAGGCTTGTCCAAATTTGATAAATAAGTACATAATAGTTCAGGATTGTGCGGATTCTATTTGAAAGGTATCTACATAAATCAGTTCTAAGGAGCGTGATGGTGATTGGGTATGTTCTAAAGCAGTTTTGATAGAATGTCGACTGTTGCGGTTTTACAAAGTTGGCAATTTTGTGCGAATTTGTGAATTTTGTCTGTGCCTCTGTGGATCGTGGTCCCTTAATGGTATTATTTTCTAACTTTTATGAGTTCTTCATTACGAATTTCATCCTAAACCTACACCAATACCAATTGCACTTCTCTACAGCAACTTTCCATTTTTATTAACGTAGCGTTGCTAATTTTTCAATCCAATGTTTTGTATCTGCGGGACCATCATCAACTTTTTTTATACCCATTTTCTGATATCATATTATGAAAGCCCTTTCTATTGCAAATTCAGCGATGTCACACTTTGTGGCTTAGTACCATTTTAGTCTTTTTTCGACCTTAATCAAAAAAATTCCTATAACGGACCTGTAAAGAAATTTTAAACTTGCATACTAAACAACTAGCTATATCCATTAACACGTTATCTCATTTAGGCATTTAATAATAATCCAATGGAAAATGACGCAATAATTTAATGGAATAAACAGAACAAATAATCTCAAATTAAAAAGACAAAAGTATGCGATGTGACAATTGCTGTATTTGGAAAGACAGTTACGTTAATTTTTGACACATTAGTTTATTGTTTAATTTATTGTGTAATATATAGTAACTGCTTCTAGTAAATATGTTTTAGAACGAAGAAAAGTTTGACATGTCGGCATGTCTCATATCATCCAACCGAAATTGTTCTGTTGTGTGGCGTATATATTTACAGAAATATCCCGAAAGAAGACAGCCAAATAAAAGGACTTATAGTAAAGTAGTGACAAACCTTCAAGCATATGGTTCTTTTAAAAAACTTGTAGTTTCTCGGCAAAAGTCCAGCAATGAGGAAGCATAACATAATCTTTTATTAGCAGTTACTGAGGATCCCGGTACATTAGTTCAGCGGATTGAACGAAACGTTGGTGTATCAAAATCAACGGCACATTTTATTTTACGAAAACAAAAATTTTTTCCGTAGTAGTCGATAATTTGTCAAGTACTCAACCAGGTGCTTTAGAACTACCTCACTCATTCTGTGAGTAGTACACAAGAAAATGTCAGGAAATTTTTATTTTGCATGTCAGGCAGGACTCGCACATAATTTCAGAGTCGTTCGGGAATATCTTTCAAGGATATTTCCAGGTAAGGTAATCAGAACGTATTCGGAAATACCCTGGCCAGCGCGTTTACCAGTTATAACCCCGCTTGATTTCTTCGTATGGAATACGTTAAGAATCATGTATATCAGCAAGATTTTTCTACAGAACAAGATCTGAAGAAGTTAGTTCTAGAATCATTTGCCAGTATTATTCCACAAATTTTGAGAAGGGTTTTAGAGTCGACAGTTAGAAGGTGCCATTTGTGCTTGAAAAATAGTGGAAGTTTATTTATGAGCATAAAACATCTGAATTTAGTTGTTTTGATCGTATTCGTTTGTTAGTTTTTTGTAATGTTTTAGGTCTTCTGGTAATGTAACTTTATTTGTTCTGTGTTTATTAAACCAAAAAAAAAATTCTAACCGCCAGTTTGTTGGGCTTTTGAGTCGCAACTTTTCTCCCATTTAACCAAGTCTGTATCTGCTACCGTTTATATATAAGGCCTAAAGTAGTTTACTGGCTATACAATTTGCTAGTAACTATTTATCTATCGTGCTGTATCGACACTCTGTTTCCTTAACGCTCCTACCAGCCATATGCAATGTGTCGGTCTCTTTTTGTTCACACTTGACTTAAGATGGCACCTAGTGCGACAGTTAAAGCATGCGTAGTAAGTATAAAAGGCTTTGAAAAATCATAAGGTTGAAGTATCGGACTATTCAGTAAAACTTGTTTCTAAGGATTCTTTGTATTCGTCATTATTAGGGTTAATGATAGCAACTTTTTTCAGACAGTTTGTGGTTAAGTTACCTTTGCGAAGTATTTAATAAACTTTCTGTAGTATCCAATTAGTCCCAAAAATGCTTTGATCTCTTTCGGTATTACGTAATTTTTAATGGCATCAAGTTTACGAGGATTTGGCTTGATGCATTCTAAAGTCACTACGTGGCCCGGGAATTCAGCTTCTTTTTTCAGAAATTCGCTCTTGTCGAGTAATTTTTCAACTGGCATCTTCTGAACCTATCAAATACTTGCAATAGTTTATCTAGATGTTCTTGGAGAGAGGTGAAGAATATAATGACGTCATCCATAGACTAGGCAGATTGTATCTATAAGGCCATAAAGGACATTGTTCATTAGTCTTTAAAAGAGTTTTAATCATTTGCTTCGTGATGATTTGATAATTTGCTTCGTTACACGTTAAATGTGAAATCCAAACTTCTTCTATGTATCTACACCGGTTACTAAAAGTAAGAGCATACTCATTATGCTTTTGCTTAGGTGCTAGGAGTTTAATTAAAATGTTGTAGCAAAGAATATTATATGCTAGATAATTCATTGTAAATTTCCGTATTGATTTATTTTATATGCCTAAATATTAAAGTAATATTTGGGTTTTCACTAGTAAACATATCTCCTTATCAAAGCATATTTTTTTGGTACAATAAAGACACTAAATCATTCCTAAATATTAAAGTAATATTTGTATTTTCACTAGTTAACATATGTCCTTATAAAAGCATATTTGTCTGGTACGATAAAGATACTGAATGTTGTCGCAATATCTCACTAATACCTCAACCTATAGAAACCAAATTTGGTACACGTGTGTACCAAGAGCATTAATGTTTGGTGAGTAGAGTTCAATTGAGGCATTGCAAAGGGTTGAATAGTGGTGACACACCCATAAAATGTGACAGAATTTTGTAGCCTATTGGGGGATCTAAAAAATTATTATCTTATTTTATGGGGAAGTAAATTATAAAACTTTTTTACTCCTGTTATTTTTCAAAAAACTTGTGTCGTTTTCAAGAAAAACCCGAATAACTAAAGACACATATATTATAAATGTTATTTGAAATCATCAAAAATTCAATAGATGCCTGTAAAATTATCATGTTGAAGAATTTATATAACTTATCGATAGCAATTTTTTAATTTCTGTTGTTTGAGTTGTCTCTTTTCTAATAAATTATACGTATTCACACTTTTTCCTGATTGTCAAATTTGACCTATACATAAGTTTATCGACAAATATTTAATTCTCGATGATTTTTAGTAAGATTGATAAAATATGTTTCTTTACGTATTGGTGTTTTTCTTGAAAACAATAAAGTTTTTTGAAAATAACAGGAGTAACAAAGTTTTAGAGTTAAATCCCTCATAAAATCAAATATTTTTTTAAATCCACCAATCTGTTAAAAAATTGTGACATTTTAAGGGTGCATCGCCCCTAATCAACCCTTTCAAATACCTTAATTGAACTCTACTTACCATTGATTAAATCTTGGTATACTCAAAACGGGTACCAAATGTGGGTTTTCTAAGTTAAAAGTATTACAAATATGGATTTTTTTCGAAATTTGAAACCCCACTTTGAAGGCCTATAACTTCTCTGGGGTGCAACTTAATATAGAAGTAAGTTGCGTTAAATCACCATATTTTACGTTAACCTACATGCCCCTGCCCTGCGTTGGTTCTTATGCGAAATACCCTGTATAACTTTTTTGAATGATTAGAAATTAAGAAAATGCAAAGATATGAAATATTGGATTTATCTTACAAATTTACTGATTTTCCACTATTTAACTGACCTTTTATATATTTTCGTATAATCAAGCCCAACAGGCTAGAATTATAACTTCAATCGCTCACCCTTGTGTAAGTTACCATATTGTTCCAGTGGCTACACACACCTGTAAACTCAAGTTCAGATACGTAATAAGTCAACAATTCAAGTACTGCACATTTATTCAGATTAAGTATGTACTTATAACAAATACAAAGAAATCTCTAAATAAAATATTAATAGAACAATTAAAATTTCATTAACATAAAATCAAATAAATAAAGATACAATTCTTGGAGTTGCCAGAAAATTTAATAGCCAAATACAAATTTCCGAGATGAATAATCGCGGGTACCCCACTGAAGTAACTTGAAACTTGGCTAGACTATTGATCCTACAGGCTTTCAGTGTGGCATTAAAGAGATTGCATTACACAACAGTACTTACAACTTTATAGAATACAACTAAATTGGATAGAACATTCCACAAAATCACACTGACTTGCACTTACACAAAACTATAACTGAAAGTCATCGATCAGACCTTTTGACCCTTCCCTTGTATTGTTGCTTTCTGTTCTGCTCACGAGGACTTAATTTTTATTTCTAAAGCTATTTCCATATCCCGATGCTTGTCACCAACAGCTTGGATATTCTGGTTGTAAAGGCATACTTTGGCAAAGTGATTCCGTATCTGATAAATTGCAAGTTTTATTGTCCCATCATATGTTCAGGTCCACATTTTCTGCACTTTATAGTGATACTTCTTAGAGCATTAACTTCTTCCACAGGAGTAAAAAGCCCGAGATGTTGCTTAGACAATTCTATAGGTTTGCAGTATTCTTGCACTTTTCCAGTCCATCAGTCCATCCACATAAAACGGTGGTGGTGGTTTATATTGCTTGACTTAGGTACTATTGAACATAACACAATTTTTAATTATATATTATAAAATGTAGGTGTACCTAATTCGTAAGGTGATCAAGCATGCACAATAGGCCAAGGACTGCAGTGCTATTGGGGCGGCAAGGCCGCGGACGAGCCCTGAGGGAGAAAAAAAGTTGATCCAATCTCAAGCAAAATTGGCGAGCCCATCGTCAGTGTCAACTACATGAGATGCTTTAAAACTTGTTTCTTTACTGGGTGCGTGTTAGATAATCTGACACCATGTTTTAGTTGTTTCTGTACTCTAGATCCATGTTTGCAATTACACACTGTTCTCTGTGTTTACGTCACATTATTATTTTTTAATTAATTATGTTAGAATAGAACATTATATTGACCACAGACCATTCATTTTGACATTAATTTTCATTTACGTCTAGACGTCTAGCGGCCATGTTGCCATTTGCCATTTTCCCTTCCCGTCGGCATGGACATGCGCTCTATGCCTAGAGAAGGGATCGCCTAAATATACAATGTGTTTACCATAGACAGGTAACAGAATCAAACATGCAAAATAGTTACTATTTTAATTCTCACCACTATACCGCAATCATCATCTATCTTTTTCATTAACTTTTAAAGTTATATAATATTATAATGACATCTCAAGCACATTTTAAGCGAATACTCGGAATAATAATCTATTTAAATATTCTTAGTATATTGATGAATAATTTTCTTAGGATGTGATTGAATGAATGTACTCAGAATATTCAAGATTGAAGTTTGAAATTCCATAGATGTTATTCGAATAAATATTCTGAAAAAAAAATGTTTTTGAGAATATCTTGTGATGTATAGGTAGTAAAATAATTTTTGCAAAAACATTCGGCAACATTAGGGTTAATAACACAGTTCGATTATCCAGGAGAATTTTCATATTTAAAGATCGACACACTATAAATGGGAATTTGGGGGCACCTGATATACAATTTATATCTATGAATTCGGTTCTTCCGAGGCTTCTTTGGGAAAATCCTCGTCTTGTAAATTATTTTCAAAATATTCTTGATCTGGAAATTGATTTCCAAAATCTGTATTATCGGTATAATTTTCATGCGATTCGTTTTCGAACTGCTCAGGAGGGTCTTCATGGAAATCAAGCTCTTCATGATCTAATGCTCTAGGAAATTTTTATTGAAAATAATTATTTATTCTAGAGAGTCTTGAGGGAGGACTAGTGTTCTAGTAGATATCGACATAGGAATTAGACCTTGCTGTGGAATATTTTGAGGCCTGTTATAAGTTATTTGTCTCTGATTAATTCCACTAGCTCTAGGAGTTGGGTTACCTTTATTAACACGGGGTATTATGTTTTGCGGCTGTGTAGAATTGTGAGGGTTTCTTTGAAAAGGGTTGGGATTAAAGTTTAGATTTTTATATGGGGTTCTAGTAGGGTTTGGAACATATTTATTAGATGATTGTGCTTTTTGTCTTAAACAGTTTAAAAAATTCGCTTGCATTTGTTCATTATCATATTTATGGCATTCTAGTAAAGCTGCAACTAAAGAAGTTATATGTTAGCTAAATAGCGATAATATGGCTCTATGGTACCTGCTTTAAAGGTATTTAGTGCTAGATTTTCGAAATATTGTTTCTTATACAAAATAATTGCTCTACGTAAATTCTGTAAATTGATATGTTCTACTAAAGACTATAATTTAGTTTTAATCAAATTATGGTAATCAAAAAACGAATTTGTTTTTTTTGCATAAAGCAAGTAGCTAAATCGTTTAAAAAAAGTCTTCGGATCTAGCATCCGCAAACTGTGCCTTGGGACTTTCTTTATGAGATCTCCAAGACTGTTCAGGTAAACTAATTAGGACATCTCTAGCATCACCTGTAATTTGTGATTTTATAAATTCTAAAATCATTGAATTCATGTGTGAAGCACTAGGAGAACTGTCGTCCTGTATATAGGTTTATATAAATAATTCGCATCGATTAAAAAAATAATTTAAATGTTTCCTAACCCCCGTGTAGGGTGGAACCATAACTGAGGCTTGCACTATCTGCGTGAGTTCATTTTATGATTGAATTAAATTGGTTTCATTTGGTTGAGTCATTTTAAAATTAACACAGATCTACTTCTTTCAACCATAAAATAAAATAAAACAGAAATTAATATTTAATATGAGATTAGTTATTAAAATATTTTCAGCTATAATTTCTCAATTGATCACTCTAAATAATGATTATTCGTTTAACCAAGTTGAAAATAAATTAAATGTGTTTGACTGACTATTAAAAATTTTTAAGATAGTAATATAAAAGGACACAAGTAAATCAATCAAAAAATTAAGGAAGGGGTACTTACAAAAATTTCAGCATACTCTCTGTGCCAGTCTTCTTACTTTTTGACCACTTATTATGCGATTGAGTAAGGTTCTTTGTATACCAGCACATTGTTGGAACAATCCGGCACTTAAATTGAACTTTTATGTGTTAACTAAAGCCGTCTGGTAACCTGTTCGCAGCGCCAATAACGTATTCCAACATTATTGGCACGTTTTAAAAAATAATGTATTTAATATACAAACAGACAAGCAAATTACATTGAATAAAACTAATTACTTATAATAATATAAATGCTTTGAAATTTACAAGGACTGTATAAATTACAAGAGCGGTGAAGATTACAGGGAACACCGCTACTGTTTCTGTAATAGTGATTATAACGTCTCTGGAAAAGTCACACACTGTCCGCGTTTCATACACTATCACATGATAAGTAACTTGAGAAGTTGACTAAGCTGTTCAGTGCTCTCTCTTTCCATATGACCACTGCTTTGAATAGGTGCAATTCAGTATGAATTCTAACTTAACAATATATATATATATATATATATATATATATATATATATATATATATATATATATATATATATATATATATATATATATATATATATGAAGTGATCAAGACAGAAGACCGATACACACGACACAGTCCGAAAACACAACCAATCAGAGAACAATATAATGACCAAAAGAAGCTCAACGCGCAGGCGCCACGTACAGTCGCAGACATAAATCACACAGGAACGATCACAGTCAGTAGCGTGCTGATGATAATATATATATATATATATATATATATATATATATATATATATATATATATATATATATATATATATATATATATATATATATATACATACATATATATATATATATATATATATATATATATATATATATATATATATATATATATATATATATACATACATATATATATATATATATATATATATATATATATATATATATATATATATATATATATATATATATATAGTTAAGTTAGAACGAAACAGCGTTAGATTATTTAAAAGGCCAATGTGACCCTCAAGTCCGGCACGCTTAACCTTGTATTGAAGGATTTGGGATTACATCGACCTTTTTTGAATAATCTAACAATGTTTTAACAAAATGATTATGTAAATACGCCGACTGGAGGCTGCTGTTCATGTGTGTATGTAAATGTCTTGTCTGCAATGTCCCCAGGCGTGATCACAACGCGCCATAATTGGTTGGTCTCTTCTGATACTCCGCTAGTTAAATGTAGTTCAGTTATCAGCTTATGTTGAAGTATCAATTTGACGCGAAATCTATAAAGCATTATAACCAAGAACCTTCGTATTTGCATTATCTGCCCATAAAAGATCCAATGCCTCAAAATGAGATTCTGAGTTTGGAATTAACAAGTGACGACCGTTACTTCCTCCT
Source organism: Tillus elongatus (assembly GCA_964006375.1). Classification (NCBI taxonomy): domain Eukaryota; kingdom Metazoa; phylum Arthropoda; class Insecta; order Coleoptera; family Cleridae; genus Tillus; species Tillus elongatus. Next base: position 86,321,277 of record OZ023264.1, read on the forward strand.
AAGTGTATATATATATATATATATATATATATATATATATATATATATATATATATATATATATATATATATATATATATATATATATATATATATATATATACAGGGTAGTTCAAATTCGAACCTCACCATTGGGATCTTGTAAACTGTTAGAGATACAAGGATGGTTAAATTGGGGTAAAGTTACGCGTTTCTATGATGATAAATTATCTTTAAAAAAAATTGGAAATGTCATTTTTAGTTTTTTAAATTTTTAGTAAAAAACCGACGTTTTCAATTTTAGTTTTTTTTGTTTTAAGCGCATACCGAAAGAACTACACTTTTTTAACTGTGATATTAATATTAGGAGCCTTTTTTGGGCAATCTGAATCTGTCATCATATTTTTCTAATTGGCGTCATTTTGGATTTTTACATTTTTTGAAACTTTTTTTTCTGATTACAACGATGTATCACAAGGGACGATCACTCCTTACCTACTTTTAAAATTTGGAAAAAATCGTTTCCACGAAGAGTGCTTTAGAAGGGACGCCAATAAATTTGTTTAACGATCTAAATATTGACAGTTCAGACAAACATTGATGTTTAGAATATTTATGTACATTGTCTCTGTGGCATTAATTTATAAATCAGGGGTTTTACAAATGAAGAAAAGAGAGATATGATAAAAATATATAAGTTTTTTTTTATTACAGCCATATTTTTTTGCCGTTTTCCATACACCTGCTTACTGCTTAAATGATGATTAAAAAAAGTTGGTACCTGACATAGCAATTTTTTAAATTTAATAAGAAATAAAAAGTAATTCTCAGCGTTTTTATTTAGGGCGAGTTTTCTATATAAGAATGAGGTTTCCCGTAGTGAACATTTGATTTTGTTATTTTTGATACGTTGTCATGTAACTATTTGACAGGTGGAACAAAACGTAAAGTCAAACAATTTTTAAGAACACTAGTGAGAATTTATTTATTATTTGATGTTATCAGGGTTTTGTTGGATTTATTATTGGACTTTTGTCGCAGTATTTGGAATTCAGTGAATAAAGACAATAATGTTAAATCGTGAATTAATTTAAATTATTACCTGCTGTTTAAATTAATTAATCTTTGTGGTGAAAGTGTAAAAGTGCTAAAATTAATCAATTCTAATTCGAATTTAACAAAAATGGCGCGTTTAATGAAAAGGGAAAGATAGATATATTAATGGTGATTGTATATGGCGATACGAAGCATGCGAGTTATTTAACCAATAACATCCTGATAGGCGCCAATTGCAACATCTATAGCAAGTAAATTGGTTTCCAAATTCATAGAAACGGAATCTGTAAAAGATTTGCCTCGACCATGTCGACCTCGAGTAAGTGAAGAAGTCAGATTAGATATATTGCTTGAATCTAAAGAAAATTCTCACCATTCTACAACGAAACTAGCCCTAATTAATGGTGATTGTATATGGCGATACGAAGCATGCGAGTTATTTAACCAATAACATCCTGATAGGCGCCAATTGCAACATCTATAGCAAGTAAATTGGTTTCCAAATTCATAGAAACGGAATCTGTAAAAGATTTGCCTCGACAAGGTCGACCTCGAGTAAGTGAAGAAGTCAGATTAGATATATTGCTTGAATCTAAAGAAAATTCTCACCATTCTACAACGGAACTAGCCCTAAGTAACAACGTGGACCAATCTTTAGTGGTAAAAATATTCAAAGAAGAGAAGCATCACCCTTGCAAAGTGTAATTTATACACAAGTTAAACGATGGTGATTCAGATCGCCGTTTACAGTTTTGTGAACAATTAATGTTACGCCACGGTGAAAATATCAATTTTCTAAGCAACATTATCTTTTCTGATGAAGCCACTTTTTCCTGAATGGGGCAGTAATCGAAACAAAATACATAAACACCCACAAAAAAAAAAACACAAAAATAATAACAGATAGTTGTGCGCTAGATACGTATTTCTACAACTTTGGTGGTTTTTTGTGGTGATTTTGCTTTTTGTTTCAGTTTCCAGTCACAGTGTCCAGTTACAAAGTGACAAGAGGATGGTACTTGCCAAACTTAATCAAAACCTTCCCATTATTTTTTGAATTATCGTATTCACACACACACACACACGTATATATATATATATATATATATATATATATATATATATATATATATATATATATATATATATATATATACATATATATACATATATATATATATATATATATATATATATATATATATATATATATATATATATATATATATATATATATATAGCCTTACATCTATTGTCTCTATATTAGGGAAGAGATGGGCCAGAGCTGAAAATTTACAAAATTGTTAGTTGGCTGTACACAGTCTCTATTTTACAACATTTTGTGTTATTTCGAGCTATGGTGACAGCATGCTACCTGGTTCCGCACCGAGATGGGTTCTAGGGGGCTTGTTGAAGAAATTGTTTCAAAATTTAAAAGTCAGGACCTCCCCATTGGTGAATTTCTTCTACGAAAATTCACTAAAAATACAACATTTTTACGCTCAGTGTATTCGAAATCCTGAATGAATGGCATGTTAATGTGTATACAACTCTGCACTAGGTGGTTTGCTTCCCTGCCCACATTAATAACAAAGTTTAGGATCTTTGTGTATTAACATTTTTTTTTTTAAAAATCCCTAAAAAGGCTATTGGCTATCAATAAAAATTTTCATTTTAGATTTTGTCAAGCATTTTGTTTTCCTCTGTAACAGTCAAATGTCTGCGAATACATTGCTTCTATAAAAACATTTAAACATTATGTACTTCATTATTATTACTATTATATGTCTTAATTTCTGACAACACAGCGTATATCGTTAATGCCGCAATTAGTGTCTTTAGAGTGTAAAACGTACAGCGTAACCTATTCAGAAATTTCCTTGTACCTATGCATAATTAAACTAAATGAGTCTTATACTTTCAGATTTTGCCAGTCTGGTAATTGCCTTAAATACACAGAGGTGTAAATTTCCACCGTTATGGGTTATAGGAAGACATAAAGAGATGCGTAAGTATATCTAGAGGTACAAGATTGACCTACCTTTCTCGCAGTATTCGCCCTCGTAGTCTGGATTGCGGCATTCGCATATCGGGCCGCTGTCTGTGGATATGCAAATTCCTCCATGCTGGCAGGGGTCCCGGATCTCACATGCGTCACTACCGTTACCCCGCAGGATCTGCAAACAAAGATAACCGTTTTAGTGTGTGGGTATATACATGTTGTAGCTATAAGATAATAAAATTATGCACACTCTGTTAAACAGGTTTGCTACACAAGAGTGTTGCGGCTTATGATTTTATACTATTTGCAGAATTATATAATGAAAATAATAGAAAGTATTTTCCATCCATTAGTCGTGACGCAGCAAATGCGTTATGGTAGCGAACGTTCAAAGAATTTTTTTATGGTTACTTAAATAGTTCTAAAAAGTAATTAAATGTAAGAAGTAAAGAAGAATGTAAAAAGTTTTTAAAAAGGATTGATTTACTTTTTAATAAAATGAAAAAAAAAATACAAAATTTACACAAAAATTGTACTTGGCAAAGTGGGCCGATTTCACCACAAACTGTAATGTAAAAAAACAAAACAACGTCATAGGGTTAACCTAAGTATGGGAATCCACTGCCTGTCCTACACTAGATATAGTACAATTTCCTCAACCCCTAGTTTCGTTTTTCATATTTTTCCTTTTGTAGCAACAATTCTATATATGACTTTCGCTTCAAGTAGCAAGACTACATTCTTCATACCATTCCACTATTATACTGCTCTCTACTTTAACATTTCTTTATGTTCCACCCGTTTCAAAATAACCAAGCTATAAACTTCTTTCTTGAATTTAGATTTAGTTAAAATCTTCAAGTTTGCTGGTAACGTTAGACCACAAAATAAAACCGATGAAAGTGTCAAATTTTCACCTCTTCTACCACTTGTGTCATGTGTGGTCCACTACATTAATTGCCCGAAAATGATGATGCATATATTTTAATACATATTTAATATAAAAATTCCCCTTATATCGAGTAGCTTAATATAGTCGTTATTATAAAGAAGGTTCGTACTAGACCTACAATCCTTATCAAGAATGGCTCTTACTATATTAGTTTGAGTAACCTGAAGCGCAGTTAAGGCATTTCATAGCAAAAAAAACCAGAAAATCATACCATACTTTATAAAAGGCTCTACGAGAGAACTGTGAACTAGTATTAATTTTTTTTTTTTGTTAAAATATTTCGTAGGGTATAAGTTATAGACATTTTTTTTTCACCCTTGCGTTTATATATGCTGCATTTTCCTGCCATTTTAAATTATTGTCTACCAACAGTCCAAGATATTTTACACTTTGAGACTCGGCTAGTTTACAGCCATCATCATGCATACCAATTGATAAATTAGAGGGTGGTTTTCCGACAACTGTTGGTGAGAAAGACACATAGGATGTTTTTGTTAAATTCAACGCTAGTATGTTACTATCTAGTACCTCTTTTATATGATTGTGTGTTGTCTCTGCACTATCAAACAGTTTCTCCCATTGATTGCCTACAAACACCAGAACTGTATCATGTGCATAAGAAATAGGTATAATTACGTAGTCATATCCGATAAGTGAATCTAGGAATTACGGAGGCCAAACAGATTGAGAGTAATAAAAATTAATGTCAGAAGATTTTGTGAAAACGACGCAAACAACTTAAAAACTAGTAGGGGTAGGTAGAGGAAATGATAAATAACATTGAGACGAGCAAGCGAGCAGTCAGATTGCGACGAGAAATGTAGGATGAAGAATTACATAGTTCAGTCTTATCTAATCAAATGTTCGAAATGCCGCCTTCTTGTGCCTGACAATAACCCAAGCCGTCAACAAATTCTTGTTGGGCTCTATTTATCGTCCCTGAAGAAATATTGGTACATTCAGTTTTAATTCTTGTTTTTAATTCGTCGATTGTATCTGGTTTAATTTTGAATACCACATTCTTTAAACAACCCCACAGAAATTAGAATAAAGAAACCACATTGAGCCGTCAGACGAGTTTGAAGTAAGTAGAGGAGTATGGCAGGGCGATCCGCTGTCAACAGTGTTATTTAATATGGTTCTGGAGAAAGTAATAAGAGACAGAGGCATAAATAGAAGCGAAATCCTGGTTCACAGTAGTCATCGGTGTATTGTTTATGCGGATGACATCTTGTTAATGGTCAGAAATAGAAGAGAACTAGAAGACTTCACTAGAAGTTTGGTGGAAATAGCAGACAGTGTGAGGATTCCAATAAATAGAGACAAGAGCAAGTACATGACAATTAGAAAGACTAACGAATCTAATAGTGGACTTTTTACAGTAAAACTGGGAGGGAAGAGTGTCTTGAACTTTGAAGAGGTTGGAAATTAGATGTATTATGTGTATTAATAGACAATTAATGTGATGAAGATGTAGAAGTTAACCTCAGGATAGCAAAAGCCAACAGATGTACAGGAGGACTTAATGGATTCCTTAGATCGAAAAACGTCTCACACGCGACAAGCTTAGAGTATATAAGACCGTGATAAGACCAGCATTGGTACATGGATGTGAAACATGGACAATGAACAAAGGATTGGAAGATAGAATAGCCATATGGGAGAGAATGCGCAGAATTTTCTAAGGCAAGAAAATCGATTGCATTTGTGAAAGACGTACAAATGCGGAAGTGTATCAAATGTATGGCGAACCACCTGTGTCCCAGGTAATTAAAGCACGCAGACTACAGTGGCTGGGCCGTATAAAACGAATAGGTGAGGAGAAAATGGTAAAAAAGTGTGTTTAGTCGAATCCAGAAGGTAAAAGGAAAAAGGGCAGACCAAAAATAAGGTGGCTGGGAGCAGTTAAGCAACACTTGTAAGAAAAAGGGGTCCACAACTGGAAGATCATTACAAGAGACAGGAAGCAGTGGAAATATGTCACCAAGCTACAGGCCCAAATCGCATGCGAATGCTTATATATATATATATATATATATATATATATATATATATATATATATATATATATATATATATATATATATATATATATAGCTGCAAAAATTATAATAAGGAAACCACATTGAAAAAGAATATACTACTACTTAAAAGTATTTCAGTAAGAATTAAAATTGAATTTGATTTACCTTAAATCATACAAAGTCATCAATACATGACAATTCAGGATAAGTAAATTACAATATCTTCGGAAATACCCTGTATAATTTAATAAACATCTATATGGAGAGTATGTACGAAACGAGGAGAATCTTAATCTTAATTAGTATATAGGCTATTCCATTAAAAAAATACAAGTTTGTAATCCCATTCGCTTTTGGAATGAGAAAATATTTTTTGCGAATCCTAACACTACACCACATGAAAATAATTTCCAAAATATTCTTATAAGGCAGATACTGGACTTTCACACACTAATGACCCAGCCTGTATATAGAAATAGAGTGGTGTCTGCGAGCCCTACTTCATACTTATTTAAAAAAAAATCAAAAGTGAAAGCAGTTGAGATATCTCTATTAGCAAACTTTTTCCAAGAAATTGAGGACAAAAGACAGGGGTTGGACATTGTGGCTGTAAACTGAAACAAAAATCAAAATCATCACAGAAAAAAATAAAAGAAGATAACATATAGTGATTGATTTATATATTTGTGAATTAATTTAATTTTACATCGTGCCAAATAAAAAAGCTTCAGCTTGTGCTCGTATCAAACACAATTTTGTTGAACTCTGACCTTCAAACGTGCAGCTGCAAAATTATATCATGAAGCGTCACTCAAAATGTTGATCCCATTTGAAGCTCCTCCATAGTCTTCTTCATCACCACCATTCTCTGAGAGCCATGGATAGTAAATTGTAATTAAACTATAAAAATTATTGATTTTTCGATCCAAGTCGTAGCAAATCACTTAAAAAATATATCCAAAAATATTGTAAAAAAGTTTTTGGACAACTTTTTTAGGAATTATGTGACCTTTAAATGTTTATACAGCTTAAGTTGTCAGCTTGGTAACTACCCACCTTTAATTTTCAAATGGAAACCCATATTTTTTCTAAAACTGAATTAGTCTGCATATAGGTTCATTAATTTTTAGTGGTATTGGATAATAAATATTCTGATAAAAAACAGGTTTCCTTTTGTTATTACTAGTCCAACAATAAAACCACAGTTGCCCTAAAAATTAATAAAAAATATTAAAGTAGCACAAGATGTTGAAAAAGTCTTTTCAAAAACGATCATCTAAGATTTGCAAATATTTCTTGCTTGACTGTTGCACCCAGAATGCGAGTCCTTCGTTTATCTAAATTATCTGGCTGCTCTTTGCACTCTTTCTCCTATGAGAAAAGGTCGCATGTGTTTCAACCAGGTGACCGAACTAGACATTCTGTTTCTCCCAGACGACCAGCTCATATGTTTGGGAAAGAGTTATTTGAAAAATTTTGGACTTCAAGGCCAAAATGAGGAGGTGGTCCATTCTACTGAAACCATACATCCTGATACTTATGATTGCACTTTTGTAGTTCTGGCACGACACTATCTCTGAACAATTTTTTTTGAGGTCAAATTTCCTCCCACAAAAATTGCCAATCGCCGATAAAAGGCAACTGTTGATCAGGTCAATAAAAAAAAGTGTTACAGGAGGCGATGACATACTAAACGTTCTTATTGACCGTAGAAATAACTAATTATGAATTATAAATTTTGTATGAGAACCGCTGTTGTATAAAAATTTTTCGGGATTTTTATTATCTAACCCTACTAAAATTTATTGACGCTGTATGGAAAATAATTTGTAGATTCGAAAAAAAAAAACATATTGTATTGTATTGACGTATCCTCCGAAAATACGTCCATACAATAGTATATATCAACGTCCCCTCGTAGTCAGCAAATCCGCCTTCTGATCAACACTGGCCATTTGGCCATGCATAAAATTGATACAGGACATAAAATAGTTTTGGGCGATACTAAAACGATATCCCCAGTCCAATCAACGTCCAGATTGTTTAATCAAGAGAGACAAAAGAGACTTCCCATTACCTGGAAACCTATTATATCCTTATTAGAAACACACACAATGTCCAATAAATGAATAGACACGTAACTGCCTTTTTACGTGTTTCAACGAATACCTCTAACCCGCTTACTACCGTTACCTAAGTGCCTGACTTAATAAACCTTACCCAGCCGACTAATACCACTGATAACGAGCCAGGTAGAAGCCACGCTATAAATAATACAAGACTTTCGACAAACAGTCAGATCTCCTTGACACACTGAAATCTTAAAGATGTGCAGTGAGATTTGGGGAGTAGGCTGATTGAGGCCTTATTTTCCTAACTTCTTGAAAATGGCTCCAAAACAGGAAACAAAACTTCAAGTTTTAATAGATTCTAGGCGCGGTTCAACCGCAGAAGAGAATTTCTCACATTTTATTTAGGTTAGGTTATGTTTCTATTTAAGAACACGTTGGTGGTACCAAGGGGGCAATTTAAGCTGGCGAGAAAATTCATGGCTACGCAAATATCTCAAGAAGATAGCTTCATTCTGAACATTTTTCCAAAAACTTTTCTTTTCGATTATTTCCAATTATTACAAATATAGGCCTGACCATGTATATAAAAAGTCTGGACGCAACAAACGTTTTTCTATTAAATGCTTATAACCTTTTTCGCAGAAGAGAATTTCTCACATTTTATTTAGGTTAGGTTATGTTTCTATTTAAGAACACGTTGGTGGTACCAAGGGGGCAATTTAAGCTGGCGAGAAAATTCATGGCTACGCAAATATCTCAAGAAGATAGCTTCATTCTGAACATTTTTCCAAAAACTTTTCTTTTCGATTATTTCCAATTATTACAAATATAGGCCTGACCATGTATATAAAAAGTCTGGACGCAACAAACGTTTTTCTATTAAATGCTTATAACCTTTTTTTCTTTTGACCTAGGGATCTAAATTTTGCCATATAGTTTACCTTTTATAACGTTAGCCTACATACTAAAATTAGTTACCATAGCTTTTTTATCCCTGGAAATAAAAAAATGCTCCCAAAGATAACCCAAAATTTCCTCGAAAAACTTGGTCCGATTTTCCTGGATAACGAACTTGTCTAAGCCACTTACAAAAGGGAGGTGCTTGCCAATTTTTTTTTCAAAATCCGACCATTATTTTTTGAGTATATATATATATATATATATATATATATATATATATATATATATATATATATATATATATATATATATATATATATATATATATATATATATATATATCTATATATATATATATATATATATATATATATATATATATATATATATATATATATATATATATATATATATCATAACCTAGATATAAGTCAGCTGTTTTTATTTACAACAAATGTCAAACTGACATTGAAATTTTAGTATAGGTTAACTAATCTGTCATGGACCAATGACAATGAGAAAGTATGTATCCGTAGTAATAATGAAGGGGATTAGTATTGTATAAAAATTTGTTATGATTTTTTATTTGGAAGAAGGCCAAAGGCAGTTTTATTAGTTAGGCTGGTTACGTGAAAAAATAATAAACAGATGGGAAAATTTTGATAAAATTATTAGATGGGAATTTTTCGTAGTAAGAAAATAGTTTGAAAATTTTCATAAAAGGGATTTCAAAAGAAATTTAGTAGAGAGAGGGGATACAGAAAGTTTGGGAAACAAGAAGTAAAAATCTACAGGGGTCGCTGATTTGATAATCCAACTCAGCTACAGGAAAGGCAGCAAAGACAATAGTCTGAGTGAGTAATGTAAAAATAAAAAACATACCTTTATTGTTCGACATCTCCAGCTTCAAAAATTAAAAAAATGAGTAATAAAACCCGCGAAAATTAAATAAATAAAACAGAAATAAAGAAGTCTAATCGTAGAAACTGTCATTTTGGTTTTGTACGGTAAATTCAAGGCATTTGCAGGGGCAGGGGGGCCATCTCTTGGCTTCAACTTATAGTCAGCGTACCCAGTTTGTGGAATTCTGTGTCTTTGACTAAGTGCCGCAATACGGTGTAATAAATCATACAAACATCAATAAGTGTCGGTACCGTTTGGTTTTTCTTTTCTTTTTATAAGAAGTGCGTCAAATTCAAATAGATATAAGTTATACGTAAGTTTTAGGTTTTTTGTTATCTATTTTAATTTAATAAATATTTCGAAGTTGTGCTCATTTGAACTCCTTGCTTTATTTTGCTTTTATACGTATATAAGTATTTGGGGAGAAAACAAAAAAAAGAAGGAAATCAGATGGGCAATAGGTTACTAAATTTAAAAAGAAACAAATATATTTCGGACTTGAACCCACTAGCTAGAGAACCTCCCTGATTTAAGAGTTAATTTAATCCATGCTAATAAATTTATTTAGGTCCCAGGCAGCAATAAAAGATGTTGGATACACCGGGGTGTAAGTCAAATACACGCATATTTAATAAACCTATTGTTACAAAGCACTTCAATAGATGTAGGTGCGGTGTTGCCACATCTCCAGAACTTCCCCAGCATCTGGGAATTTGTGCACAATCTGGCAACACCGCCTCCCCGCCCCCCTGGGGGTGTCTGGGGTGACCCCCCACAGGCGAAGTCTCAACCCTCTAGGACCATAAATAACGAAGTTACCAACTTGTACCCCGTCGGAACGGATAACTGAGGTCTGCACATTCCGAACACCCTGTATATACATCCTGTATGCGCAGAGAACCCTTATACCCTGTATACGCAGAGAGATCTTATATTACGAGAAACACCTCTTGTGTAACATAGGAGTGATGACCACATTTGGATCATCCTGTATATACATCCGCCTGTATACACACGGGACCGATCTGTATTCACAGAACCTTCTAGCAAAAGAAGGTCCTGGAACATTCTGGAATGGAACGCTCCAGAAACCTGATGGAAGGTACGGCGAGTATATAAACGCGAAAGCAAGCCAGCCAGTTCAGTTCAGTTAGAGAATGTTGAAGTGACTCGAAGGAGCAGTAACTAGTGTGAAGTGTAGTTTCAGTGTATTAGTGACTTTTGTACAAATTAGTGATTGTAAGGCCAGATAAACTAAGTGTTTTGTGAGAGAGACATTCTAGAACTTTTATTGTATCCATATTTAGAGAGTAAATAAAGTTGTTTTGTTAAAATTAAAAGACTCACTTATCCAGAACCCGGGGAAAACGCAACAATTTGGTGTCAGAAGTGAGTGAAGAAGTGAACAAGCAGGCTAGCTGTAAATGGTAAACACCAGATCGACTGACTACGACGAAATGGCTGAAACCAAAGAGTTGATGGACTTACTGAAAAGACAACGCGAAGAAGACGAACAACGGCGACAAGAAGAAGAAAGAAGACGGCGCGAAGAAGACGAGAGAAGACGACAAGAGGAAGAACAGAGGCGCCTTGAAGATAAAGAAGACCTCAAGAAGCAACGCGAAGAAGACGAACAACGGCGACAGGAAGATGAAAGAAGACGGCGCGAAGAAGACGAGAGAAGACGGCAAGAGGAGGAACAGAGGCGACAAGAAGATAAAGAAGAGCTCCGAAGTATGTTCCACAATATAAGAGTCGATGTAAAAGAAGAAATTGAACAGATCAACGAACAAATAGAAAATGTGGACAAGAAAGTAGAAAATGTGGACAAGAAAGGAGGATTTGAATAAACGATGGGAAGAAGTGGAAGGGTTGAAAGAACAAATGAAGATGACCATGAAAGGAACAGAATGCACACATAAAGAACTGACCGAACAATTGATTGTCCAGACTGATAGAACTGAACCAAGAGGAGTTACTGGAATGGCCCCAGTTCAAAATCGCCCGGAGGCGAATGTACCAGCCGTGCAGCAGCCTCATGGAACCTTGAAGCCGCCGACTTTTGACGAAGAAACATCGTGGCCCATGTACAGGAGGCAGTTTGAGGCGGAAGCTCTCAGCAATGGGTGAAGCGAACAACAGGCAGCAACTGTTCTAATTCTCTCGCTTCGAGGTAAAGCCCTAGAAATCCTCCAGAACATCCCGGAGTCGAAACAGCAAAACTACTTAACAGTGATACAGGCCCTAGATTTGAGATATGGTAACAAGTACATGAGCCAGGTCTACCAGACACAACTAAAGACAAGGGTCCAGAAGCCAAATGAGACTCTGCAAGAATTCAGTGCCGAAGTGGAGAAACTTGTGCGACTGGCATATCCCCAAGCCCCAGAAGAATTTGTCAACCAGATCACCGTCCAGACCTTCATCGATGGGGTACTTGACAATGAAATGCAACAAGCTTTAAGGCTCGGAAGATTCAAAACACTTACAGACTACGTCATTTACGGCTTGGAATTTGAAGCAGCGAAGAATGCATCTCAACCTCGCCGCAACAGGCTGCGCGAAGTGAAGGAGAAAGAGGACTTTTCAGACACGTCTGGGGAACTAAGGCAAGAAATAAAGTTTATAAAGGAAGCCATAAGCAAGCTCACTGCAACGGTTGGAGCACGTAAGACGAAAGCAAATTGGTCCCACATAGAATGCTACAAGTGTGGTCAAAAAGGGTACATAAGTAGGCAGTGCTCACAAACCCAACAGGTGGCTCGCAGGGGACAGGAATACACCAACAGGGAGCGCCATCAGGGAAACCGACCTGACGCCAGTGTAGGGGAGCGACACGTGGCATGCGAGACCCAAGGCCCCAAGGTCAGGGTCTCCACTATCCGACGCTACCGCGAGAGCCTCGTTATACCTGGCAGCATAGACGGAAGACAATTCAGTTTCACCATCGATACTGGCGCCACTAGATCCGTTGTACGTCCAGACATGTTGCCAAACAAGTCGGCACTCACTACCAACAAACAGCCTGTGTTGGAGACGGCAAAAGGAGATAGAATACCCGTGCATGGAGAGGCCACTGTTTACATTAGGCTGGGCAGTACTGAGCTACAGGTAAGGGCTGTCGTCGCAGAAATCGTCGACGAATTTATTCTGGGCCTGGATTTAATGGAAGAGTTCGATGTCCTATCAGTAGACTTCCAGAATAAGATCTTGAAAATCGGTAACGAAGAGTTGTATTTATCTCCAACAGCAGGTGAAGCTAATCCCAGGGTAAGACTTATTGTCGACGAGGATACACGGATTCCTGGTAACAGTGAGAAGATTGTCAGAGCCAGACTAGAGAAGAAATTTGATGGTATGAATGCTCTCATAGCGGAGCCCCTAAAAGATAGACATGATGGTGCCCTCGTCGCACGTTGCTTAGTAGACCCGAAGGGGACAATACCCATAAGAGTGGCTAACGTACAAACTAATGGGGTCACACTGAAGAGAGGCGAAGTTATCGCCACTTGCGAACCCATTGACCGAGTGACGTTGTCCAAAAACGTGACACCCACTGTATTAGACAGAAGACTGCCAGTAGAGATAGTAGAACGGTTCAAGAATTCATGGGGCCAATTGAACGACATGGAGATGGAAATGGCCCTGAAGTTCATATTGGAGGAGGCCGATATTTTCGCTCAAGATAAAATCACAGGTCGTACGAGTCTAGTGCAACACAGAATTAATACTGGCGACGCAAGACCAATTAGACAGCCGCCGAGAAGACTGCCTTTTGCCAAGCAATCAGAAATCAAGGCGATGGTGAACGAAATGCTGGAAGATGGTGTGATCGAGGAGTCTAATAGTCCTTGGTCGTCCCCAGTAGTTTTGGTCACCAAGAAAGACGGCACTATGAGATTTTGCGTGGACTATAGGAAGCTGAATGATGTCACCAAGAAGGACAGTTATCCCCTGCCCCGGATCGACGACACTTTGAACACTTTGGCCGGATCAAAGTGGTTCTCCACATTAGACCTGAAAAGTGGCTACTGGTAAGTAGAACTCCATAAAGACGATAAGGATAAGACTGCTTTTTCAACCGGGAATGGGTTGTTTCAATTCAAGGTCATGTCATTCGGCTTGTGTAATGCTCCTTCCACCTTCGAGCGACTAATGGAGTTAGTGCTGAGAGGACTGACATGGGAAACATGCCTGGTGTATCTCGACGATGTCATGGTGATTGGAAGGACCTTCGATGAACACCTGTCGAATCTGAAGCAAGTTTTCTCCAGGCTGAGAGGTGCCAATCTGCAACCCAATCCCAACAAATGCGTCCTCTTCCAGAAGAAAGTGAGTTTTCTCGGACATGTCGTTTCTGAGAAAGGGATAGAAACCGATCCAGAGAAAATAAAGGCAGTAAGAGACTGGCCTGTGCCGAAGAACAAACACGAGGTCAGAAGTTTTCTGGGACTTTGCAGCTACTACCGACGCTTTGTGAAGTACTTCAGCAACATTGCGAAACCTCTGCATAGCCTGACTGAAAATAAGGCCGAGTTCATCTGGTCACCAGATTGCCAAGAGTCTTTTAGAGAACTCAAACATCGTCTTCTCACTGCTCCTATACTGGCTTATCCTCAGGACGAAGGACAGTTCATACTGGACACCGATGCTTCCCAGTATGGCATTGGGGCAGTACTCTCGCAGCTCCAAGCCGGATAAGAAGTTGTGATAGGCTACTTCAGCAAAACGTTCGGAAAAGCAGAAAGAAATTACTGTGTAACCCGGAAAGAACTGCTGGCAGTTGTCAGATCCATCGAACATTTCCACAGCATCCTGTACGGAAGAACATTCCGCGTGAGGTCGGATCACTCTGCTCTGCAATGGCTTCTGAACTTTAGAAATCCCGAAGGACAGATAGCCCGATGGATAGAGAAACTGCAGAGCTACGACTTCCGGATTGAACATCGAAGAGGAAGAAGTCACGCCAATGCAGACAGCCTGTCAAGAAGACCATGTTCAGTGCATGAATGTAAATTTTGCGAGCGACAAGAGAACAAAGAGATCGACAAAGTAACTCATCAGATCAAACAACTGGTGACGGAACAGGAGAATAACACCGATCTAGACGTAAATCTTGAATACTTCAAAGACGCACAGAAGACAGATCCAGACTTGAAAAATATTAGAGAATGGCTACAAAAGGGGAAAAGATCTGAGTGGCACGATGTGTCCCGGTTTGGGGCGGAGGTTAAAGGCTACTGGCTACAATGGGACTCCTTGTGTCTAAAGAATGACTTGATCACTCGAAAATGGGAAACTGCCGATGGTAGAGACTGTATATACCAGACCGTTGTGCCAAGTGAGTGCATAGACAGTGTTCTTCAGGAGTTACACAATAGTCGGAGTAGAGGCCACTTTGGAGTCAACAGGACTCTCGCCAGAGTCAGAGACCGCTTCTATTGGATAAACTGCCGATGAAGCGTGGAAGAATGGTGCAAAAGGTGTGACCAATGTGCTTCAAAGAAAGGACCAAAGACCCGATCCAGAGGAAAAATGATGCAGTACATCTCAGGTACACCGTGGGAGAGAGTTGCTGTAGACATCGCAGGACCTTTTCCAATCACAGAGTGTGGGAACAGATACATAATGGTGGCAATGGACTACTTCTCGAAATGGCCTGAAGTTGCGCCGATCCCCAACCAAGAGGCAACGACCGTAGCAGAAGCCCTGTCATATCACGGCATGGCGTACCCTTGGAGATTCACACCGACCAGGGCCGGAATTTCGAATCAGAAGTCTGGAAGAGCCTAATGGACTTGCTAGGCATAAAGAAAACAAGAATAACCCCACTCCACCCTCAATCAGACGGCATGGTAGAACTGCATAACAGGACCATCAATCAGTATCTTGCTATGTTTGTCGACGAGAATCTGAGAACCTGGGACAAGCTGATACCTCTGTTCCTCCTAGCTTACAGAAGCTCTCAGCATGAAGCTACCGGCTACACTCCATCCATGATGTTGACCGGCAGAGAGATGCGGTTACCAATCGACATAACCAGACCACCACCGAACGAGGACATAGCGGACCTAGCTACGTTACCTGAGTATGTCGCCGACCTAGAAGGAAAACTGCGCACTATACACAGATGTGTCAGAGATAGGCTCCTCTTAAGCAGTGACCGGATGAAGATGCGCCTGGATCGCAGAGCAACACCCCATACATTCAAGGAAGGTGATGCAGTGTGGCCGTACCAACCAACAAGGAGAAAGGGCCTCAGTCCCAAACT